>VWZW01005045.1:698382-749594 GCA_013397115.1 Edolisoma coerulescens
CAGCTGCAGCCCACGCAGAGGCGCAAGTCCTGCTGGGCGCCGCCGGCCGCCAGCCCCAGGTGCTCGATGAGCAGCGGCGGCCCCACGCGGTGGAAGGCGGCGGAGAAGAAGGCCCGCCCGTGGCTGTTGGTGGAGAAGAGCAGGAGGTCGCACTGGATGCCCAGCGGGCGGCTCCAGCGCACCAGCAGCGAGCTCAGCATCTGCCGCTGCACGCTGATGTTGCAGTGCGGGTCCTCGGCGGGCTGCGGCTGCCCCTGCGGCTGGGGACGCTGCTGCTGCTCCTGCTGCTGCTGTCCCTGCTGCTCCTGCCCGGAGGTGGTGGGAGCGGAAGGGAAAGGCTCTTGGCTAGGGGCAGCCGGCGTGCCCGGGCTGTCGGTGCTGCCTTCCTCCTTGCTCGTTGCCCCGTCGAGGTCCATCTCGAGGCTGGCCAAGGAGCGGGAGGAGGAGTTGGCAGGCGGCAAGAAGAGCTCCTGCTCCTGCTCCTGCTCCTCCTGCCCGCTGGCAGCCGCCGAGGGGCTCCAGCCCTGGCAGGGCGGCAGGCAGGCGGCCAGCAGTGCCGGGAAGAGCAGCGGCAGCATGGCATTAACTTAGAGCCGGAGAGGAGGGAGAGGAGGAGGAGGAACGGGAGGCTGCATGGCGCTGCCGGCTGCCATCTGGGAAAGGAGGCACAGTGCTCTCGCCGAGCGAGCGAGAGAAAGGGAAGGAGGGTGGAGGCAGGCNGGCCGCCGCTGTCCCCTCAGCCGGGGACCCTCTCCCCGCAGGGACCCCTCTCCCGCGCCGCCACTGCGCCGGTACCCCGCGCCCGTGTCCGAGGGGAGAGCCGGAGCCTCCCAGCTCCGCCGCCGCCGCCGCCGCACCCCAGGGGCCGCCGCTCCCGCGGTGGGCCAGGGCGAGTAAAAGCGGCTGTCAGCGGGCAGCGCCCGCCCGCCGCCGCCCCGGGCCCGGGCGGGGGGCGCGGATGCGGGAATAGCAACCAGGAACCGACTGCACACGCTTTCCCTGCGACTTTATAGGAAGGGAACGGGATGGGACGGGGGAGACGGGGAGAAAAGGAGTTTAAACTCGGTGGCTGCGCCCTCCCCAGCAGTGCCCTTCAAGTCCGGACTGAGCCCCAGGATCTGCTCCCGCAGCTGGGTGTCCAAACCTGGCCTTGGGCCACAGGCATCCCACCCATCCGACGGGCGCTGTCTGTGCTTGTAGCAAAGATTTAAACGAGGAAGCTGCTTACGAGCAGCACAAAGCTCCTAAGCGTGGTAGCCGGGAGATTTGGCAGCGTTTTTGAAACGCTGCTTTTTAAGCATGATCGTTTACAATCAGACTAGATACTCCAGCTTGTTTTGTGACCCTGTGCTAGTTACAGTATTACTCTTGACGCGGTTTGGGGCTAGCTGTGTTGCAGTTTGACACTCGGAGCCTAGGGGAGGGCCAGAACTAATGACACAAATGTTTCTCAGTCTTTACTTGGAGCAGAGGATGGGATAGAGTTACATTATCCTGGCAGGCATCCAGAACTGAGACTGTCTTCTTTGTCTTTGCAGCCCTTTTTTGACAAATAGAGATGCAAAAGGGATACACTACTCTTTCCCAAAGGGTAGAACTGAAGTCCATATGGCTCTCCTTTATGATTGGCATTGGTCCCATGTCAGACGTTCCCACGTCAAAGTGACACGTGGACACATTCTCACTTGCCGAATGAGTTCCTGTAATATCAGCCTCAAGTCCTTCAGGTGAGTGAGGGTAGTGAATGAGGGTAGAGAGTGAATTTTAAATTTGATATTATGCAACATGAATGAAGGTAGTGAATCGGTTTTCTTTTAAAACCTGTGCCTAAATATATCATGACAAAATCCAGAGTTGTTTGCCTTCTATTCAAAAGATATCTGAGTAGCAAAATGTGTTTGTGTTTGGTCCCAAATTAGTCCAAAGGGTACTGGCTACCTATAGTTTGGCTAGGTTTTTGGTTTTGCTTACTACATAGAAAGATGCCTGATGAAATGTTCAAAGCAAGCTGTCTGCATCCAGTTCTGGGCTTGTGCTCAAATGTTGCAATACAGTTAATACATTCCTCAGTGTGTCTTATTTAAGAATTCTCTGATATTTTTTATTGTCTGTTGAATATGTCTCTACATGCTTCTCCTGATGTCGTTTGTCCTATCCACACTCCCACAGATTTGTGGGACTATAGTATGTCTATGGGCCCCAGACCAGATGAAGAGAGGGCTAGTGTGTAGCAAGTAATGCCAAAACTGTGTGGCTTCTGTGTGCACAAATTGCATTGCATTGGGATTTTTGGCACAAAGGACTGGAAATGAAACTAAGCCTCATAAATAAGATTTAGCTCCTGAACACTGTTGCAGTATGTGGGTGGCAAATGTTCTCAGGCAGAGCTTCAGTTCTTTTGGTTTCCACTCCCAGCATCCAATTGAATGCAGTCAGGGGTATTTGCGAAGAAATTGGAGGGGGGAAGACTTGAGCTAAGTTTCTTTTTCTGCAAAGAAAGATAACCTGCCACAGGAAATTTAAATGCATTCACCATCATTTAGACCTCCATGGCAAAGAGCTAAAAGACAGCAATTTATTTCAGGTTGGAGATGCATGAGTGCCTTATACCTATTCCTCTTCATCAAGGAATAATTGACCAAGTGGGTGGAAGAAGCAAAAAGTATGTTAGATCATTGATTGAAAGGCACTGTCCAGCAGGGCCCTTTACAGATACTTTATTTCTAGGTCTACCAGATATAATTAATCTCTGCATGGATTCAGTTATTCAAAGAGGTTACAGCACACTTGAAAACTGTGTAAGCAGAATTATTATATAGCTCTGTTCTGTTGTTTTCAGCCATAAATCTCAAAGAACAAAGTAGTTTTATGGCTGGGGAGGCTGAAGCATAAAGATACTGGGGGCCAGCGAAAGGTGACCTACATGTCACAGGCAGATCAGAGTGTAGGTTTTGCAGGTTTGATGCTATAGCTATAACTAGAACTATAATATGTACCATAGGTCACGGTAGCATTTGACAGTATGGTAGAGGAGGTGTGAAGTGGGCTATAATGATAAAATTTTAGAAGGGAATAATGAGGTAACAAGACAGTAGGAGTTTCATGAGACAGACTGCAGAGCTGGTGGAAGGGTGAAGATTAATAGTAAAGGATGATTAGAATCTTTGGAATTGTTTTGGTGACATTTTAACTAAGCATTTTTAATAAAGTATTGTTTGTGAAATACTTCAAGTAAGATGAAATCAAGAATAAGTATTTCTGCCCAAGTGCCATTAAAATTGCTTCTCAGGAGGGTGGTGTTTCAGAGCCTCAAGTCTCATTGCAGCTTGTGAAAATTGATCCTAAGCAGATACTGATTCAGAAAGAAATCCGTAGTTGCATTCAAGTCAAAAGCTTGTGATGCTCAGGCAGTGTTTCTCAATTCAGCCAACTCGTGTGGCTCTGCGCTGAGGAAAGGGAGTAACTGCGGAACTTTTCTTGACAGAAGATATGCTTTTGAGGTTGTCATTTCTGAAAGGAGTTGCATGTGGGAGAGAAGACAGGAAAGTAGTGGAGTACAGGGTTGGATATGCAGCTGTAACATCACAGAGATATTTTTCTGTGGAAAGACTCCTACTGTCAATTACAGGAAAAAAGATGTAGGGAGCAAGTAAGTATAGTGGTGCATTACCAATCTCTGTAAAAGTGCCAGGTAAATAAGGAGAATTTCACAGTCAACAGCTGAAGAGGGAGGCTGGGCCAGGAGAAAGAAGGTGGTACTCAAGTCCTCTCAGAAAAAAAGCAGTTTCAGTTCTGTGAAAGGAATAGGATCAAATCATCCTGGGAATTGTTCGGAGAGATGTACTTGTTCCTAGCTGAGGAAAAATGTTTCTGTGATACAATTTAGAAGGCTTGGTTGGCTAATGGTTTCACAGCTGATATGGGGGGAGAGTCTCAGTATAATGCAAGGAAGTGAACTGATCATATAATGTCTGTGGAATGAGTCCTTTGAAGAGCCATCGATAATCAGTGGTTTGCTGGTTGAGGAAGGAGCTAAGGGATGTTTTGTACTGCCCACCGAGGTGTTTCTTTGATTGTAAGTACAGTAATCAGGACTTCCACTCTCCTCCTTTTTGCTTGGTATTCTTGTAGATTTGCCAGAAATTATTTGTGATTAAATACTTAAAGGCCACTGAAGCTTCTGAAATAGATAAGAGAAGCTGTTCGGACTAAGCAGCTTTCTACTGCTACATCATGTCAGAACGATTTATCTGCAGAGAACAGAGATCATGTGCTGCGCAATATAAACCAGGGTTTTGTACCACTCTTTACCTGAATATCAGAAGCCCAGACAAAGGGAACAGCCAGCTGGCAAGCAGGCTGACAACAAGGGCATAATCTCTCCAGAGAAGTCAACACACCTCTCTCAGTAAAGACACTAAGCCCATCGTTTCACAGGCATTTCTATCAGCAGCAGATTCTGCCTCTGCACCACCCTCTCAGTTATACAAACAGATGTCCCTGAAGCCAGAGAATGACCCACGTGCAAGAGCTGGGGCAGATGACTGTGATTTTAAAATAACTTTAATAATCATGCCCTATTTAATTAAAAAACTGTAAACGTTTTCAGCCCAGCCTTAACCACAGTCTTTAACCCCTTATCCAGATCACCACATACTCCTGCAAAAAGCTGTACCTGCGTAGCTGAGGGAGTGAGGCAAGGGAAGGAGTTTGAGCAGTGGTGGCCAGGGCTATTTATGGGATGTCAAATGGGTTCTGGTGGGGCTCCCATGGTCTGCAAGCCACACAGATGATGGAAGTGTGGACCAAGGGAAAGCAACCACCAATCAGGGCTCCTAGAAGGAGTACTGAAGAGGAGTCACCCACGGCAATTAGTACAAAGTGGAATCCATCTGTAAATACGATTGCTAGAAATCAGGAAAACATTTTTCAGAGCATCAGGTGGTATCAGTAAGATAGAGGGCATGCTGGATGAGGGCTCTGGGAGCTGTGAAGAGTACTTGGGAACTCATCTTTGGTATTCCACTAGATTGTGTGTTGTTCGAGCACAGACTAAAAACACTTTCAATTCTAAAGATCAGTGTGAAATATATGCAGAGAATGCTAACGGGAATATATTAACAGACTTTCAGAACGTTTTTTGTAGCATGCTTTATATAGGTTGAGGCTTTTAGACAAGAATCAAAAGGAAAAAAACAGGAAAAAAAGATTCTGTGGGAATGGGTATAAGAGTATTCCAAGGAACAAACTTTGCACCTCCACAGCTGAAGGTGATCTTGAGGTAATCGCAAAATATAAAACCCCCCTATAATACAGGTTGAAGAGGTCTAGTTGGCCTATAAAAAGTGTTAAATGCAGTACTTTCGTGTATTCCATTTACACAATGAAGTTTTTAAGATTGGATTTGACATGAAGCAGTGCTCCAGAAGACTTGGATTCATGTTCTTGCCTAGGTTCCCACTTGCAGGTTGATCAAAACCCTCACTCATCTGAGACTTCCTCCCAAATGAATTTCTAAAGCTTAGGCAAGATTGAGCCCTGGACTATATTTATTTTGTCTTGTAACTACCACGCTTGCTTATTTTATATTTTATTGGCCAGGAGCCTGACTATATTTATAACCTATTTGTCTCACTAGCCAACCTATCCACTGTTGGAGCTTGGCTGAAATTGGCAAATCTAGGATCTGATATTTAAAAAAAAAAAAAAAGAATCCAAATTAAATGGTGCAGGTAGAGAGGGCAGCAATCTGGGTCATTTTAAAGAAACCTCAGACAGGGCTAAAGGGCAATGTAAGCACTTTGTTCCCACCAGAGTATACACATTGCAGGACTCAGGCTTATTTTTTACCAGTTGCTAAAGGCCATTGTAGGGTGGGTTTGACCAAGTGTCAAAGTTCATGGGTTCTTGAAGCACATTGTGTTCTGAACATCTAAATGATCCCTGGGATTCTGGGCAAGCCCTGAGGTGTCATAGCCATTCTTGAAGGAAAAGAGATCCAGTAAAGCAGTAGTTGTTTAATGCCAATGCTGTGGAGGTAGCAGGAATGGAAAAACATTTGGTGTGATTACATATTAAATTGTTCTGCAAAATATTTGTACATAAAATAGCGTTGCTTAATGACTATTTTATGAGTTTGTCTTTGGAAAATCTAAACATTTACTACAATAATACATTGAAAAATAGCTCCCTGGAAAGCATTTAATTCTACGAATACTTTGCTTCCCAGCCTGTTCTGAACATGGCTCTAGGGCTTGTCTTTAATGTTATTTATCTCTGTAGAGAAAAAGAGACAGGTGAAAAAGTCTGGTATTAGTCTGCACTAAGCAGATGTGGGTTTGGCACTTACATCCAGTGTTGCCTCAGTCTCTCAGTGGCTTTAAAGTGCAGCTATGAAATATAGAGCTCTGCTTCCCTAGGAAGTTGCAAGGCACTTGGGCTGTGAGGCAATCCTGTTCCACAGGAGAGGAAGACAAGCTAGTTCACAGGTCATTTGAAACTTGTTTTGTCATACAGAAGGCACACAAACATGACATTGTCGATGGCAGTCTATATCCTAAGGAGCTTTTTCAAAATATGAATGAGAATAAGAGAATCTGAGTTCAGGGGATCCCATGTGCAGCTCCTTAGCCAACCTGCAGCCCTGACCATCCTCTGTCTTTCTGTTACTAGCTGGTTCTTCAGTGCTTTATGGTACATGACAGGGACATTGTAAGGGAGTCTACAGCATGGACTTAGCTGGTTTCACTGCAGGTTTTTGTCCCCAGCCGTAAAGGAAAGTGTAGGATAAAGAAGGAAAAGTGGAGGCTGCAATCAACAAAGTGAGGGTGGGTGGAAGGATAACAAATACCAGAACTGGTATGAGGCATGATTAAATTGTGAAAGGCTTTGAAAGTGAGAACAAGGAGTTTGCATTTGGAGCAGCAAAAGAGGAGAAATGACAAGAGAACTGTGGAAAAAAAGTGATGTGCCCAAATGAATGAACAGTTCCAGATGGCGTAGCCAGAGAGCAGATTACAAAAGGGGAGATGTACAGGCCTTGGCTAGGACTTTCAGCAGAGCAAGCTGAGATGAATTATGATACCTTGGAGGTGCTGCATGAAACAAATCAGTGATATTTGAAGTACAGCAGCATCAACATCATCAGTAAAATTAGCAGTAAAAACTAAACTCCTCCCTGCCTCCAGACTGTGCATCAACACCTTTGACTGGGGCTCTCAGAGCTGCTGTAGACTGCTGGTGTGCAGAAACAGGCTTGAATTCTGAAGCAGCACACAGGTACCACTTGTGGTGGTCAGCAGAGTAGTTAACTGTGCACCCGTGTTATGAGCCTTGCCGGCTGTCCCTTCTCCAGTGAGACACTTTTGCTGTACCTCAGACGGAAAAAGAGATTCATCTGCCTCAGTGAGTCAGCAGAACAGCATTAACTCTTTGTGGAAGTGTCAATGCCAGCGAATGGGGCCGAGTCATCCAGGCAGATACAGCTAGCCTGATGCCCACCCATTCCTTCAGCTGGGAAGCAGTCCTGAGCTGCCAAAGAGAAGGTGCTAATATTTCCCACTCCACTCATCAGTCCAGCATCATTATTATTTGCAAAACAGCAGACAGTTTCTAATGTCATATTCCAAAAACTGTCAGCTGTTTCTGAGTTAGATAAGAACCAGATTTAAAAAGAAACAAAATGTTCTTAATTTCCAGGGAATTTGCTTGTTCACGCTACTTCTTTTCCCAGCGATGACCATGATCAGTATGAGCCATAATTAGTGACTCAAACCTCAAGACTTATACCTTTGCTAAGCTGAAGTAGCTTCATGGAAGTCAAGGGAGTGAGAGCTTTAATTCCTAACTTTTAAAGGACTCTTGTCCTAGTCCAACAAAGTCAGCACATGAACAAGGCAGCTGATTGCTTTCAGCAGGACCCTGCACTCACAAATGCTGTTCTGTATGGTATTACGGACTCAACCTTAATGCAGGGGTACGTGAGTAAGAGCAAATGCCTGTAAGCCTGATGCATTGAACAAGCAGCAGAGGAACACCAGCTCTTCAGAGAAAAAGATTTTCTATTTTCATGCAAATATTCCCAATGTTCTGGAGCAGAAGGAGACGCTCAGAAAATACATGCGGTACAAACTGCTTGCTCTCTAAGAGTTTCATATTCACTCAGCATTACCTGCTCTTTTCCCAAACTGATAATCACAAAACAAGTAGGAAATATAGCGTCTGATGTAATGTGCCTGGTTCTTTGCTGAACTGACCAGGTTTAGAAGGTGTGCCTGGATATTTATGATATCTTGGCTTGATTCTGCGCATTAAAGAGGGATACATCTCAGCCCTAAGATGTGTGTCTTAAATTAGTTTGAGGGATTTCTTGCTTAAACCATCATGTCAAATGCTCCTGTTTCTAATATATATAAGTCCATCACCCACATCATTGCAATTGCCCTTGGCTCTTTTTACTATGTTGCTGTAAAGCACTAGAGCTGACAATTGGGTTTTTATCTTCTCATGAAGACTGGTAGGTGGTAATCTGTCATAACTGTATTCAGGCTCCTCGAGTTCTAGCTCTGAATGAACGCTTTGTTTCTCTTCTCACCTATACCCATACACTATGCCCTAATCCTGCTGCAGCCAACAAACTGTGCTGATGGAACTGCTATGGCCCCCTGGTTTCCAGGCTCTGTTATACAAATCCCAAACTCTCAATTATGAGAAGGTGACATAGGCATATTTGCGCTTCTGGTTACATCCATTGTAGCTGAATAAAATCATAGACATAAAAATAGGATTTAAAAATAATCCCCTGTATTCTTATTGCAAGACAGGAAAATTTAATTAGTCTCTATGGGATTTCCATGTGCCGTGATGGTCAGGGGTGCTGACACCACTGGACCACTAGAAAAAAAGTGGATAATCTGAGAGAGAGTTTATAATACTTTAATTAGCCTAATGCCTTACGAGAATATTATTTCTATTGTATTGTCTGCATATTTAAATATTGAATTAGCTCTCATCCCTGACATAAAATACTCATTGGCTACATTTTTTGCTTCATACCAGATCAATAGCATCTGCAAGCAGCTGGTTAGATCAAAATCTGTTTTCCCAGCTTTACTGCATATGTACAAGTACAATGCCAGAAGAGAAAGTATTATATTCCACAGGGAAGCAGTTTGCTCAGAGGTTTGATTCAGGATTACCTGAATATCCTGGTTTAGAAGTTCCGCAATTTCCTTTCTGTTAACTTGTGTCCATGCTTTTGCGTTTGATTTTGATGCATATCTCTTGACACTGATGTCTGCCAATACACATATTCCTGCCTGCAGTAAAACAGATGGCTTCTCTGTGCTACAAAGTGATAGATGCTAATCCACTGATCATGACTTCTGAAGTATCTCTGAAGGGATGTCAGAGCCTTTATGTGCAGAGCCATATATAATATATACAATGTAACAATATAACTTTTTTTAAACACCCCATTGTAATTCTTGGCCTTTCTGTTTTCAACTTTGCTGTGTTATCATCCCTGTACAGTTTTTGTTTTCTAATATGCTGATGTCAATTCCTTGCTCAGAAGGCTGGACCCTGACTCATGCTTAGAGGCTGCAGAAGTTTCCCCAGGCAGCACAGGTTTTCTGCCTGCAGTATCTGAACCAATTCTCCCAGTCCTTCTCGTCTATGATTTGTACCTACATTTCTGAGACAGTGCAACTGAGACTCCAATTTAGACATCTGTCACTAGGTAAAGTGATCTGTTATGGTTTATTTTCGCTTTCTGCCAGTAACTCTGCTTGAATGGACCTACTGAATGGCTGGTCCTAGGAGACAAGGAGCACAGTTTCAGTTTAGGGGCATTTTTATCTCCCTTCTATTCCCCCTGCTTCTAGCCTACAAATTGGAAGACAGATTTGATATGTCGGCGGTGATAAGAAGGAAGCCACAGGAATGTTAAGTAAAGGTAGTTGCTTGTTAAACTGGTAATTGCACAAGGGAAAATACAGAGCTTAGTGCCATATTTTAACCAAAAAATACCCAAAACAAAACAAAACAAAAAAACCAAAACAAACAAACAAAACCCCCCTTTTGTCTTACAGAGAAAATCATGTTGTAGGAACAAAATTAGGAAAAAGTATGGAGCATTAGTCTTAGTTTGGCAGGGTTTTTGGGTTTTATGTGGTTGGAGGAGGTGGGTATTAGACTCTCCAGCTGTTCTCCCAGTTGTCAAGTACACCGGTAGCTGGTTTTCTCTAGAGATTTTACAAATGCTGATGCTATTTTTGTCCCATAATTTTATACCTTTGAACACACAAATAAGGAACAAAGATGAGTTTAATAAACAGGACTCGCTGAGGCTCTACTGATAAGTGAAAATTAATGCAGTTAATTTTGAGGCATTACTTCCTTATTCAAAATAGTGTCTTTAAGCATCAAACATTGACATGATATGGTATAAAAATTTCCCCAGTGGTAGAAGAAAATTATATAATTTAAGCAAAATTGTCCATAAAACTTGAATCTGAGGCTTAACTGACACAGGTGGTCTTGTGACAGTCCTTGAAAGAAAATTTGACACAAGAACTGTACTTTTTTGTGTCACTCTTGAAAAGAGGAGCTTGAGATATGCTTGAAAAAGGCATCTTCAAAGGCAAAGTCCAAAAACAGTTTCAAGGCAGTAGAGCTTCTTTTGTGAAAATTCTTGTTTACTATAATTGGAACTGGTTTAGGCTGAGGCCTCTTCCACAGGCAATTCTGACCTTAAATAAATGAATATAAAATCATTCTGAAGTAGAACTGAAAAATTAAATTCATCAGGAAATTAAAATTCAAAAGAAATTTGTTTCCAAGATACTATTGTATGGATTTTAAAGAGCTTGCTTACTACTGTCATGTCAATAACAAAAACTGCTTTGTGCCAACTGTACTATCTTGATTAATTTTGCATAGACTTTTCATGAAATTAATGTCTCAAATATCCCACATCTGCAATATCATGTTTATATATTATCTAATTGTTTAATACAAAATACAGAAGGTAATACATACAAAAGCCAATGATCAAGCAATAACACCAAAAGCATTTTATTAGACCAAGCATTTCTACAGGATCACAACAAAAATAAAAAGGTGAGAGGGTTTGTTAAATCACTGAAAACTGAACTAGAAAATTGCAAGTTGTCACTAAATGGTTTGATTTCAACAAAGACACATTTTGTACCAACTTCACGGGCCATGCCTTTGGCTCATTTACACACCTAACACTGCCCTGATTATTAGCTTTGTTAGAAAAATCCTTTGTAGAGATTTTACGTTTGGTCACTCACAGATGGTCAGATTCTTCTAGTCCTCATAACATAATGTGTCCAATGTGCCAGGGCTACAAAAAGGTATGGATAGGAAGGCTAAACAATTTATTCTAAAGGCCAGATTACGGGGTTTGCATCAACATCATCCTGTTGGTTTTGACAGAGAGATTTCTGATTAAGACAGAAGAGTGGAGAGGCCTGAGACCATAAATTCGTTTGCAATATGGCCGGGCACCTGCTGAAATAATGGTGTTCTCTGTGATTTCAGAAGTAATTTTTTGGGTCGTGTTTTTCAGCTACTAGAAACTGCTTTTTGAAGTCAAATCCCTTCGAAAAAGTATTTGTTTCACAAAAAGTAGTTACTCCTGAGTCCCACAGGGACTGTCAGTACTAAATGAAGATCTCCAGGAGCTCACCACTGAAGTTGATCACTGTTTATATAAATGGTGTATACCTGTAGTATTACTGCACCTGGATCCATTCAGCTCGCTTCAAAGAACTTACACGAGGCACTAGAAAATTATATGGATGATAACTTTGGCAGTGCTCTTACACATAGGTAGCCCATGAAACTATTCCAAGAGTTGAACGCCTATACCTGAGGCAGGAGGACCCCATAAATGCACATACACTCATATCGATATTGTTTACAGATAATATTATGTTCATATGAAAGCTAATTTTCATTTTCCCCTGAGTTTTCTATAAAAGCCAGGCTGAAACATGCAGTGAGCAATGTTGGAGCTCATTGTAACAACTGAGCTCTGAATGGGAGGCAGTTCCTGGCCCTCTGTATTCTGTCCCCAGCATGGTCTAGTGAAACACCGTATCAGAAAAGGCCCTGGAGGGAGTCCTAATCCTTTGAGCAACCTGTCTGGTAACTGGGCAGAACAGGATGCTTCATTCTGCCACTTCTTCCTTCATCTTCAACCTGTGATGGCAAACATCTGGGCATATGTCCTGCATTTTGCTCTGTACAAGCAAGAGTAGCTAAGCACAGAACAGGTAAGTTAGAAGGGACCATTGGACCACTCTGTCCAGCCCTCCTGCTCTAATCTGGGTCATCTAGAGCAGATTGTTCAGGGCCATGTCTGGTCAGGTTTTGAATATCTCTGAGGATGGAGATTCCACAGCCTCTGCAGGCAACCTGTGCGAGTCTTTGACCATCTATACTTAAGTGGAATTTCCTTTATTTCAACATGTGCATACTGCGTCTTGTCCTTTAACTGGGTAGCACTGAGTTACAACCCGGTGGATGTCAGTACAGCACCTAGCACAAGGAGAACTAGTTTTGGGGGTGCCTGTGGGTGCCCCAGTAGCCCAAAAAACCCCACAGAGAAACAGCAGTAACAGTCATGCAGGATTTCTCTCCCCAACAACCCCAGAGGGTTCCAGTGCTTTTTGATTGAATTGAATAAATAATTGATTTGACACCATAGACATTGCTCAAGATGAGCTCAGTGCTGATGGAGTGGGAACTAGGAGCATCACCACCCAGGAACGCTGTGAATCTCCTTGGTTGCTGGAGTTCCTTCTGTGCAGCCAGAGGGGAGGCAGAGAGAGAAAGACAAAATGATCCTCAGGCACTGGAGTAACAATACATACCTGTGTAGGGCAGGAGACCTTCTGCTGGACACTTGCACCCCACTTTGGGAGCTGGACGCTTTGCGGAGTGTGGAGAGGCAGGCTCAGTATTCTCCTCTCCCCATCCTTTGTCTGAAGTTTGTCATAAAGGTGAAACTGAGCCTCATTTGTCAGGAAAGAATGAAATGATCCCTAAGGTTAGCAAAGCACTCAGAGACCCTTTGGGAAGAAAAGTGCTACGTAAATAGAAGCTGATTCCTACAGGTTATTAATAGATGTATCTGCAAAAGTAATGTGAAAACTACAAAGGAAAGATCATTCTGAATTAAATTACCATAATTTTTTTCATTGCTGTCTCTTTTCAGAAGACCTGGATTATACTGCTAACAATGACAGGTTTGAATAAGAGACAGGGTTTGTGTGGGCCAGAGGTGGGAACAGAGAAGGAGACTAATTATATCTTTTTTTAACCTTTGTATGCAGCTGGGCAGGATAAAAATGAATTATGCAACCAGCAACTGAGCTGTTATCCCAGTGGAGGCTGCAAAATGGTGCCCAGGTCATCTAGAAACATGATCTAACCTGTCCCATTTCTTCTGGATCTAACCACTTTACAAATCATTAAATAAAATCTGTATTTTCTGCATGCTTCACCTAAAGCCCTCATGTAATTATCCTATGGACAAACCAAAACAGATTTATCTCACCTGCTCTTACCTCAACAATGCAGAGGGTGAAGAGCAAGCACTGATGTGGTCTGGGAGAGCTAGAAGCAGCACTCTTCAGTGTACCTTTGGAAGCTGTGTTTAACAGGCTAAAGATGATGGCACTGCTTTTACAGTCACTCAGATGTATCATTTGAAGACTTTATTGTGTGGTATTTATTCCAATTTTAATGCATGTTTTGATGAGAAGCTTTGTTCAAAAGTGAGAAATGGATGGGAAGGTGTAGGGGAGCCTTTAGTGCCTGTATTACTCAGCTGAGTAGCAGGTGTCTGACCAGAAAGAACCCTTCTGCAGGCAGAAATTATGGAGAAACGGAGGAATATGTTCCCATGAAATAAGAGCTCTTTTCTCTCTGCTCCTTGACTTTCCTGCCCAAAATTCCATTCGAACTACAATTTAATCTAACTGGTCTATTTCTGATATGCTGTAGCTATGCCACTTTAAAGGGGGTCTGGCATGAATTAGAATATATCCCAAGCAAAGAATTTTACCCTCCAGTCTTGAATTTTTGCAAACTCTATTCACACCATTTTGCAGCATCAAAACACAGGATCTGTGCCCCACAACAAATAAAAGCTGTGGGACACAAAGGGCTTGTTATTAACAGAGCTTTTATGTGTTGCTCTGCAACACTTCAGCCTTATCAGACTTGGACTCTGGAGGCTGAATGAAGTGTCTTTGAGAATCTGGACCCAAACTTCTCTCAGTTTTATATCAGTTTTCTTAGTTCTAATTTGGTCCAGTGTAGTATTTATTAAGAGTGATCCAGGACACTAAAAGGCTTTAAAACTTGCAGCTTGGGCCAATTTACCCAATTCAAGAAGTTTGGCTACTTCTTTTCATTTTCACTATTTTTTTTTCTCAAGGAAATAGCATCGATTATGTCTATGTTTTGAAAAGAGGGTAAAGAATATGATGCATTTGTTTATTATTGACTTACAGAAAAGGGCAATATATCCCTGGAATAGCTGTGCCCGATGGTATATAAAAGACTCTGATAGATTAAATCTTCCTGTGGATAACCTGATACCTCAAAGATGAGTTCATGCCATTTTTTTTCTTTGTCTTAAGTAGTGGAAAAAAGCAAAAAATGAAGTGGAAATACTGTACTGAATAAGTTACAAGACAGATTCTGTTCCTGGAAGGTCACATTTTACTGAACTGAGATTTCCCCCTATTCTTCCCCTTATGTAATCTATGGCCTTTTTGGTATTTGCAGTCAAGAACCTGTGACTTTGCAATTATTTAAACTCTTAAATGCCTAGTGCCACCTGAGTGACTGAATGCATCCTCGCTGAACTGCAAATAATGACCCACTTAAGCTGTAGCCTGTGCCAGTATCTGTAAAAAAGGCCAAGTCAATTTTTGTACATCATCCCAATACAGCAGATCTGTTGATAATTTGGATGTAGTGTATAACACCAATGCTTGTGTTAGGAATTTCCTAGTCACAATATCACAGTTGCTTCTCTAGAGGTATCTGTCATTTACTTGTCATCCACTTGCTGACACAGCCCTCAGAAGACAGCCTCTTCTGGAGCCCTCATCAGTTCCCCACATCAGTCACAGTGGGGAACAGTCCCCAGCACCCACATCACCTGGATTGGGCTCTAGGTCACACAGTTTGTGTCCTCCTAGCATGTTTAGTACAGCGAGGTGAATGTGAATGGAGCTCCTGAGCTTGTGAAGATCCAGCAGGTTAAAGCAGGTTAAATACCTATAGCTTATTTGCCAGGCCAAGCAAGTGAGTATAATCCAGTGCTGCACTCCTTTATGACACCTCATGAGAAGTGAGGTCAGCATTTTAGCTCCTGTTTTCTGAACCCTCTCTTAGGCTGATCTTGCTTCAGAATCAACTTTGCAATGTTCTGCTGGATGTGGAACCAGTAAGCCTGAAGGGATGGGAAGGCTTGAGAATGCAACTGTCTCCTCATGGTGTGAAGGGACTTGCAGGTATGTGTTGCACATCTGTGGCTTCCAATACATTCATTCCCAGGCAAAGGAAGACCCCATGCAATAAGCACTTATCACAAACATAATCATGCCTGCCCACAAGGAGCAAACTTTATATAAACAGAAGGAATCAATCTAGGAATCAGCCTCACATCCTGAATGCCACGGGAAGTTATCAGCAATCCTGCCCCAGCAGAGAGGACTTCTGACAGTTTGCATTAGCTATGAAGAAGCAGATGATAGCAGCAAAGCAGCTTTAGGACAGAAATCACTGAAAACATTTTGAGGAACTAAGGAATTGGAATTGCATTTGACATTCAAGAAAGAAAGCAAGAAAGCAGCTGTTGTTCCATACATATTTATTTAATTTCTTCAGGGTTTTTTGGGTAAAAGTGCTGTTTACTCTATCAAAGCAGCGCTCAAGGTGTGCAGGATGGTGCTGCCCATTTGCCATACCCAGACAGATGCTGGTATGTCCCAGAAATATAATCTTTATTCCAAATGAAGAAAATGATCCCCAAATAGACAAAAATTAACAAAATGCATATATTTCACATGACGTCAGCAGGAGGTTACACTGGAATGAAATCACAGGGTGCTCCTTCCAGCACAGGTGCCACCTCCAAAAACTGCTCATTCATCCCCAAGCCTGGTGTTGTTTTCTTTGCCAGCCTGTCTCAAAGGGACAGTTTAGAATGCACATGGACAGGAGGCTTTGACTCCAGCTGCAAATAGCACTGTGGAGCAGGGGAAGGCCATGTAGGTGGAGCTGGACGTACATGTGGGGAAGGGGAGGAATGTCTTCCAGCCTTGCCAACAGCCCCTTGGTGATGTGGGGGCTGCTTGTGGACCAGCACCACTTCTGCCAGCACCTGGAACACTCACCATGGCTGACAGATGGTGGGTGCTCATTGGTTTTTCAGCAGTGCTTTTTTTTTCTGAATGGGAGGCACAATCCTGAATTTCTTCTTAAAATAAACAAATAAATATAATTCCATTTCACCATTCCAAATCAAGACAGAGAAAGCAATACACAGTCTACATGCACACAGCTACCCTTTGAGGACACAGACGTTTTCCATTCTGGGCACCAAGAGAGGCTCTGCACTTCAGCCATCTTCCCAGGCAGCATTTTTAATTAAAGTTGTAACTTATCCCAAGGAAGAATCCAGAAAATATCTGGATCTTTCTTCCTTTTGTCAATCCTCTGCCCTAGGCAAGGAGATAATGAACTAGTCACTTCAAAATAGTGCTCACCGTGAGCTAATTTATTTTGTTATATTATTGAGCTTGAGGGTTAGTACAGACTGCACATTTCTCCCAGAAATGACAGAATATTTTGAGCTGACTGATTTGAGACCTCAGTGGCTTTAGTTGTCTGCCTGCTTGAAGCTTTTTTCCTGCCAGAGAAACAAGTACAGTGAGTCACTGGGAAGGGCACTGCAGTAATGGATTGCATTAGGGGCACACGCAGAGAGAGATATGAGGGATGTGCTGGTCCCTGAGATGACAAGAGTCACAGCACTGCAGCTGGGATGTGGGTTTTAGCAAGGCTCCTAGGGCATGAAGCCCCACCAACAAGCACCTTGTGCACATGGAGCAGTGCTGCTGCATTCCTCTCAGCCCCCAGTGTCAGAGCAGCTGCTGTGCCCAGCTCCGATGAAGCCAACCTGGACATGCAGTACAGGGGACGACAAAGATGGGTAAAGGCTGTGAAGCTGTGGAGATACCTGAGCCTTCAGCAGAGAAGGGGGAACACATTGCAGGAGGACTGACACTTCCGGAGCAAAGAAAATGAGATAGAAATAATCTCTTGTAAAGTGAAAGCTGTGGCCTCATCACAGATCTGTTTGCTTGAAAATTATTCTTACAGATGAGCTAGATGGAAATCTGTTTTGTTAGGAAACTCATCTAAAGTTTAGCTCCACTCATCTCAAGTTTAGCTCCAGATTTACAGACAGCAGGAAACCTTTCTACTAATTGGAATCTAGCACCAGTTGGGGCTAGCAGAATTTTTATACAAAACCTTTTAAGGGAAGAAAATCTTTTGAGGAAGGCCTGTGCCATTTTTACCAAGCAGATCTTTTTATGTGTTACTCGGAAGTATGTGAAAGGCAAAGGGTGAGAGTAAACAGCAGGTACTATTTCTGATCAATTCACTTCCATTATTTAGACTTGGGCATTTGTGGAGCTGAAACTTCAAGTAAAGCTCATAAGGGGATGGAATCAAAGACATAAAAATGCCTGTAGGAATCTTAAGAACAAAGTGACTTTGTGAAGTGTACTTTTGGTCTTGGAATATGGGAAGAGTTTGTGAAACATAAGACAGTCTTTACTGAACTAACATTGATGTCCAGCCTCCTAATGAATTCAGGCTCTCGTTTCTATTCATTGATATTTTTCTTTAGACCCATTCTTAAACTTTAATCCCTTTCTTCAGAGGAGGAAACAAATTCTTATCTATTGTTGGACACGCCTGCTTACATCCCATCACAACCAGACACAAAGAGATAATCTAATTCTTTATTTAGATTTATGTAATCTAATGCCTGTATTTGTGCGTTTCTTCATGGACTTATCTAGATTTTCCTACATAGTGATTCTCCTGTGGTATATTTATATCAGATTATCCTGTTGTATATTTATATCACCCTGTAGAGTTTCCACTACCACCAACAAACATTCAACCTTGAGCACTTACAGTAACTGCACAGGACCTGGAAAGGAAATCTCTCTATTTATAGTTTAGTAAATCAGAAACCTACATGGTAACACTTGTTGTAATTCAACAGTAGATTTTTAACAACGTAAACAGAAACCAGAGGAATCAAATCTAAAATAACATTGATTTTAGTTGAAGGGAAAATATGTAAAGGCCAATTAAAACCTGCTTGTTCACTGTAGGTAGACCTTATTTTTGAAAAAAAAACCCCGTATCAAAAATTATGTGACATTCTTTTTCTGAGTGGAGTATCATAGTAATTATTGTCCTTTTTTATTCAGTAGTGGTGATGTTAATGCAAGTTCTCTGTCTGTTTTCATAGTTCGGCAGCTTGTTTAGTAGATCACTACAAATGCTCCAGGTTTGACTCAGAGATGTTTTCCAAACAGGGTCATTACTGTCGGCTGATCAAGATGCTGTCAGCGGTACAGTGAGCTCCCAGTCTTCATCCTGTGCCCGTATCTGCCCATGGCTCTGGGCAGTTGTTCTTGCTTGGTTCCAGCAGTGCTGCCTGAGAACAGTATTGGTTCTGCTCATGGCTGTCTGGAGACTCAGAGCTGCCCAGCACATGGAAGTACCATGGAAATGCCTGCCCCCTGCTCTGCTTTGTCAGCTCTGTTGAATCTGCTCGTGACTGTTGGTTCACATTCATCCTTAAAATCATGACCCCACCAACATTTTTTTCTGAAACAGGTGAGAGAGCATTCACAAGGTCCCTTCCTCTGGCAGAGCTGAAGCAGTGGCAACCACTACAAATGGAGTGACAGGCAGCTGGAATGGTACAGCTGTTTGCAAAGGGAATTTCTATGTGTATATATGCGCATAAATATAGGTCTGTACATTTTAGGATCTGATCATTTCTCCTTCAGAAGAAAAGTGGTTCACAGTCTGCAGGGAGCAGACTCACCTCTTATCTAGTAAAGGGGCTGTTTCTGCCACAGTTAGAGAAAAACAATGGCTCTTTTTCTAAAGAAGAGCTCTTTGAAGCCAGTCCACCATGACTTTGCAGAAGGGTTAAGGAGCTTATTCTGTTTCTTTAACCCAAGACAAAGACTTCCCTGAATGAGCCACCCCACCCCACACCCCAATGTTGTTCTTATGGGATATCTGAAGAATGAAAGAGGATTGAGTTTTTATTTTTAACATACCCATTTCCTTTGGCTGCGCTGTGAGTCGAAAAACCTTCATTTGTGATTTCAGTGCTGTAGGGTAACTAGTTTCCTAAAACTCTCCAAAGGCAAGAGATTTGCAGTCATACCTTATTATATGTTTATAACTATATTTGGGAAAACTTGCATGACCCAGAAATGTTTGCCAATATTTAAGGGGATTTGCTGAACATCGAATGGATCTCTCTTACCATTTCATGATGATTTTCTGCAGTCCAGATACTGCTTTTTATCTTGGTTTTTGTAATAAAACATCTCTTCCTACGTTCACCTCTTCTGTAGTATGCATAAACACTTATTCAGTGTTACTGAATACTGAATGATTAAATTGCTAAGTTGGATGGATTCAATAATAACTCATTTTACCATCAGATTAAGTCCTGCTTTTCTTTTCATACTAAGAGTACTTGGTATACTTATTTTTGGCAGTACACTGAACCTAAGTCAGTGTTACTTAATTTATAGCATATCCTTGATATATTCTGGACCATTAAACAAAGGAATGTCTTCACAACCTCTTCCACAGGCGAATTATAGCACTATTTGAGTGTCTGGATTTGAAATATTTCTTTGCTGTAGCCCACATAGGACATTCAGTTCCTCTGATCACACTCCCATGTGGGATCTCGGTAGCTATGCTGCAATGGTAAATCCTGTGCTTGCTTTATGGAATAAGCTTGATTTTGAATTTAAACAAATGAAAGGTGAAATTTTTTTCCTGTGCTTACAATCCTTATCTTTGTCTTGCAAAAGGAGAAACAACCAAGAAATGCTGAAAGTGGGAAAATCTGCTGGATTCCAAAGGTATTACTGCCAAGAACCCAAATATGTAAAACACAGAAAATTGAATAGTCAAGGACATCTTTTCATAACTCACATAACTCCAAATTATTTCAAGTGTCTTTATTTTTCTATTATTAGGAGCTTGACTTGTGTAAAATGTTGTGAGATGAAAACATTGTTTCTGCTGAATAACTATAGGACGTATATAATTACCTAAAAAAATCTTATTTTGATGAAAATGTGTAATAGCCATAACTATATATTGAGATATGTAAGTCCTTATCATACATATAAAGAAACTCAATTTTTGCTAGCGGATGGGTTATTTAATTCTATTTCCATTCCTTTCCCGACAAACAGACATTCAGTGCAGGCAAGTTGCATTGGTGTGCTTGTCAGACGTTCACTCTCTCAAAGGTATTTAGGAAATTCTGATGTCAAAGGGAATTTGTTACCTAAAATATCACAAAGGATCTGGGCATAAACTCCTCACAAAATAAAACCAGGATGAAGCATGTTCCAATTCCACTAAATTTGGTGGCGTTTCCCCATGTACAAATAGTATAACTTGGACTGATAGCTATTTGCATAGTTGGTCAAAAAAAGCTTAGGGTGAAAGAGAAAAGAAAGCACAGGTGAAGAAAAGCAGAAAACAAGAGCAAAGAGTCCTGTAATTCCAGAGAAAAGGGAAATCAATTCTTTGAGGATTGGAGAAAGCTGAAGGAGTAGGAAGAATCCCCAGATATGGTAAAGAAAAGTTCTTACAAGACTAAAAACAAAATTTCAAATGTTAGCAATTACTTTCAAGGTGTTATCAGCCATCGCTGGTGTGTTGTCATGGGGAGAAAAAGGCATTGCAGCATCAAAGGAAACAAGGAATCTAATGAAGAAAGAAATTAAAGGAGTAATTTGCATCTATTTGGTGGAACAATCTTCAGAGGCACTTTTGTTAATTAGAAGATTTGAGCTGCCCATTTTAGAGTACTGAGAGGCTGGTGGAAGTCTCCAGACATGTTTCGGGGCAATAATTTGTATGGTCACAGAACATTTCTATAGCATCACGATTTATCAGCAAATTGAGTTATTTTTCCTTCATCACTTGAAACTTGACACTCAGAAGGGAAAATGACCAGCTGCTTGCAGGAGCCTTTTTCTCTGAGCAAACATAATACTTAAAAGCTCATATTTTCTTCCAGAACTTTTGATACTCCCTCTATCCACTGGGGTGTGACTATGAGTGTCCCTAGTCTTAATTGACACTATTTTCTCTTCTGGTGTTGTGGGTTTTATTAATTTCTTATTATAGTTTTGTGAGTGTTTACAGGTCTAGATATCTGTTCTGGAAAAAGTAAATAAATAAAATATACATAAAGGGAGAAACAGACTAATTCCCTGCTCCACTAAAATTAATGAAGACAGAACAGCAATCAAATTTAGCATACTTTCTGGTAGTGTTCAATGCTTCAGATGTTAGTCAGGTGGAATTTTTTTTAACACTAGCATCTAAAATTTCAAATAACAGAAGTTGAGTTCTTAAATCCATATATATTTTATGAATCAAGAAAAAGTCTTGATTTATCAAGACTTCTTTACATGTAATGGATTTGAGTAAAACCGAATTTGTTCTTCTACAGATTTTTTAACCACAGACATAGAACTTTTCCCTTATATAGGAACTCTCTCTCAGTCTGAATGCCTTTTTCTTCCTTTGTATCTCTTATTTCCTTCATCTGGGACTTTCTGTGGTCCCCACATTCTTCATTACCTGGCTGTGTCTCCTGCTTCAGAATATACCATGTCCCTGCCCCTTTCCTGTGCACCCAGCTCTGTTCCTTAGGTGGATAATTGCCTGCAACCATTTCACCCAAAAACAATTACTTCCCGTCCAGTCTCATATCCTTGCTAGAGTCAAATTGATTCAGAGCCTAAAATTATCCCTGAGGTCAACTCCACCAACATAAAGACAGGTGATTTAGCTCTGTGTTTTCCTTTCAAACATGATTTTTTAAAATTTCATTCTTATGTTTGTTTTCAAAACATATTTTCATTTAAAAGTATGAAAGCAAAAGCTCATTCATTCCCTTTGAGTAATACCTATTCTTTGCACCCAGCAGCTGTTTTTTTAAAATCAAAACAAGCAGACTGCTTTCACAGCTTACTTGCTTTTCCCCTCATTACCAATCTTTTGCTGTAACCATGGATCTGTAATGACGTGTTTTGTGTGTATTAAACTTTGTGTTGCTGAAAAAGCACTGACCAAACTTGCCTGGAAGTCTCAGA
Source organism: Edolisoma coerulescens (assembly GCA_013397115.1). NCBI lineage: Eukaryota > Metazoa > Chordata > Aves > Passeriformes > Campephagidae > Edolisoma > Edolisoma coerulescens. The sequence goes on from VWZW01005045.1 coordinate 720,900, forward strand.
TGAAGATTGCTTAAAGGATGTGGCTGAAACAAAAAGGTGTTTCTACCATTCCATAAATAAATCCTCCTAAGTGTAAATTGTGACCATTCCTCTCTCCATCTGAACAATTCAGATTTTTCAGAGAGCTGCTTTTATGTAAGATTAGAGAGCTGTCTCCATGACATGATGCTCTGCTTCTCTTCACCATTAGCTGGGCGTTAGTTGTTCTGGCTGTAAATAGACAGGCACAGATGGTACCACGACTCTCCGAGCCTCCACACATCTTGCACTGCAAGGATTTTTGTTATTCTTGCTATGTCTCTAGCAGCTCCTACTCTTTCCTAACAGTTTGTTGAGAAGAAAAATGGAAGGCTAAAGAACAATCAGTCCCTTTCCTCTCTAGGATTGCTGAAGTCTTTAGACAGGACAGCAGCGTTCATTTTTACTGTTTTTCTTTGCTAGGGGAACCCAGATATGGGCTCATCAATGAAGCAAAATTTCTCCCATCTTCTTTAAGTGAAGTCAGTCCTCCCCATGACAGCTGAAATGCCTGAGACAGACTACATGCCCCAAAAGCATTAAATTGTGAGACTCAAGTGGTACATCCTCCCTCAGTTCCCTACAGCTCTGATCACCACAGTTAAAGCACCATGACAGATAAAAGAGAAGCTGGTATCTTGAAAGACTGCCTCAGTGCACAGGAATAGCATTTGCAGGTAAACAAGCTGGAACAATTAGCAACACTGAATTGGGAGAGTGTATGGATAAGAAGGATGTGACAGATTCATATTCCCCCCTCCCCATGTCCGCCATGGAGAAGGTAAAATGGATGCTGCTCGTTAGCCTTTCACATAACAGAAGAAGAAGACATTAACTTAAAGGCAACGAATTGGAAATCTGATAAAAGGAAGTCAGTTTTATTGAAAGTACAGTTAACCTGATAAAATAACCATTGAAACTAAGAACTTAGTAAAGGTACAAAAAGGATTAGATGTTTCTATATATTGTTAAAATATTAATTTAATATTTTCTCTGTCTCATCTCGTGTAAGGTTATAATCTTCTGTGTCTCTAGAGAAGTCAATTTACTAACAAAAAGATAAGAAGTAGTCTCCCTTTCTGTGAGCAAGCATATCTCCTATTTGTTTCCTACTTGGTTCTTCATCTTCCTCTCCAGTCTTGTGGAATGGAAGAATCAGTGACATGGTGATGGGTGGACCGTTCACCTGCTCCTTGACAGCAGTTCCTGCATTGTCACCTATGAAGCTACTAACAAGAAGAAAACTGATAAAGGTTAGTCATGAGTGTTCATGAATGGCTCATCTCACTCCTGGGCCTCATATTTTTTGTTTAAATCTGTGTTACATTTTTGGGGGACTAAGCTTTTTGAGATACACTAATGCCACTGGAGTAGACAGAGGAGTAACAGCTGTAGATGGAGAGCAAATTTCTCTTTCTCCACCCTCCTTCCTCCAAAGAAAGACATTGAAATAGCAGCAATGCAGCTGTGAGCTTGGTGTGGTGAAATACAGACCCAATCCACTGGGTTTCATGGCCAGGGGATGGTTTGGTCCCTCTTCATCCACCTCTTTGATATGACTGCAAATCCTCCATTCATCCCCTCTGTAATGATACAGCTTATCTTTATCCAGATATTGTGGCAAGACAAAAAAGCCCTCCTTTTACAAGGAAGCACGCCCTTGTACAACAGCCATGGTCTCTGGCTGGTCCCCAGAGATCTGTGGGCAAGCAGGAGCAGTGTCAGAACCTGGACCACCACACACAGGGCTCCTCTTACCTGCTGCTCTGCCCTGCTCAGGGGAGTTTATCTTCATCTGTATTTATCACCCCATCAAAGCCCTCTCTTAATCAAGACCACAAAATCCTCCTACAGGGACAGGCTTGCAGGAGAGGAGAGTGTGATGAAAATATTGAGGGAAGGAACATCACAGCTCACCTCTTTTTAATGAAAGGATTTTCTGAGACCAGTCCATCAAAAGGACTAGACACCTAAGTGATAGATGAGTTTCCCAGAATTGCAGTGTTTCAACAAGAAAAGCAAAAAGCACCTTAATATTGAATAGAAACTATGACTGTCATATAGAAATAAATCTATGACAATCTGCAGAGGAAGCAGTTGAAGGCATGAAAAGCCTGATGAGATTATAAATAATATCATATATTGCGTTACACCATGCTCACACAATTTGTATTTCCCCAGCTACTCAGTATAGACTGCTATCAGTTCACCCCTTATCTGCTGCAGACTTTGGCAATCTCTTGGCTCCCCCACAAATGAGACAATTTGGATACTGACATGCAGAAATAGGAGGTGTCTCATTGCGGATGCCAATGGAAGTGGCAAATCTGGGTGAAATCCTGACTGCGTGAATGGCTCAGGATATGCCAGCATGTGTTGGAAAAGGCAAGTAGAGTTGCAGTTCTTTGAAAACGTGAAGACAAATAAATTTATAATTCACTTGATGGAGTCGGTGGTGATGACTTTGAAGTCTGTGGAGTGGTTTTGCTGGTAGTTGTCTTGTTCAGGCTTTTCTGCGTTCTTTATCCGGGACACTGTGCAGGCATTCCCAGGGAAGCTCGCAGACCTGTCCTGCTGCAGGATGCAGGATATGGTCAATTCCTCCATGCTTCGTGCCTTCCAGTTAAAACAGTTGCCTTCCTAGAATGTGTGCATTAACGGGACACATGCGATTAGGATCGACAAAGAACTGCAAAGGGAAATTTATGGGAATCGGCATCCAGTGTCCCCTAAAAGCAATGCTTGCAGAGCTGTGAGACTCCCATGTACTCTCCTGCTTAGCTGCCTGTCTCACCAGCATGCCCGAGCTTGCCTTTCAGAGTTGGACAAAAAGCCTGGCATCTACCACGCAGCACCGCAACGGGGTGAGCCTCCAAGGAGGTTTGCTTTGGAGGCTGCTATGGGGGCCTTTAATAACATTCCCGATTTTTTTTCTGATTTCTGCCAACTGAACACCATGTTCTGACGATGAGTAGAGCAGTCAGAGCCAGGTCCACGTCTGCCACTTAAACTCTAATGCTTTGGCGCTGAAGCGAGCTGCTTGCAGGAGTTGCTAGGTAACTGTAACCTGCTCACAGCTTATGTGAGCCAGCGAGATACTTCTGATGATGTCATGATTCAGATTTGTATTTCATCTCTTAGAAGAGTTTTCTCTCCGTTTCTACAAGAACAGGTGCGTGGGGGAGTTCTTCAGTGGGGCAGAACTTCTCTAGGCCAGCATGCTTATGCAGTTTAATTTCACTCTTGCAAACAAATGAAAATATTGCAAGCAATATTGACCAGGGCTTCTCAAAGTGTGATTTTAGGGGAGAACTTATAGCTGTTTGGGCCTCTTTTATCTCCCAGACACCAATTCAGTGGAAATACAGATATCTTCATTGGCTACTCCGCAGCCTGCATGTGAACAAAAGGATGGCTTACTTTCTGTTATTAATAACATATAACAGGAGTGTCACGATTATGCTTTTCAAGAACACAAAAATCCAAATATTACATGTCAGATATGGACTAAACCTGAGAGTTAAGCTCCTTCCAATACTAACTACATGCCTAACTTTAATATTTATTACAAGGAGAATCTAGTTATGGCAATATGTGACATTACAAGTGTGTGTGGCACATCACTAACAAGGCAGATGGGAAAAGCCTCTCCACCAAGATGGTTTGAACATGTTGTGATGAGTATAGGATTGATGAGCAGAACTGTGGGAGATCTAACAAGCCAGGACTCGAGAGACTTCAGCCCTAAACCTGGGCTGAGCAAAGATTCCACAGTGTGTCTGTTTCTTCATTCCTAAACCAAGAGGGGATGCACTCCTATAGCATGCTGAGTCTGAAGGCTTTTTAGTGGGTCTCTGCCCATATGGGAAGGCAGAGTATGAAGGCAGGGCACTGATCATGTCTGTGTGTTTTTGACACCCACTGGGGCTCTGCAGATGCATTTCTCATTTCTCCTGGTTTCTTACCCCAGCCTATCAGTGAGAAACCTCTCTCCCTGAAACCCATTCTTTGCTCGGAGATCCTCTTCGGTTCGAGAGGGTTCTGTAATTTTTGAACAGGCCATTTTGCCAGGAGCATCAAACTGAAGCAGTAGCTGGTGCAAGCAAGGAGAAATCAAACCCTTTGTTTCCTGTCCTCTGCTTGTAACACTCATGCATCCTCTGGGAGCTACTGCCTTCATCCTTGACACTCCTAACTCTATCTATTGGTTTTTCTCTCCCTGTTTGCCTGTCTGATTTGATCTTCTTTCTCTTTATTTCTGTCTCTTGCTGTCATTCTCCCCATGTGTGCTGCTCTTGCCCATGTGTGCGAATCCCTAATCAGTGCAGAGCTCAGGTCCTAGGCGTGTACTGTGCCAGGCTGCTGCGACAATTAGCTAACATTTGGAGAGTGCTATGTCTCCAGCGTGCTATTTTAAGATGAGCAGTCTTGATCACATATACGGGTCTACCTGGCAGAAAAGAAACTGAGACAGAGCATACAGCTGACGTTCCCTAGGCTCTGGATGAGCGCCAGTGTTAAATGTACTGTTCAGCACAGGGAAGACCATTTTCTGCAGAGAGAGGTCTAGCAGGCACTCATTAGGAAGGCAGAGTCCAGTGGGAAGGATGATAAATCTCACTGTCAGCAAATGCTTTGGTATTTTCACCTATCCAGGGTGATCAGACAAGAATCCCCCTCCCTCCCAGATGAACCACGGGAACCTATTCTTTGTGTCACTTCCACAGAAATCACTAGCATTATTTGCATAAATACGATCAAACCTGGGGAGTTCAGCTGGTTTATGGTACATTTTTTTCCACATGCTGTGCATAGAAAGCAAATAGATTTTCATTCTGTTTAACTTGTACAAGGTCACTGAATTGAGCAGGGACCAAGTAACGGTAGGAACATTTTTCTCCCCTGCTTCATGGTATGATACCTCTCCCAAAACATAATACATTTACTGTCATGGCCAAAGACCAGAGCAGACCTGCCAGTCTTCTAGTAACCCTCCTGTTCTTCTGCCTGCAATTTTTTAACTAGTTGATAGCATTATATAAATGAGAATGATTACAATCACTGATCCCATTAGGAAACTTTTCTTTTCATGTATATTTTACATACTGAGACATTCTGCTAAATCTAATTTACAAGCAAGAGTCTATGAAGAATTAAGTGACTGAAGTTCCTAATTCTTCACATTTTCATATTGTTTTCTGCTTGATTCCCTGTGTGTTCTGATGTTCAAACCAGAGATTAACACACACTTCACAAAGCTTCCTGGTATTTTATAGAAAGTACCCAAGGTTTTTGTACAGCTGTCCAGCAATGGCAGAGCAGAGGGCTCCAGAATGATCAAATATATAACTTGAGCCATGTCAGTTTGCATATCATTAAAACTTGGAACTAAAGATTTGATGATTTTCAGAAGTGAAGTAAATGAAGACCAGTGTAAGAACTGAACCAAAATGAGGATTTAAGTATATCCTTCTCTTAATTACCCAGCACAGTCCTGTCATTAATAAATGGCTTAAGTGCCAGGTAAAAGGAAGTCAATTACCTAGAAAACTAGTAATCATCTACTGAGTTGTCTAAAAAACCAGCACTTTCCAGTAAAACAGTGTAATATTTATGAATTATGACTAGTGGTGATAGTTTCTCAAGGCAGATGATCAGACCATAGATAAAATAAATCAGACAGCAGTAGTTTGCGAAGGTGTCATTAAAGTCCACCTTTAAAATCTCATAACCTTCCGATCCAATCACTCTGGGGAATGAAGTTTTTCATTGCTTAGTTCCTTCCTGAAGATGATTCCTTTTAGATGTTCATAATCATTCTAGCTTCATATCTACATTTGTAGAACACATTATATAAGCATACTGTTTTGTATGATTAACAGAGGTATCTGCTGATGAAAAAGTATGGTGATACAGGATAAGGGGTGGATTTAAGAGGGTACATGTAACTCAACAAATGTTCCAGGACAACAATAAATGCTTGACTGTATAAATTGATGAAGGCAATCTGATAATTCACAGGGGGAAAACTTTTTTTTTTCGAAGACCACTTTTATGCTATTTTGTTTCGAATAATCCGATTTTTCTAAACAAGAGACATGTTAAAAAATGTTCATTAAAATACCACAGAAATTATAAGCAGTGTTTGAGTACCCTTTCTTGGGATTAAGGTTTTGAAATATTTCTCCCAAGGTTTGTATTCTATTCTCATCTCATTGTTCAGAGACAGCTTGCAGAAACAGATATAATTTATTATGCTCTAAAGAAAACAGCTTACCCAGATGAAGACATATTAAGATCAGCTGGGCTTTAATAGTTCAATTGTGTTTGCATTGTAACAGTTAGTTACATTTTTGGGTTTTAGGAAAAACCATGGTTGCCCTGGCCCATAAGGCATGATTTTCAGCATTTCTGTGGCAGCTGTCCCCCAGTGCTGAGGACTCGAGTCAGATCCCCTTGGGCATGGAGCAGTTCAGCCCTGCTCTGTTCACTTATGACAAGGAGACTGGAAGCATAATAAAAGGTGCTTCTCCCCAGCCTGCACTGATACTTTACACTTCCAGAAAAATTATTCTGTGTGAGTAAAACAAAAGTAGGTGCCCTTTATCCCAGCTCCAAAGGTTGTTCATGGCTGTTTATTCAATAGCAAAGCTCTTCCAAACAAAGCTTTTCCAAAGGGGGAGTTGTCCCCCAGCATACATCCCTCCAGGGAGCTGAAAAGCAGTGACAATTTGGAGGTCCCCCTGAAGATGCCAACAGCCACTGCACAAAGCTGAGGCTTGCACTCCCAAGCACCCTCCACAAAGACAGGGTGGGCAAGCCATGCTGCTGCCACTGCTCCTCCAGGCAAGCGTCACTGCTAAAGTTGGCCACGGCCTCCGAGGAAAATGATGATCAGTTGCATTTTATTTTTATACCCTGAACTTCCATCTTTACACCAATAAGGGAACAGCTGCCTCTAATCTCTCTTTTAAGTCCTGAGCCTGGTATGGCAACCTCTTGGGCATCATGGATGCTATCCTTAACTGGCCAATGAGACTCAAATGCCAGCTATTATCCTTGGCAACTATGTGTGGCATTAGTTGTGGGTCTTTTTTTGCTGCCTGTTTAATTTTCTCAGTAGCAGTTGGGTCGCAGGAGTCAGAGAAAAACTCTGCAGTCGCTTCTCTTGCTAAAGGCTGAGATTCACTGACCAGTGGCATGCAGAGAGTTGTCTGGGGCTGCTTTGACATTCAAGGTTTCATTTCCAGAGATTGTCACACGATGATGCAAACTGCCACGGAATTTTTATGCACAGATGATTAATGCATGGTAAGGTAACCTGTGGACTAGCTGAGCTGCTATTCCTCCAGAAAGGCTGCCTTGTAGTAATTCATTTAGATAAGAGCAGCAAGACACTCTGGCCTTGGAAGTGCCATCGTTTGAGCTCACCATTGCCATAAGATATATGAAGGGGGGCTTTCTCAGCAGGATAGGCAAAATGCAGTTTTCCCACTACGGATGGGAAAAGGCTGCAGAGGTGAGGCTGCGAGAACCTGTTCTGCTCTGTAGATCTGGTCCTGCAAAAAAAATAGTCCCCATATACTCTTGGTATAATCTCCCCTTTGGAAAGTAAAGAGGGGACCTGCATCTCAAATGATTGTAAAAATGTGGAAACAGATCTATCATGTGGAAATTCTTTCTCTATCTTTCGGGGAAAAGCTAAACACAGGCGAAAGAAAAATTATTTCCAACTTCCCTGAGATTGGTAGGTAAGTATTAAAAGGCATTCCCTCTTCTTTTAGCTGACTTTTGCTAAAAGAGAGGAATTCCAAAATCTTGCCCACCACATACTTCTGTGTGCATCAGTGGAGGCAATACTGAGTAAACCCAAACTCCTTTGATTGAATCAATGCCTGAAAAAGAGATGAGGAAATGCATAGAGCAAGTGAGGTACAAGAGAGTGGGAAGAGGTAATTTTCTCTTTTGTCACGAAGAGGAGCTTTATAAAGGGCTCTGCAGTTGGTGCTTGTAGCCAGATAAGATTTAATACATATTCTTTATAATGGTGATGAATCGCATTGGTCAGAAGAGATCCTTTTCCATATATGCAATACAGAAGTCTTGGAAGGAATATTTTTGGCTAAAATGACTGGAGTAGTACTAAAGCTGCAAGCTGGCAGCATGTTTTCAGAGCTAGTGGTTTGTTGACTTAATATTCCTCTTCCAGGAAAGCCTGTGTGCTGAACAAAGACCAGGCATTCTTTGTGTTCCTGGCTGTGCACTGTGTTTGCTCAGACATGGAGGGGCCATTCTCATGAGTCCCCTTGCCCAGCCTTCACCCCACAGAGAATACAGTATGTTAAAATGTGAGTTATCTACGTGATAGCATCAAGAGGAGAGATTCACGTTTAGAAAATGAATTCTTCTCCTGAGTTAGATTCACCAGCCTTCTAGTCTGAGTCTACAGCCAGAACTGCTGAACACCAGCATTTCTTCATTTGAAGATGGTTCTTTTATATGAACAGATACGTGCACAGATGTAGGCAGGGAGACATCTACAAACATTTGCAATTCACTGTAGTGACAGAGGACATAATTCAAATGGCATGAGGGATGTTGAAATTATTTTGCAGAGAAAAGTGCCATAACTTCAGCTTCATACAATTCCTACCTACTTCACAGGGCCTCAGTTGTTGTTAAGTAACTAACAATATGAACCCTTTTAAGAAGTTGTAAAGAAGCAATGTATCTCCTTTATCAGACTAGGTAACAGAAATTAGAGTAGCTTCCATCCCATGCATAAGCAGGGCACCAATCCATTCCTGGTAGCATAACCCTGAGATGCCTAGTTTTCCTCAGGGCCATGCTCCAGTGATTCATGCACCGTGTTCAGTCCATCCTACCTCCCTTCTCTCCCAGAGTCATTAGCCATTCTGCTCTATTGTAGGCACAAAGGAACTTTCCACCCACCTACACTAAACCTAAAAAAACCCAACAGAGCCTTTGAGCCATGTATTTTCTGTGCTCGATATACTGATTTGTATAAACATATATTAATTTTATTTCCTCTGACAGCAGATTGCGCTGCCAAAAGTTTTTAATATTTATCGTGCTTGTACTGGGAGTGGTTTTGCTCACCTGTGGTATCCCAAACACGTCTTGCTTTCCAAGATAGGAAAGGATACAGAGGAGAGCAACTAAGGAAGGAATGTCACAGGTCCCGTCCACTAAATGACGGTTGGATTAAAAGGGCAAATGCCCAACCTGCTGAAATGGAGACAGGAAAAGAAGTGACGTTTTCCCTCCATCACCCTGTGCTGAGTTCTGTAAGGGAAAAGGTCTCAGTATCTGCTGGCAGAGTTCTGGGGCTTCTGTCTCATCTTGACCTTCCCTTTATCATTGTATGCAGATTATTTTGCTTTACACTTAAACAGTGAGGGAAGGTGGGAAGGGTAAGTGAAGAGGAAAAAAAGAAGAGAAGTGGAAAAAAAATTGAGTTTTATTATTCTTGCTCCTGGGCTTTGTCTATTATTTTTGAATCACCTTGAGATTAAGTCTCTTTAGAGATATGAAGAATATCTTCCTCAGACATAATTTAATAATTTTTCCCTTTCTATTATATTAGTAAATCCCCCCACATACCTTCCTCTGGAAAGCAGATCACTCTGAAATATATCACCTGGGCTAATACTTTATTTCCAACTGCACTGGTCGTGCTTGGGTACTCTTGGTTCCTACTCTTCACAAGTTTGTAGTTATCCATATTAAATATGGATATTAAAACATAAATGCGAAAGCCTTTTACATCATTTGTAGTCCTCATCTCTTAGGACAGTCAAAACTTCTGTTTTATTTACCTGCTTCTCTCTTGAGTTTTTTCCTCAACTTATTTGTACCAATTATTTTTTCTACAATACACTTGCGTAGCAAAGACTAAGCTGAAAGACTTGTTCATCAAGTGTAGCCTTTTACTATAAGCATGTCCAGTTGGAGCTGTGGTCTCCCTCTGGTTGTTTGACTGCTCATATCTGACAGCTTGTAGCTACTTCACTCAGCTTGAACAAGGAGAAAGTTGACAGGAGGCCCTTCAAAACGCTGTTCTTCTTCTGCTGGCTTTCAAGGTAGTTCTGAGCTAGTATTTCTCTAAGTAGTAAAAGCTTTTATTTTGTCTCCTTATTGTAGTCATTCAAGAAGGGAAAGAAACCAGAGGGCGTCTATCTGTGCCAGCAAAGAAACATCTCTCTGATTAGTAAGCAACTCGTTCACTTATTTCCATTTTGAAACAATGTTTTCATTACCCAATTTTGCTTCTGCAGCTACAACTAGTTTCAGAAAGATTGAGCTGTTTATATGCAACTTAAGATGGATGCCCAAGACACTGCCTTCTTAAATAGTTGTTTTGTATTGCTGACTGATTTTCCACTGAACAGGCACAATTATACAAAGCTGTAATATTCACACTTTGTCTTCTGTTCAGTTCCAGGAAATTTGTCTCATGAGGATTAGACATGCTGCCATCTGCAATACAGACATTTCTATCAGCGGATGCGGCCAGGAAAACCTACTGTTTGTGAGTAACTTATTTAAAAAATAAGTACTGTCTCTTAAAAGTGAAATGGAAGAGTGACATGTAGCTTTAAAATGAATCTTCTAGTTAGTAGCAGAAAATAACCCACATCAGTGACTATCTGTAAGGCAAATAGCATGGATATGAAGAGGGATGCTATTCTCCTCCCAGTCCAAATGCAACTTTTGAACCTCTGGTCCACAACAGTGCTCAGACTGTTGGCTGGGACCATTGGCTGCCAATTCTCAAACGCCCCCTTGAGGGTCTCCAGCTGATGGGTTCAGTTCCATTCACCTGTGGTGGAGTGTGAACCTCCCCTTTGTTCACATGGCAGAGAGAACCTGCAATTGCAAGGGGCCAGGGAAGGGCACAGACACTCAAGCTACTAAGATGGGAAGGGAAAGCCAGCATGGGTCAGATTAACGGTCAGGATCAGACAGTTTCCTTATCCCACAGGAACAAGCTGGACAGGCACTGAAGCTTTCATATGTGCCTCTGAATGAGGCACAGACCTTCTATGAAAAACTGCTAACCAAGGGAGTAAACCAGAGATTATAATCAGTAAAGTAATATATGACTGCTCTTCTTGTTTCTCTCTTAGCACTAGGGGTTTTTTGTGCCACCAAGAGACAAATAAACTGACATCAACTCCTTAATGTACTTGCTCTAATGACAGGGCTTTTGTCACTCCTAGCTGCACCCTTGCTTTAGCTTCAGACAGGGTTGTTACCTTTGTAAATACTGCTTGGGCGGTAATGCATTAGGCACAAACAGTAACTGCCAATTATCATCCTTTCCCACAAACCCACGAAGAGAGGAGAATTTTGTCCCCTCTGTCAGAGACAGGCCACAAAAAGATCACTGTTTCAGTGCCGGCACAACTGAGAGGGCAAGAGCCCTATAGCCAGGAGGCTGGGGGCAGAACCAGGGCAGAAACCTCTTATAAAGGCAATAAAAAGTTCAACTACTTATAGTTTGTGAAAACGATAAGCAAATAGTCCACCACTTAACCCCCTACTTCTACTGTTTTACTGAGTCATTTAGTCTTAGTGTGACAGATGAATGAAAGCCTTTATTTGCAGAAATGCCCAATGTCTGGTTGGTCTGAGGGAAACAACCAGAGAAGTCTTTTAAGGCTCCTGTTTGCTTTTAAGGCAGGGCCAACCTGTCTCTAAAAATTATGGCTTTCTAATGGGGCACCATTTAACATCTGGCAATTTGTACTTCTAGATCAGAGAAATAATAAGTACTGGCACTGAAAACAGAGAAAACGTCTTCCCATGCCCATAAGTCTTCCTGTCCCATTGGCAAAAGCTCAAGGACAGTCCATTGTCCACCCTCAGTCAGGGGTCAGAGTGACATTTCTGAAGTCTTGTACTACGCAAAGTCCATAGAAGAAAAGTAATCCTCTTGTTGTCTTAGCTAATGGGAGAACACAATGTAAAGCACTCCTCTGCTTTCTGAGAGCAGGACATGTACAGGCTGCTTCAATTTCCATCTTCCAAATTGTCATTCTTACACATACACATCTGCTAGAGCCAGTTTTCACACCAGGACTCGGAGCAAGCACAGGGGAGTCTGCTGAGCAGAGGCTACCAGGAAGCCAGTCAAGGGGCACTGTCCTGCAGTGATATGAAATCAAAGGAACTTACCAGGAGAGCATAATCTGGAGGGCACATGCATGACACAGCACAGGAGAGAGTTGGGAGAAATTTGTGGAAAATTAGCAGAAGAAAACAATGATTGATTGTCAAAAATAATTTCTTTACAAAGAAATGATCTAATCAAAGAAAGTGGTAAGAAATATTGGCCTCTTGAACCCAGCAACTACTCTGAGTGAGGAGAGAAACAGTCTTCACTGGCTGAACCTGTTCTTCATCCTCTTAAATACCAGAGCTCTGGGGCAGCTCTTTCATAAATATTTCACTGTACAGCTTGCTATGCAGCCTGCGGGCTGAGGCTGGTTGTGAGGCCATTCCTGTTCCTAACGGCCTGATTCACAACAGCCCATGTAAATCAGTAAGAAATATTCTCTTGGGAAAATGAGGTCTTGAAAAAGGCTCTGAATACAGCAGATAAATCAGCAGTAGTGTTGGCATTGCATAAAGGGCAGGGTGAATAATAATAGCAACAAAGAACTCCCAGCATCCTTAAAACGTGGCAGGGGTTAGGCTTTGCCACCAAGACAGTTCAGGAGAGATTTGAATATTTTGAAGGAAAGCTCAGTAGGGCAAACATGCAGGGAGCTACTAAAAGGTTCTGTTTCAGCTGCAGCCGTGGGTGTTGGGCTCTGGCTGAGCATGCTGCCACAGAGCACGGCCTCTTCAGCACTTCTCCACTCATCTCCAAGCATATACATCCTATAGTCCACCACCCTGTTGCATGTGGTTCAATCCGTACTGGTGGGCTGTGAAAACTGAAGCCTGCTCCTCAGCAGCTTGTAAAAGGTGCCTCCACCAACCTGCACTCTGGCCAGCTCTTACTCCCCTCTCTGGCAGCCACCTTGGCCATTTTCAGCTCAGTAAGTGACTACTTTCCATGTGAAAATTCAAGCCTGGAGCTGCAAGGTCCCACCATCCAACCTAACCCTCCACACTCACATTGCAGCATGTTGCCAGAATTTCCTTTGCAGACCCCAGCCATGTTCATACCAGCCACTGTATTCCCAGCAAATTCTCCCTGTATCCCTTCAGGGAAACCAGAGGAGAATATATTACTACAGCCATCTTCACTGTGCACTGGCTCTTTGGAGTCTGGACAGACTGCAGTATTCTCAAAAATTCTTGAATTATTTTTTAAATTCTTCAACAGTTAATTCTTGGTCTGTATCCTGATTTACTGAGTGCTGTACATCTCTTAAGTCAAGCATGCTAATGATCATCTCCTCTGGATTTTACAGCTAGTAGTGGTGAAAGATGAAAGCCCAGTATTGCCTATTATACTGGGGCTATAGTCAGATATTAAAAGAAAAAAAAAACCTTCAAGATGACATCTGCTGTAGCTAAAGTTCATATATTCCTTCATGAAAATTCATCTACATAAAAAAAAGACTTTGCAATAGATGGAGGATGATTCACGCTTAAATATACAGCTGAAAGCCACTCAAAATTCTCTCTTTTCTCTACTTCCTGCTGTTTTGTGAGTCCAGCGAAAGAATTATGATCAGTGATAATAAATCTCCATTTCCTCACCTTGCCCTTCAGCATTTCATCAGAGATAACAGTAAAATCTGGTGCTCTTTTGACATCACACAAATAGCATTCCCTGGCTCTCTTCTCCTCTCTCCAGCCTGCTATATCTTTCACTGCTCAGCAAATCTTCACACAAAACTAATGTTTTGCTGCAAAAAAGAAGGATATGGAGGGTATGCATGACTATAGAAAGTAGCAAGACTGTTGCTGAATGGCCCTTTTTGGAGAAATTGGCCCCATTACAGTGGTTAGTGAACAGCTGCTTCCCAGCTGAGATTTATCAGCTAAAGACAAGGTGATACAAAATTAAGCAAAAGCTGTAGAGTGCTATAAAAACCAGAGGGCTTCTTTCTGGCTGTACACTGGAAGTGCATGAGGCATCCCAGAAAAGGATGCCTGGGTATGTATGAGTAGCAGACCTGCTCCCTGCAGCTCCCACTGGGAACAATCTCCCTGCAGTGAAGGGATGATGCTACTGAGTGCCAACTAGTAGAAGAAAGCAAAGCAGAAGGCCTGAGGCAAGTGTCCAGATTGATGTCTAGCACAGTCTCCTGTATCACTGAGCTGCAGAAGTAGGTTAGAAACTTGAGGCAGAGACTGTAGCATTTCTATCCAAAGTAGCAAGTGCTTCCTTGGACAATCCCTGACTTGCAGCTGTTGTCTACCCTTTTCTCTGGGTCACTTCAGTCCCATGGTTACCTTGGCTAACATCCAAAGCCAATCTGTGTCTCCTGCTCCACCTATGCAATGCCTCAGGCGGAGGTGGAACCTGGAAAGATATTTGGATCACAGGAGAGGGTTGGGTGCTACTGAAGTCATCACTATCTTCCCTTTTGAACGCCTGCAGCACCAAATGAGGTGGGATCATCCTTATATGGACTTATGTCTTCATTATGTGTTTCTGAGGAATTTGCTGTAATTCAGAATGAAGTAATTGCAGATTTGTGGGGGAAGATTAGCCTCCTAAGACCCAACACACCTCCAAAGCAGCCATGACTGGATTGGGTATGAGTTGGTGGCATATGACAGTTAGGTTGTAGAAATGAGATGGGGAGTATCACACTCATGGAGTTACCCTATAGAAACCATGGAAGAGAAGAACCGGGGCTAGGACCCCTCAGACAGGAGAGCCAATGGAGAGAAGCAGGCAGACATAAAAGCCATTGCCCAGAGCAACCCAGGACTAAGCTCTGTTTTGTGCAACACAAACATCTTGCTTACATTGCCAGTTGAAATGGGAGGTTTTGTCTGCTGGAAGCAAAGAGGCAAATACATAAGGTTTTTCCTAATTATTGTGCCATTCGGTTTTCATGTACCCATGAGTTTCACAGCAGGGCGTGATCCTCAGGGAGGATGCTTGATGGGGGTCCTGCAAGGCTCCAGCCTAGGAATATGGTGGTGAGGGAAGCCATGGCAAATATGCCACACCAAGCACGAGAAGCAGGATGCCAGCCAGGAACCATGAAAACTACTTTGAAGTTAAGTCCAGGGGTTTTTTGTGCCTTTCTTTCATGTCGCAGGATCTTCTGGCTTCTGAGGTTTTTATGATTGCTCTGATAATTGAATAATTCTTGGTGGAAATAAAAATGTTATTTACAAAAATTCCTTACAGAAAAAAGTGACAATTAACTGCCAGATTTCTTTCCACATCATACACTGCAATCACAACTACCGGAGCACTGATTAAAACCAAAGGCCACCCCTGCATGTACATGGTGAAAATCACTCCAGGTCTCTTGCAAATTGCAATTTCGCAAGCTGGCAACCCACCAAAGCACCCCAGCTCAGGTCTAGCCAATAAAAGCACAGGAACAGCTTTTTCATGTCTTTCTCTACTAAAGTTTGGTGTTAATGGAACAGAACATTCCAATAACCTTTTAAAAGGTTGGACTAATTCAATTCTTTGGGTTGGAGAGAGCCAAGCTGCATTAATCTGGTTATTGGGTAATAAGCAAAAGGAGTGACATAGAGGGGAGCGAGGTGGTGGTTTGAGGTGTTTTCATGTAGCAGTTGGTATAAAAAGACAGATGAGCTGAAAGGTGGGAGGTTTAGCTTGCTGACAGGGGACAGACTCCCACAAAGTTGTGTTCTCTCCCTTGCATGACCAGCCCCTGAGCCAGGCTGCACCTGCGCAGCTCCAGTACTATCATCCTGGGATGAGAGGGATATGTGGGGATGAATAATTCAGCTGCAAATCAGCTCTCCAACTGCACTGCATTTTTTTTCCTGGGATGCTATTTTTAATTTAGATACTCCCACGTGTGTGTTCGGTGGATTAGAGGCATATGAGAAATAGAAGAAGGTGGCTGACGCAGGCAGGTAACAGAGGCTGGGGGTGGCAGGGGTTGAGCCAGCACTGGCCTAGAGCAGGTCCAATGCCACCTCCCTGCCAAGGGCAGCATGGGCCTGAGCACCTCTGAGCCCTACTTACTTTGGTGGGTGCTGAAAAAGCTCAGCACTGCTTGCTTGGATTTATACCCCTGTGTTGGCAATCACAAAGAAACAATGCAGGTGCCTCTTCAGTTATAGCCAGAGCTGGATGTCAGAGTATCTGAGTTCAGTTTTGAGGTCTGCTACTTATCTCCTTTACACAAACCTTGTAAATCCTCTCTCTTGTAGTTCCAGATTTTTTAGTGGAAGAATTGTTACCACTGTTTCCTTTGGTCTGCCTCACTTTCCTCTGGGGAAGAAACCATCACTGCTTGTTTACAGCTACAGAAGATAACTCAGGTGGGAGCCTCTTCTGCTGTAAGGTGGCATCTTCCTATTGTATTTTTTAATCACAAACATCAAAAAGAGAGAGTCACCAAAATGGTTTAAGAGGAAGTAGAAAGTTTTTACCTGCAGCAGCTCAATGAGGAGATGAGGGACTGTAGGATACAATGGGGTGGAAAAAGCTGTTTATTTGGGCAAATGCGAAACTATCATTACATGCTCATCTTTGTGAGAATCCAGACTTCTGGAAGAGATTGGCTGTCATTTTGATTTGTTCACTAGTTCCTGCAGATAATAAAAACAAAGATCAATCCATAAAGAAAATCCTGTCATGTCTGATAATCTTTCATTTTACCCCTTTCTGTGCATACAGCATCCAGTCGATTACTAATGATAACTGCTTTATCAAAATCTAGAGTGCTTTGGCAGATCCCTAGCTGGTAAAGGCATTAATGTCTTCCTGTGGACTCAAGGAAACTGATGTTTAGAGTAGTTCACTCCTTGTTAGGTTATACAGAGTCTCAACTCTTCAGCTGTAAATCACTGGATATGGGGAACTTCTTAAAAATGAGATGAGGGAAGTATTTGAAAGCCAAAGATTAATTAACTGTTGTGAGATCATTCCATAGATTACTGCCAGGGTAGTGGAAAGTGCCCATGGTTTCAAGGCATGATGCACTGGGCTACCTCTTCTTAGTATCTAATTAAAGGTCTAATTTATAAAAAGCCCTTTACTCCTCGCTCTGATTCTTGATCTTTGTGATCAAGAAAACCCTGGACTATTGCTTAATTACTCAGTTCTTTGTCAGGAAAATTAGATGTTGCACCCAGATTTTGGGGGGAAGACAGCAAATCAGAATATATTGTGATGTAGTAGTGATGAAGCAGCCAACATCCTTCACAACAGAAATTTCATGACTAATGGTTCACAAAGCCTGGTGGTCAGTTTTAACCATGTGATATCCAGGAAACTGGGACAAAAAAACATTCTCAGTAACACTCTGTTCAGAAAGTAGGTAATTAGCCAAACAGCTAAATGTCTAATAAGCTCCATTTATCACGCACCTTTGGTCTCCTGGCTTCTGGGGAAAACAAGTACCAACAAGTACACGCCACATGGTGGCTTCTCACACCAATGTTTTACAAAGAGTAGCTACAATTTTAAAACACAAACCAACATGCCAGACAAAAGTTTCTCTTTCTTTCCTAAAACATGAATTTAATCTCCAAAAACGACACTTGCCTGCAGCCCCCAAAGAGCAAGTCTACAAGCACTGAAACAGAATCTGGCTCGAGATTTGGAACCCTTGGAGGCATTAAGGCAGGAATGAATTGCTTTATACCATTAGAAAGCCAAGACTGTCTACTCCCCCAGCAGCTGGTACTTCACAAGACACTGAGCCATGGCACTGCCCCAGTGCATTTTGCATATGCACTACAGACTATTTTAGAGCTTCTAAATTATTATCAAAAACTTAATTATTTTCTTTTGTCAAATGGCACATCTAAAGGCACAATGCAGATTTCATAGACATCTTTTACCTACCTAATTCTCCATCCCACCTTCCAGATTTTTGGAAAGTTGTTGGCATGTAAATTTTGCTTTCTAGTTGTTCTTCTCTGGTTTTGTAGAAGCTCAGATGAATAGAGAGACAGCCATCAACAAGCTTCCAACCTGTGAATAAGTTGTAGTTACAGTCACTTTGTCGACTTCTATCAGGACAGCACGCTGTCAGGCACACCATGTCCTGCAGAGCAGAAACTGCTGCTGAATGATTGTCCATAGTGTCCTGCGGGAAGTGCCCTGTGTTGGATTAACACCTCAGCCTCAAGCAGGCAAGTACAGGTTTGGGTTTAAACCCTTGGTTTAGGACAGAAGTGAGGAGTACTTCAATGGAAGCCTGAAAGGAGTAAGAAGTACTCCTCAATTCTTCTGTCATTCTTTATACAAACAATGGGCTGTTTTTAATCCACATACAGCAAAACACTCTAATCAAGAACAGACACTAAATATCATGGACAGGCCTTAAGAAATCTTAGCATTATGTTCATGTAAAAGCAGTGCTAATGTGGGCTGGTGATCCTAGTTGTCAAGCTACCTTCTAATCTTAACTCCTCTAGTGGGCTTTTGCATGTTAAAGAGTAGAAAACAATATTTAAATTAACATAAGGTTAACAGTGTAAGTATTTGGTTTGCAAAACATATGTAAAAACTGCAAACATTACATGCTCTGCTTAGACTTAGGAGTGTTAACAAGAAAAAATACATCCAAAAAACCTTTAGAAGTAAGAATCAAAAGTAGGAATCTGACTCTATGAGTAATATACAGAGTACCTGAATGGTCTTTTGGTATTTGTTCACTTCATGCAAAGTCTTTTTCACAAGTTCAAGCTAAACAAAACAAAAAAGTGGAATGCAATTACTGAAGCAACCCTGTACTTCTCATGTAGGACACAATGACAGGAAACACAAACAGGTGACCGTAGCATGCCTCTGGGTCTGCATAACTAGAAGTGAAAATTTCCTTGCATTCCAGAATAAAACTTGGCATGGCTGAGTTTATTTATGGCAATGGAATCTTTAATGAGCCATACTCTCCAAAGACACACTCTCAACTGTTAAAAGAAAAGTTGCACTCATTTAAAAAGTCTTATATTGTTGAAATAGAACTATTTAACATTTAAAACATATTTTCTAATTTTAGCTATATCATACAAATCTCAGACATCTTCTATTAAGAAGCAATATACTCTCCATTTTCGTATTCAGATTTTGTGACATCTTTTCCTATAATTTCAACTACAAAGAGAAAATGAGTGGCAGGTTTCATAACATCAAATCCTGAAAAGGTGTTAATTAGTATTTAAGGATTGCAGTCCAGAGCATTCAAAAGTCCTATTAGTTATCTAATCATTTAGAAGCAAGAGGATTTGTACCTAGTACCAATGGATTTGAATAGCATACGCATCATAGCCATCAACCAAGACCACTCTATGTAATGGACATAATATCCATGTAGTTTACATGGCATGAAATATATCTGTTGATAGTCACATTAATAAATTAATAAAAACTAGGGAAAAAAAAAGAAAAAGGGAAAAAATTAAATCATAATAGATGATCATTAGGAAAGACCGCCAGACATCAAACAGCATCCACAATGCTTTTTCACCAATCCTCTTTTGCTTCCTTTCCAAAGGAGATTAGATTAAAAATTCCTTAAACTGGACTCAGAGATGCAAATAGTGCTCATGAAGAATATAAGGTATCTGCAATTGCACGAGACAGCAGGGGATCATAATAATATCATAACTCTCCCAGCTCTAATACATGCAATATCCTAAAGCAGCAACACTCTCTGCTGGACTGTGAGCAGGCAGTCCCCATGTGCACCATCCCTGACATAGTGGCTTGCTGGGTCCAGTATCTAGTTACTCTTGTGCTGGTTCTGCTTGGGCTCATCCAGCTAAACAGCCTTCACCATTCCCAGATCAGCAGCCAGGTTGGGACAAAGCATCATATTCAGTGTTTCATGAAATTTCTCATGCTCACTTCTCATGCACTGTTGGCTTTTCTGCCTGTGCGTGCATCACAAGAAGCAGCAGATTGGTAAAGGAACATAAAATATTAATTTTAAAGTGCTGAGATGTCCTGCAGCTTTCATATCTTCACAACAGTCCATGACAGCCAGAGGGCACAAGTGAGAGAGGTTGACAAAAGCTACCCTTGGAGGAGGCCAGCTCTCTTCTCGGTCTCTTTCTGTAGTCAATGGAAAGAGCAGGATCTGACTCAGGTACACTGTGTTGCCACTGGATGAACTTTTTCCCTTCGTATAAAGCCTTCCTCAGCTAAAACAGGCCCTGGTGAACATTGTCCCCAGCCTCCTGCACAGAGTGGGCTCCACAGGGCCCAAGGTGGGATTCCCATGTGCGGCTCTTCACTGGCCTGGGACAAAGTGACACACACAATCTGGCAACCTTAGGTATAAAAAGGGCACAGTGTCCTAGCAGAAGAAAACAGTTTACACCCTGAAACACTACCTACTTTATCATCCTGACTTCAAGGAGATACCATGGCTCAATTGTAAAAAAAAGGTAGTAAGGAAAAGCATTGAGTCACCACCCATAACCATCATTCCTGAGCTTAGCTCATTCTTGAGTAAACAAGTGATTTTCTTTCATCAATAAAGTATGAATCAAGGTATATCCTGTGCTGAAATTGCATGTCCTTTCCTTGAATTTTCTTTTTGGAACAGGAAGGCAGGGAACATCTCCTCCTGCCTGTCTCTAGCAAGTCATTTCAATGGGAGTAAGAAACGCTGAGCAAGCTTATCCGGTACATCTGGTATGCTTGCAATCCATGCTCGCAGTTTTGCTGAAAAATGTGCAGAAGAACTTTCCCCCTGTTGGAATGTAAATTTTCATTTTTATAAAAGCATAACGAGTTTTGAAGGGGTAGCAGAAAGTGATTTACAGAAATGCCAACTTTGCATTACATATCTATGAGACATTCAGGAGTCCCACTGTACTGCAGGATGGATAGCATGGCTGTATCTGCCTTACTCTGTGATTCCAAGCTAAATCCTAGCAAGCAAGGCTCCCGTTTAAATGTTATTTCCCAAAGTAATTTACAATTTTTCCAGGGAAATAAGGACTTGGGTGACCAGTTACAGTATTTCTAGAGGCCACCTCCATTACCAAACCTAGACTAGGCCCTGGCTTTCCACAGAGATTGTGCTGTTAATGGGCTGAATTTTGTCCTAAAAGTTGCTAGAGTTATTGGACGGAGGAAGCTGTTTCCACTCCTCTAGAAGGTTGTTAGAAGAGCTCTCTGATCCAATAATGAGAACCTATTCTTTCTATCCAGTCTAAATGTGATATGGTTACTTGTGGCTTTTTATTCTTTTCCTTAAATAGGAAAAAGAATAACTTCTCTGTTGCTGGTACCAGGCTAACCAACATATTCTTAGAAAGAATTCAGTATCTTACCATAGCCTTTATTTTTTAGACTAAGCAGCACTTCATGCCATCTCTCATATGACCTGCTTTATGGTACCTTTGCACTTGTTGCAGACTAATTAATCTTTCTCAGAGAAATGTGGCAGCAGTTGTGTTGCAGATGCGCATTCACCCATGCCTTCCACAATGAAGCTTTCACTTTCTGCTGGAAATACCTGGTCTGATGTGTGTTATGGCCAAAACACCTTCTTCATGGGTTCCTCCCACAGTCGATTCACAGTCACTCTGTGATCATCTCTGACACCCAGAGTTCTCTCCACCTGAGTCATCTCTTGTCTCCCTTAAAGAAATTCCTCGTTAACCCTGAAGTGCACGCCCTGATGTTCTGTTCTAATCAAACATCTCTTCCCACTTATCCGTCAGAGTCAGAAAGGTTTTAATAAATGATAAGTCTTCTTACATGTTAGCTATGCCCCTTCATCTTCAGATTTCAAGAGCCTGCCGACTTCATATGCTAATGTACTTAACGAAAATATGATCAGACTGGTCCTAAAATTGACCCTTGAAGTACTCATTGTAAGTTGTTTCTTGACTCTCTTTCCTTTCTCTTCTTCTGCTCTTTCCCGATGGTCAGTTCTTCCCCACCTTTCATGTTGTCTGTTAACCCCCATCTTCTTTTGCTCCATTAGTATTTTCCTATTTAGGAGTGTATCAACTGCTTTGTTAAGGTACAAATAAGATTTACCACATTTTCTATTTTGGAAAATCCATTATCTCATTTAAGGAAAGCTATCAGATTATTCTGGCACCATGTCCCCTCGGTAAACCCAGGCTCTTTTCATCTTGTTTTGTGCTTAACTAGAAAGAATAATTTAGTCATTCTTTCTCCTTTAGTAATTTTACCGTGTGTAGAAATACAGAAGAAAGTTGAGGTAGATCCCATCCGCTTCCATCTGGGGCATGTCGGTAAGCATATGGATAGGAAACACCAGTATACATATGTTTATGTGCATATGAGTGTTATGTGTTCCATATACACATGGACAACATATAGACATACATGTAAATATTTGTACACTACACCTTCCAAGCTGCACTGAGCTTTTTAAGGAAATACTACCATTTTCACTTGTCCATTCAATAAGGATTAATTAATACTCATGAATTTTAAGACTTGCAGATATTTTCCTCCTTTTCCACTTCTTCTTCTGGAGCCAGCTGACAGCCACCTAGACAAGCCCAGTGTGCAGGATGGTTTTACCCAGCACTCAAACTGTTTCCTGCTGATACCATTACAAAGTTCAGTTGTAATCTAGTTGTTGGATAATTGCAATGATGAAGTTTGCCCATTAGTGCAAAAAGCTGTTTTAATAGTCACAGTGAACAGAAAATGTCCATTTGCCACTTATTTTAAACATGAGGACCTGGTTCTTAATGAAAGAAAGATCAACACATGACAAGCGTTTAGTCAACAAGTGCCTGTCTTGTTATTCCTTCTTGTCTGACATGATAGCACACACTTTTGTAATACAAAAATTTATTGTGAGAGGAGGTAGAGGAAGAGAGGCACAGTGCCTCTCTGTAAGGTGGCTGTCCAGATGGGTGATCCTCTCCCCGATGTATGTGTAGAGGATATGTACCACAACAACGTGGCAGTCTTTCGTTAAGGGCTTCGAGCAGCTGGAATCACCTGCCTCTTGGCATATAACTGACTTGCCATCTGAAATGACACACTTCAAGAAAGACAGAAGAATGAAAAGCCAGGTTTCCAAAATTTGCATTCCTATCTGTAATAAGGAGACATAACATTCCCAAATGCCCCTGAGTTGTCGATAGTTTAATGACAATATGGTGTCACCATGACCAGAGTCTACCATCTTATAAGGATTGAGCTCTTACTCCCATGACTGTAAATTCAAAATTTTAAACAGTCTTACAAAAAACCTCTTTCCAGATTAAAAGCAAGAAATGTGTAGCTTTGAATGCTGCAAAGGGGTAGTTTTGCTTGCCACTGCATATAACTAGTTCCAACCAACAGCGAAATTGTTAGTGCATTAGGAGATGGCCAAGATGAAAATATAGTACCAATCATTTGTTTGAAAACAGAGCTGTTGATGAAAGGCAAAAAAGTAAAGGTGCATTGATTCTGGTAACTTCTCCCCACCTACATGCACACACCTACTCACACACTTTTAGTCTGAATCAGTAAGAAGCTGCTGACTTGTCACTGGTCTAACACCTTTGCGTGGAACATGGAGGATGTGCATTTTGGGTTAAATGCACCCTTCTGTAAGTAACGCAATACAAGCGCTGCATAAAACCCCCTCAGAATAAGGCTCACCTAGGTCTTAAAAATGACTCAGCCCCGTGTCCCAGCTCCAGGCTTGGGGGCCAACATCAGCCTGAGAAAACAGTGCTGGTAAATATGATTCCACTGAGTCTGGATCTTGCATGTTTTCAAAATTCTTCCATAACATTCAGTGTTTTAATGAGTGGCACAGGGACAGGCACAGATATTTTCCAAGCAGACAGGGCCATCCTGGTCACCAAGCACAGGATGGGGCAGGCAGTTTTCTGTTTCTTATGTAGCTGATCTCTTCTTCCACTGACATACTGTGTGAGCTCTTCTTCATTTTGCCAAACCTAGGAGTGACAAACCTGTGTTGGTTTGGATGACAAGAACCTCCTCTGTCATCAGTCCCCAGTTAAAGTGGGCATCAAACAGTAATACCTGTAATAAAAGTAATACCTGTTATGAGTTACCAAAACTCACAATTTACAGGTTAAGCTCCACCCCAGTGATGAGACCAGTCTTGCCCAAATCCATTCCTTTCCATCCCAAAAGTATAACTCTGCCTCTTCCACCTCTTTTAAGAGTTTATTCTTCCACTACCACAATATTTGAGTGCTTTTAAAATAAAATCCACTGTGAAGCTACTGATCTTTATGTTCTCGGTCAGAAATCTTTCCTTTGAGATCTGGGCTCAGATAGAAGATAGGGTTTGAGAGGATTTTTCTTAAATTTAGTCTATGAATTTCTTGCTTTTTTTATATTCTCAAGTGACAGTCCTCACACCCCTGCAATCCAATCAGCTGCATTTTTCATCTGACCTTGTGTTTTAAAGCAAAACCACTAAATATGCATACATGAAAACAACAGGAAAATGAAACTCAGTAGCAAAAGCCACATTCAAGGAATTTAATGGAAAAAAATTACCAAACAAATTCTTTAATTACATGAAATGGGGCTGGGATTTGAAGTATGCAGGCGAAAAAATTATTTTGAAATCCAAATGCTGGGTTTTACTCCTCTTTTAGTAGGAGGCTGAAAAAATACTAGTCATGTTGTTGATGTAGGAGCAAAAAAACAATGCCAGGAAGTATAAACATCAATTCTGGTAACTATCAGCGAAAGCAAAATTATACTTGTACGGAAATCTGGGAAGCATGTCTATTTAAGTGACAGACAACTGGGGCACTTCTGCACATTTCCCATACCGGAACTAATGAATTACCTAATTATCCAATCCGCTCCAGGCTTTATGTGGACTAATAAAAATGCTAACAAACACATTAGTGCAAAGTCTAAAAAAATAAATCAGGGGACTATCAGCCTGATGGAAAGTAGTTTATGATTATTAAAGCAAATACAAATATTTCTATATCAATAATTTTCCATAATGAAAGGAGACTGAGAAAACAGCCCAGGTTAGGAAGCAAAACTCCATGTGGGGAAGGTGGGGATCATGGGAGAATGGGTTAGGTACCCTTTTTGGAAAAGTCTGAGCCACTTTAGGGCTTGTGTCCCAGCTTGCTCCCTGTACTCTGCATGGGTTTTGGCCCAATAAGGAGAGAGAGGAGAGTGGGTGGTGTCTCCAACCCTTGCCTTGGCTATCAAGGTGTTGTTTGGTGTAATTTTCATTCATATGGTGTGCAGCTCACAGCTCTGATTCATGATTGCTACAGGATTCTGCTCAGGAACCTGAGAGGTTCCCACTTCCAAAGGAAAGGGACCTGATGTGGAGCAGTTGGCTGTCCTTGTTTGCAAATGAAAACCTCTTTACTTTGTGTGTGTAGTGCTCTTCACCCCAGCTAGGGACAACACCATAGCTCAGAGTGAGAAAAAGTAGCAAAACAATGAGAGGATTATTTTATGTTGTCTTGAAAACATTTTGAAAGTCTAGTCACTGCCTCAAATTTAGAATTACGATTTTTTAAATACATTTCAATCTCTGGACTGTTGAAGTATCTAACACTAAACATATTGACCTATATTTGTCATGCTCTGCCATCAAGATTATAGCTGATCAAGTAGTTAGACCTTTATCTCATCTTTTTAATCCATTCATTTCACTAAAACATTGCTTTCTCATCCTCACAATCTACTTATATATTTGATTTGCTCAAAGCTAAGGATAATCTGTTTAGATTAATACTAAATTAATCAAAATCTTAAATGCTTCCTAGAAAGTTAAATGCATGCTATACACAAAAGTAGACCTGCCATACATGAGGAGCACTTACTTAGGTTTGGGCCCATATGGAGCCTCTAGCTCTTTTCTCTAGCTCTCTCTCACCATATTAACCAGCAACCCAAATTGGGTTTGGTTAAACTCAGACCTAGCTTGGGATTCTGATGACATGGCAAGTATTGTACGAAGTCTTGGCTATTGGTGCCAAAAATTTTTTAAAAATAAACTGGAGAAAAATAAAACAAATAATATAATTTTATATTATTCCTTATTTTCTTCTGGAAGGACTTTGCTGGTGTGATTTTTATTAGCTGCTAAGAAAAACAAGTTGAGCACTTTTGACATGGGTTTGAATTGTGTGTTACTTAGAACATGTAGAAGATGACTTCTGTCAAGATACTGGAAGATACTGGAAGATACTGGAAACTTACTCTGAGAAAATACTGAAATTTTAATTTGTGTCCCTTTCTGTTGATTTTATTGGAGCTTATTGTGCAATCTGGATTGTAATAGTGAGGAAGGCAGCCAATATCAAATGAAGCTAGACAAGGTATAAGATTTTCTGTAAACAGAAACTGAAATTAGGTGAGAAAAACCAAGACCAACCAGAAACATTCTCAGAAGGAAAGAAGAGCAAAGGTATTCTGCATAGTATGATAATCCAATGAAGGCCAAAACCAATCCAGACATACACTGTTATTTGGAATTTGGGCTTTTTTATTGCCTTATTTATGGTAGGAGTTGCTTATCTATTAAACACTGACTGTTTGGCAGCACCATTTCAAAAACACTGTCAAGACCCATGTCAGCAGTGCCTAGAAATGGCAATGAATAATTGTCCCGTGGTGTCAAGAGGACAGCCAAAAGCACACCAAAGCTTTCCTCCAAAATCTTCTACTGGCTTTTTTTCTGTGGTCTCATCCAGTCTGCTAACCTCTCTGAGATAATTCTCCATCCATTCAGATGTGAATCAGGAGAGGGCAGGAGTTAAGGCCAGTGTGAGGGGAAATCCTCTGAGTTGAAAACATGTCCCAGCTGGTCATGAGCTCTCATTCATCCCGGGGAAGGGACTCAGCCAAGGACTGCACTGCCTGTCTCCCCACACAAAAAAACGTTTCACCTGCCCTCAGTCCAGGAACTCACACAGCAGCTCAGGGAGAGATTTGGGATGGAAGGCCTGGTAAAGCCAAATTGCCATCACTTGCTGACACGGGGATCAACAGGAAAGCAAGTTAAAATTATGCACACAGTTGTGGGGAAACTGTACTAGTTTATCAGCAGGGTAACCATCAGAGCTGCTCTCTGTTCATTTTTGTGGTGAAAAGGTTATAATTTAAGCACACTTGGCAGGTACACACAACAAAGTGGAAAGCTTTTATTCAGTAAATATTTATTTTTAGTCACATAGGAAGGTTGACTTTACTGTAGGCATCGCAATGCATAAACAGAATGTGTCTGTTTAAACTGTGCTGGAAACACAACAGTGAAGAAAAAGGTCTAAAAATGAAAAGGAGCGACAGTTGCCAGCAGCAAAAGGGCACAAACACAGGGGGAATAAAAAAAAATTATTTCTTGTTCCTTGGAGGTTACTACACGTTACTTGCAGTAATTAAAACCAACTCTGAACTCCACAGTATTGACAACAGGGTGAGATGTTTTCCAGGCAGAGGTAGAATTAATTATGCCGTGCTAGATTGCCTTTATTGACTTGTGCCATGTTATCTAGGATGACCCTACCGGAGCAGGGAGGTTAAACCAGATGACAGCCAGGGGCACACTGCACTAGAGCTGAGCTCATTCAAACACATGGAATTTCAGGAGAAGAGAGAGAACTGCAGTGTCTTTCCTGCTTCCAGATACCCATTTTGTGATCCTGTGTTTCTGTGACTTCTGCTTGTTACTCTGACTAACCAAAAAGACATCACAAAAAAATCCCCAAACCATTGCCTTCATTTCAGAATCTGCCAAAACACCACAAACAAACAAACAAACAAAAAACCAGAAGGTAAGTAAAATTATTGACATTACTGAAATCTAGCCCTAACCTATGCAGTCACTTAGTCACTTTACAGGACATCTGTATATGCTGTGGAGGGGAGCAAACCTAATCCCACGGAAAAGGTCAGGTTGGAGGGGACCACAGCTGGTCGTCTTGTCCAACTTCCCTGCCTAAGCAAGTCCATCCTAGAGCACACGGCACAGGACTGTGTACAGACGGTTCCTGAGTATCTCCAATGAGCGAGACTCCACAGCCTGTCTGGGCAATCTGTTCCAGTGCATGGTCACTGCAGAGTAAAGAAGTTCTGCCTCATGTTCAGCTGGAACTTCCTGTGCATCAGTTTCTGCCTGCCTCAGTTGCCTCATGTCCTACTGCTTGGCACCACCGAGAAGAGCCTGGAAACATCCTCTTGGCACTCCCGCTTTAGATATTTAAAGACGTAGATGAGGGCCCCTCTGTTGGTGTCTTCTCGAGGCTGAACAGGCTCTGTGCAACTTATACCGAGCTCAACCCCGGTTAACTTTTTCATTATTTTTTTTATTATTATTATTTACGGTTGTTCCACCTTTCCACGCTACATTCGGGAAAGGGGGAAGCTTTTCCCACTCCCTCCCTGCGCGGAACTCCCGCCCCGCCGGGCGGTGCCAAAGGCGGAGGCGGTGCCTCGCTCCGAGACCGACACGTCAAGATGGCGGCGCCCGTGGCCCGGCGGGGGAGCTGAGGGAGGGCGCGCGCAGGTAACGGTCCCCCCCCCCCGCCCCCCCCCCCCCCCCCCCCCCCCCCCCGCCCCCC
>VWZW01005045.1:749604-844996 GCA_013397115.1 Edolisoma coerulescens
CCGCTGCCCGCGGTTTCCCATCGCCCGCTCCTTTGGGCTCCCTGCCCGCGCCCCGCCGGCTCTCCCGGCGGCCCTGTGCCCCCGGAGTTCCCCCCTCCTCCTGCCTCCCTCCGCCACGCTCCCCCGCTCGCTCTGTCCCGCCCATGGAGCCGCCTGCTCCCCGTGCTTCTCCAGCGGCGGGACACCCCCACGGGGCTGAGTGAAATGTGCTGGGTCTCGTCAAGCAGTTTCCAGGACCTTAATTCAGTCTCCCGCGTGCTTACTGCATCTTTCCAAACGATTTCTGTGTCAGGGGAGGTTTAGATTCGGTATTAGGAAAAGGTTCTTCCCCCAGAGCGTGGTCGGGCACTGGAACAGGCTTCCCAGGGAAGGGGTCGCAGCACCAAGCCTGACTGAGTCCCAGAAGCGCTTGGACAATGCTCTTGGGCGCATGGTGTGACTCTTGGGGGGTCCTGTGCAGGTCCAGGAGCTGGAGTCAGTGATCGCTGTAGGTCCCTTGTAGCTCAGGATATTCTATGATTTATTTCTCTTATCAGACCAGCCCCTTCCATTCTTGGCACACCTGAATAAGACAGTGTTAGGTTCATAACCTTGCTCCTTGAAAGACCCACACAGCACTGGGCTGTGGGCAGGGAGGGGCACACTGCTTGTCCTAGTCCCGTGCACACAAGCTTGAATAGGGAAAACAGCTTAGTGCCACGTCTTTTGGGTTTGATTATCCCCTGTGCCACGCATCCTGGCTTGGCCCAACACATGACTGGCTGATCACTGCATCTTGTGCATGATGGTTCCTGGGAGCAGGAAAGACACTGCAATTCTCTTTCTTGTCCTGCAATTCCATGTGTTTGAATGAACTTAGCTCTAATGCTGTGTGCCCGTGGCTGTGGCTGTTTTCTCACTCCCACCACTGCTCTGACCCCTGCTCGCCTGACCTGTAGGGTCTGAGGTCACCCAAATGTGCCCTCTCAGGTGTGACATTGGCAAGTGGGCTTCCCTTGAGCTGTGCACAGGCATGGAGTCTGTGTCCTTTGTGTCTCAGAATCACAGAATCAATTAGGTTGGAAAAGACCTCTGAGATCATGGAGTCCAACCTGTGGCTGAACACCACCCTGTCAACCAGACCATGGCACTGAGTGCCACGTCCAGTCTTTCCTTAGACACCTCCAGGGATGGTGACTCCACCACCTCCTTGGGCAGCCCATTCCAATGTCTAATCACCCCTTCTGGGAAGAAATTCTTCCTAATGTCCAACATAAACCTTGCCGTCTGCAGCTTGAGACTGTGTCCTCTCATCCACTAGTCTCCCTTCAGTGAAGCATTATGCACACATGTAACTCTTGAGCTTTAAAATACTTGCTTTGTAAATCAGCAGTGCTGAAATTGGCTTGCATAAGGAAATGCTCCTTTCTGTTGTAAAATAAATCAAAGTAATAGAAATAAGGCATAAGCAATAAGGAAATAATTAGTAAAAATAAGCAAAAAACCTTGAAGTACTGAAATGGTAATTTTGAGATGAGTGTGATGCTATGGAGGGGGAGAAATTGGAGTCTCCTGAATGACTCATGTGCACCTGCACTGGGAATCCTGAGTACAGTCCTGGATTTGTTTTTATTACAAATGAGAGAGTTTATGGAGGGTAGCAACAAAAAACTCAAAGCAGTGGTGTGACATAAGTGAAAAACTGATTAAAAGACCCTGCTTGATAAGTAAGAGAGAAAAGGAGCAATTCTATAGATAGGTAATGAGACAAGCAGTGAGGGTTTGTGTATGCATATATGGTGAATGTTAAAGGAAGCCTAACTCCCACTAGCTTGCTGGGGATCTAATTTAGGTGGTATAGCAATTATTTCTACTGATAATGTTTCTACCTTATGGGAAATGCATAAGTAAAATCTTTTCTTAAACGGAGTTTCTCTACACTGAGATTTTACTGATGTAACTGCAAGGAAAATTCTGAACTGACTGAAATAGTTTGGTACAAGTGTATTGGGCAAAATTTAAGAAAAACCAACAACCCCAAAACACCAAAACCAACCACAGAGGATAGGAAATACTGACGTAAAAACGCCATTTATTAAAAAAAAAAAAAAAAAAAGGCAGTCAAGGAGGGAATCTCAGAGTAGAGGTCTTTTAATGCCATATTTCCTACTGTAGGAAGTAAAATCAGGAAATATCTTGTTGAGACTGATCCCAAATATGGGAGCTGTCTGATCTTTCTCCCATCTGAGTAGCTTTAGAAGACTCACTGTAAAGCATTTGAGGAGTTAACTCAATTTTTAGTTGAAAAAGAAAGCCTTAGCAAAATAAAATAGTTGGTTTAGAATATCTGGTTGAAATCTACTAATTATAGTCATCCTCCCCCATCTCTTTTCAGTGATGACAAATTCAGTATTTTTACAGTATAATTTCATCCAACTTCCTCTTCTCTCTGTTCATTCTGAATTTTTACTAACACACTGTCAGCCATCTTCTATTCAGGCGATGGAGCTTCTGGAACCTTCAGTTGACTGATTATGCCTTTTTGGGAGACTGAATGCAAGAATTTTATTTTATTAGATAAGACATCTAACACAATAGTTTTGTTCTGTGCAAAGGCCACAGTTAGTTCTCTTGACTAAAAAATGTATACTTTTATAATTCAGACACAGAAATAAAATGCAAGTTCCATGGAAAACAGCGGAGTAGTCCAAGTCAAGCTAAAATACTTTCATAGCTACCAATTTTCAGTATAATCATACTAATCATTGGGTTCTTGTTACATATTGCAGCATGAATTTTTTTTTTTGTCTTTTCAGATACCATAACCTTAAGAATGCAGTCGGTTTGTCAAAGAGTTGGCCCTTGTTCCTCATGTTTGAAGAGGCAACTAAATGGCTTCCTGGGATTAATTAAATGGCAAAGAAGACTTGTTCCTGCTTGTGTGAGAACTATTTACAGTGAGACGGGGAAATGGGAAAAAAACTATGGGTTGGAGACAAGAAAACGAGTTGAAAATTGGTGGTTCCCAAGAATAAAGGATCAGTTCTGCAGAGTTTCAGAAACTGATGTAAGCATTATGAGAAATTTGGAGATTACGATTGATATTTTTTATTTTCTTAGAATGAAATTAATTGAAACTTACTTAGTACACATGGCTTGTAATGATTAGATGTGCATTACATTTCAGGGGAAAATACTTTCATGTAGGTTATTAAAAACCATTAATGAAATAGATAAACAAAAATAACAAAAAATCCTGAGGAAAAATACAGTGATAGGCAAAGTATAAACTTGTAAATTTAGGAAGTCTTTAAGTAATCAATTCTTTCTTTGTATATTATACAATATTTAGGAATTAATTATTGAAAGTATTAAAAGAAACATCTATTCGTAACTTTTGTGAACAATTTTCTCAAGGTTCTGTTCCCAGTGTTATGGCAAATCTATTACACTGCACCCTGTGACTCACTAAAATCTGTGTTAAGGGAAAATGTTTTTTTAATATTTTCTGGTTTACAGTCTCATAGGAGTAGTAAGTGACTTGAAGAAAAAAAAGTTTTGCCATGCAATAAAAGATCCTGAAAACAACGGTATTTCAGTCTCTGACTCTTTTTGCCTTCACAATTATTCTGTCACAATAGATAAAAAACATTTTTGTGCCCCTTTATGTTTTTTTGTTCATCTCTCTTAAAATGTGTCTTCTCTCAGACAAAAAAATAATGCTATAAAAATGTTAAAGGGAGAAAGGACGTTGTTTTTTCTGGGGAAGAAAACTGAGATGAAATGGTGTGCATGTGTACCTGTATCAGGGAAAGCATTCATTTAGACTTGTGGCTTTGATATGCATATATACGTAGGTATCATATATAGCATACATATGCTACATTCTAAATTGTATTTTTAATGATATTTTTGTTTTATTCTTACAGCTGAAGTAGATCTAATATTAAGAGGCAAATAGTGTATGGTGCTGCAATGAAGTACTCAGATTATTTCGGATTTTGCTGTGATTGAATGAAAGTGATAAAGAAGTATAATTTGACAAAAATTAGTGGAGTTTTATTCAGAACAGTAAAAGCTGAAAGCTGCCTGTAATTTTTTTTTATTGTTAACATAAGGAAAATAATGTAGGAACTTAGCAAGTATCAATGATACTTGATAATATCAATGTATCAGTGGTGAGTTCAGTGGTAATCAAGATGTGTTAGGAATAACTGATGTGAGAGGATTTGTGATTTCTTTGTAACTTTTGTCATTTTAATTAAACCTAACTAAATGAAATTTTTCCTTTCTTTCCGTTATGCAAAATACTGCTTGTAAGATGTGTTTGGATCTGAGCATACATAGTGAAACTGAACAGTTTCCCTTTAGCAGATGTTCATGCAATTGCAAATGATGTAGTCACTCTGGGAGTTACTGCAGTTCAGCTGACAAGAAGCAACTGGCCAGGAGTGAGCTCTGTGTTTGTTGCAGTTACAAAGTAAAACATTAATTATTTAAACTGTTATGAGAGCAATTTAATCTGCTATGTTTTCATATTTTTGTTGGGGCAGGCTAAGAACACATAGATAATCAGTTGCAGATGCTACAGTGGCGATGGTGCTTTGTTAAGCTTTAGTTCTGGCAATATAGCTTTTTTTGAGCAAAAGTGAATTAATTTTCGTAACATTCAAGTGCCATGTAAGTGTCAGTATAAATTGATGAGATGGCAGCAAAGCCTGGTAAAACATCTCCACTTACAGTCCCAAAGAATTTGATCCAATGAACTTTGTCAGTGCTCACTTGGATCAGTTCCAGCAGAACTGTTTCTCTTCATGGTGTCGTGTAGTAGTTTATAATGTGCACGGGTATTTATTCAAGTGAAATGCTAACTCCTGTAGTTACTGGTTTCTAAAAATTTCTTTCTAGAAATCAAGACCAAAATTTTATGTGCTTTCTATGTTCCCATATCCTTCTGGGAAGCTTCACATGGGCCATGTTCGTGTCTACACCATCAGTGATGCAGTAGCTCGGTTCCAGAAAATGAGAGGGATGCAGGTAAGAATAGATCAGCGGTAGAGCTGGGTGGGGGTTTTCTATGTTTTAATATCATAATTGATCAGGAAATTAGTATTTTCCAAAATCCATGAAAGTGGAATATGTGCTACAGATGTGTAGATAATGACCTGTGAAGCTTTGAATATTGAAATTTGAGACTTTTAAAGCTGGTGGTGTTAAGAACTCACTGTCGGTAAAAGATGGGTAGAAGCTACCTCCTACAGCTGATGCTGTATCAGCTGCCTGAACCTACTGATGCATGGCACGGTGTCGCTGAGACCTGTGGGCCACACAGTTTCTGTGAGAGGAGACTGACAGCCCTCCTGCCATCTGGGTGGGACTGGGGCAAGGAAAAGGTGTACATGGCAAGAGAAAACAGACATTACAAAAATTAACTGCTTTTGCCTCTTCTGCTCCTGAGAACCAGTTCATGTCATTTGTCAGACACAGAGGGACAGCCTCTGTGCCAGCTGAGAGGGAAACCTTTTTTTTTTTGTGTGACTGCTGCAAGTCAGATGAACAGGATGATGTCACATGTTACGTCATGTGTGTGTAGCTAAAAGTTTGTGTTCTGTAGCATCTGACCCCTTGGCTTGCTCATTTCAGCCTTGCTCATATATGTGAAATGTCTTCTGAAGGTGCAGGTCTACAAGGTAGGCTAAGCCTAATTTTCTTGCTACGTCTACAAGGAGAAATCCCATTTTCCCTTCCACATTTTTCTGCTTCCCAGTCTCCCCCATGCCTGCCATCGTTTCTCCCGAGCTCCCTTTTGTCTCTCCATTAGGTTAAGGGGTAGCTGAGAGCCTTGTCCCTGCAATCTGCAGTGGGATCCTGGCTGGCATTCTGCAGTAAAGGCTGGCAAGGTAAAATTTGAAGGATGTAAAAGGAAGGTGTGGGAGAACTGTGGCCTGAGTGACAGCCGTATTACAGAGGAAAGACATTTGGTAGAGGGAAAATGTGAAGAATCTGGGAAAACAGTAGGAAGGAGGAATATGGAAAGGGAAGGGAACAAAGAGAAAAACAGTGTAGACAAGGATCTAGGATGGATGACAGGAAGGATTCTCTCTAATGTACAAGAGAGAAGGATCAGCTCAAGGATATAGGAATCAACCTCAAAAGAGTACAGAGAGGATAACATGCAGAAAGAAATGTTAGTTGCTCTTTGTGGTACTAAGTGCAATTTCCTTGCTCCAAGTGCTGTAGAAGTGTAGCATTTCCTGGATTTATCACCATCCATGAGAATCTGATAGGTATCGTCACTGCATTATTCAGTGTGCTGCCTTTCCAAATACTATGTGTTTTATGCCAGTGATGAACATACCATGCGCTGAATACTTGCTGCTGCTTTACAGAAAGGCATTCTTAGGCTTTCAAAATTACAGGAAAAAGAAATAACTGCCTTAGACTTTAAATGAGAAAAAAAACGCCACGTCTGTTATAACACTTACCTTTCCTGAGTCCTCTGAATGACCAGAACTTGGATCTCACTAAAAAAATTAAGCCAACGAGGCATTTGAAGGGATGTTTGATTCTTGCTTGATGTTAAGACCATTGATGAAGTGTCATTTCAGGATATAGCCATCTCTTATCAATAGCAGAGAAAGTAGCCAATAAATTGCTGTTCAGAAGGATGAAAACTTGCTGCTTCTTGTACTTGCAAAAATGAAGTAAAAATAATTATCTACATCCAGTAGCATGCTCTAGTTGTAAGCTTTTGAATACAAGGTAAGTAAGCACCTTTAATAGAAACATATGGAGAAAAGTAAAAAGATTATATAATTTCAATGAAATACAAGAGCGACCATGGAAACAAGTTTTTATTTCCACATTTGCCTGTTTTTTTCCAGGAAAATTTTTCCAAACTTTTCAAGTTTTTTCATCTTGCATTTCAGCATATTTTTATATTTCATGTAAAAATTACTTTGAAGAAGTGCCTGTAGAACATGCTGGATTTCTAAAAATACTTGTATCTTCTGTTATGTTAACCAGTTTGAACATCTATTTTTGACTAAAGGTGGGCAGCCAAAGAATTTAACTTTCATTTACGATTAAGAGACATTAAAAATCTCTCAGATGATTTTCTGAGTATGTCAGATTAAGAGACATTGTGTTAGTGATGTGCATTAACTTGCTGGAACTTACATTAACCTTAAAAAACTTTTCCTTTATTACCCATGGTAATTTCTCCATCACTTAGAGTCTTTATAATTGATTTTCTCCTTGCAATTAATTTATCAGCCTCTAAAAGTTATCTCTTCCCTTTGTCATGGTTGTACAATCTGTCAAAGATTATTATGATGATTAAAATATTGTGATGATTGTAGATTAAGACATGGTTATATCATAAAATTTGAAATATTCCCAAGAAAACTAAGTTTTTCCCTATACTCAAGAAATTACTGAAATTCTTCAGTACATAAAAAGAAAGAATGCTTTAGAAACAAAATTGTTAGTATGCATAATTTTGAAGTTATTCCATTGATTTTCTATTTATTTCTAAAAATTCAGCTTTAATACTGCATGTTTGAAAGCCTAGGGACTGCTAATTTTTCTGCAATCAAAAATCTGAGTAGAAGGGAACCCATTTCAGGCATTCAGTGCAAGGTATGGGTA
The DNA here is from genome assembly GCA_013397115.1 of Edolisoma coerulescens. NCBI lineage: Eukaryota > Metazoa > Chordata > Aves > Passeriformes > Campephagidae > Edolisoma > Edolisoma coerulescens. The sequence goes on from VWZW01005045.1 coordinate 757,234, forward strand.
AGATTTTTGAGCAGCAATGTTGTTTAAACTTTGCATCTGTCATTTAAAAAAAATAGTGTAAGGCAACAAGGAATGATGGGCTGTTGCCATGAAAATTACAGTCAAAACCATTCAGATTTACAGTTCCCAGGGAAAGCTTCAGACTACGATGGATATTTGTTATTTAATAAACAGTGAGGGGAAACATCTATGGTGTGTACCTAGTTGACAAGAATATATGATTGAGTAAGAGAACAATTTATGTTGAATAAGGTGGAGGTATTTTTCATAAAGAATGCCTTAATGAGAAAACAGTAAATTAGTTACATACTGATTTAAGCTGAACAGGCAAGAAATGGCCCATATTTTGTAATATTTTAGTAAGGATAGACTAGAATACATTTACAAAGGGATTAGATGTCCTTTAGAACTTCTTTGGAATGCAGTTGTGTAATTTCTTCATATTGGAGGTATTTTGAAATTTTAACTGGGAAAGTTTTAAATCATTTGGATTCTGTTGTAGTTTTGTATTTTCTAAAATGGAACGTTAGTATTCAATTTTTTTTAGCTCTATAAGGTCTGATTTTGTTTCAATTAAAATATTCTAGAGAGGTAATGCACACTGAACGCTACTGACGTTTGCCAGAAACCTGTACTTCACTAGCACTTTAAGTGGGAAAATAAATATTTATTGCTTTTTTCCCCACCTCGTTTTTGAAAGAAATACTGCTTCCATATAAAACTGTAGATGAAAGCGTTGTGAAGCATTGTCTTTTTCCAGCAGTCATTCCTCAAGGACCTCTAGGCAGTGCATGGGAAACTAACTGTCATGCACTTGGATTGGGTTGCTGGATAAATGATTTGTAGAGTACATCTGTTTTAAGATAACTTGTTTACATTTTGATTACTGAAGATGAAGTTTGAAGTCTCTGCATGGGAAATGTAAGCCATACAGATTACTTTGCCAGAGTGCACTAAGCTAGTCTTTCCAAAATATGTTAAGGGTGACGTATTTCTTGAAGTACAATTAAAACAATTTTTGGATATGGAGAGTTCTAGATCTTATTACAAACATATTTCTTATAACATGCTATGGAAAAGTAATTTATGTATTTTAAATTACAAATTTGTAGCTATTAATAAATTAATCCGCAACTAGGATGTGCAGTTTCCAGTTGTGTTTACTCCATGAATTTACATGCATGTTGTGAATTCAAATGTAGGAATTTTTTAAGAAGTGAAAAGATTTCCTATTCATTATTTGAGAGTGCTGTGTAGAAATGATAGAGATATTCATGGTGATTTTCACTATGGCAGATTTCCAGTCTGCTGTTTCTCTGGGAACAAGTATTTACCATTACTTTATCATGCTATCATTATCATGTCTTTGATAAATTCCAAAGTGGATAATTTGTGCCTCTGAGAGGACTGAGAAGAATTCCCTTAGTGATCAGTAAACAGAGAGTGATTCAGTTCAATAGTTCTTGTAATATCTTCTTAACGAAACTGGTACCAAAGCAAGTCAATCACATGTTAAGAGTTGTACAGAACTGAGAATAATCCTTTCTGTAATCAAATCAGGGTGAAATTCCTGCATGCTGGAATCACACTATACTTATTATTTCTTAATTTTTACTTCAGCTGGGATGGATAGGATTAGAATATAGTCAGTGATATTTCTGCAATATCCCTAAATGACTTAAAGTTCATTTTCTTTTAATCCATAACATCTCTTCTTTTAAATTGGATGTATTTTCATTGTTTTCCCTTTCAGCAGTGAATCTTAATACTCTTGAAATTGCAAAAGTGAATGTTATTGAAGACAAGACAGGCAAGTTTAATTAAAACTCTATAATTAATTCATTAGTAGGATGAATTATTTCAGTACAGATCCGTTTTCTGATCATCACTAGCTGCTATTCTCCACCTTTTTTTGTGTGAGGCTGTTGTGTCCTTTTGTCAGGTTATTTCATGTGGTATAAATCAAGTAGAAAATATTACAAGTATTGTATATTAATTAAATCTTATTTAATTTCAGTTTTCCCATAGCCTGTACTGAAGGTGTTAATGAGCTCACTCTGTTTCATTTTGAAAGAAAAAGAGAAAATTAGATATAATTTTAAATGTAATTCTGTTAGACAAGAATGTGTGAGATTAAGGAGGCAAAAGATAACTTTAATCTCAAAATGTTTGTGGTATTCTCTGGACGTAGAATAATTTCTCGTATTTTATGTTTTGTGAGAATAAAAATAAATGGGCATTTTATGTTTTGATAGAAATCTGTATAGGTTGATTATTTCAAAAGTGTCTTCTCTAATATGCAGCATTGTGTTGCAGAGAAGCATTGAAATAGTCCTTTTTAGAATATACACACTGGTCAAAATTTCCTTATTTTAATCTATTTCCTTATCTTCTTGGGGGAGGGGGGGTGTTTGTTTGTTTGTTTGATGGTAGTAATTTTTACCTGTTGCGTAATGGTGTCTGTTACCTGGTACACTTAAAAGAGAATCTAGGCTTCACTCAGGTGGAGGTCTTGTATTTGAAGTGTGCTTTAATATGTCAATTTACATTAGATTTTCAACAAGTTCAGCCCATTGTAGGCAGCTAGTGGAGGGAGCAGCCATCCTTTCATTTCCCCCCCTCCAACTGCAAGTCCTCACTGTCTCATGTGTCTTGTGATTGCACAATTGTGAGATCCATAATGGAGCTAGGGGTGTTTTCTGACAGCTGGAACTTCTGATCATGGATCACCTGTTTTGTCAGCCTTTTTTGGTTAGTTCATGTCGAGTGTGTCATGGGGCTGTAAGTAGAGATAGGAATGTAGACTTTGCTGTATCAATTCAAACCACTAGTTGGTCAGCAAGCCTCTTAGTTTTCATTTCTGGTCGTCTTCTTTTATTACACATTCTTTGAATTAAATATCTTATATTTGCAGGCCTTTCTGACACTGATTCTGCTGTCTTTCTTAAAATTTAGAATGCATTGATTTGGGCGTAAGAACAGTATGTCAGCTCCCTGGTCATAGTTCTGAGACATACTGAGCATGTCAGGAGAGCAAACATTCTTTGTTTCCTTACAAAGACCGAGAAAAATTCACTGAATCACCAGTCCTGGTGATAACTCCAGTTATGTTGATGGAGGCTTAGAACTGAGTGTTATGAGTGTTATGAGATCATTGTCAGCTCTGTGTTACACAGTACATTGATCTCACCTACTGATGTCAATGTGATGAGCTGATTGTTACAGCAGTGAATAGATGAAAATCCTCTGAGACGAAGAGCTGAGATCTCAGCATTAATCAATGGAGTTACTGTGTCTTCCTCCCCTTGGTCCCACAGACACATGAAGAGCTCTAGCCATCATTAACAACAGATGTGTGACCATGCTGTGAAATGATTCTTAAAAAAGCTTCAAGCCAGAGTCTTTGGGATCTAAAATGTTTCAAGATGCAACTGTTTCGGTTTTTAATAATTTGTTCCCAAAAAGACCACTCAGTGTGGTAGTCACTGAGCACTTTGTTCCCCATGCACTATTTAATCACTTCCTTGCAATGTTTTATGCTCCTGTGCCAACTGTGTTAAGTGGTAGAAAATGCCAGTCTTTCGTAGTTGATCCTGCCTGATCATGTGAACTTCTGAGGATCTGAAGTTATGTCATGTGTGTTCAAGACTAACCTGTGAGTTTTCAGCAGGAGGAGTTTACCTGTCCTCTTCATTGTGAGGATAAACACACAGCTACCTTTGGTGATAGCACTGGCTTCTGCCATCGTAAAATGGCTGAAACTACAGCCTGCCTTCTTTTACCTGATGTGGGCATCCCTAGGCTTATGCAGCCTCCAGTTTAACAAGATACAGTCATTATTTGTTTTTCTTTCTCCTTGACTCTTAGAGAAAATATTGTCTACCTAGAGAAGTGATGCTTGGAAGAATGGTCACTTCAGTGGGCAGAATGGATCCCTCAGTTGCATAAGGTTTAGAGGGTGCTATTGGAAGCAACAGCATTCAAGAAAGTGGATGACTTCTTTTTCTTCTGCTCATCTGTGCTTCTATAGAGAGCAGCCATGTTTTCTGCTAGTTAGAGCCAGTGACCAGCCCATCAAAGAGCTACGAGGAACAGCCCTTTGGTCTTCAAAACTGCTTTCTATTTTTTTCTTCCTATTTTTAATTTGTTTTGAACAGTCGAACTGTTCCTTTTTCCTTTGTGACAACTTTTGACATGGTAGTTGCATATTTTCTTCTCCTCTTCCATTTCTCTTCAGATTTTTGTGTTGAATAAATAGAGTTAAGATGTAATGTCAAATGCTGCATGGAGACTGTGGCATTTTTGCTGCATATTACAGCCAGAAGGAGCTGACCAGTTGTTCAGACAAATGCATTTCACAAATCTTTCAAAGTCATTCATGGTAGAGAAGTAAGAGACAATAAACTTGAAACCATTTTCTAAACCACTGTGCGTGTTACATTCATCTCTATAGCAACTACATAAATAGATCTATCCTGGAGGCTAATTTGAGGATATTTTTAATGTCTCTTTAAATTCAGTTTTCTGATTGAAACTTGAATTAGCATGCTTCTTCAGACCTTTCAATTGAGGAATGCTATTGGTTGTTAAATTGAACTTTTGAATGTGAAGAGTGAATGTCGTATTTTTGATAAATGCTATAATTTGGAAGATCTGTGTGCACAGGTTGCTCCTTCTAGCGCTGATGGTACAGTGATAAAATGTCTGCACATGAACTGTCTGGAGCATCCATGAGTCCTCTTGGGGAGTCTGTAGCTGGTAGTGAAGTTGTTTTTCCCACATCCTTTTGCTCAGGAGCATGAGAAATGAGATTATGCCTTGCTTTTGGCTGCCTGTCTATATCCAGGAGATCTTCAGAAGTCAAATTTTACAAAAATTAACCAAGAGTGATTTTTCTAATCTCACTTAATGTGCATCAATTTGTAGTAAGAGAAGGCATTTGTAGGAATGTAAAGGCAGGGCATTAGCCTAGGGCATTTAAATAGAGAAAATATGTATTATACATGGATAAAAAAAATCTGGTTTATTTCATCACATCTTTCCAGAGACGGGTTGTCAGCAATACTAGTGGTCAAAAAGAACTGAGCAGCATGAATTAATATTTTAACATGTCCATAAAAAATTCTGTTGATATTTATAGCTTGTGTAAAGCGTACCTGTCTTTTTTTTCCTTTGTACCAATAGTTTTTACTGCTGGGTGGATGGCAAGGGAGGGGAAGGGCTGGGCAGAGGTGTGCTTCAGTGGGGGATAGTAAGTGGTTTAGGTTCCAGTTGACATTTTCCATGTCAGCTCCCCCCTCTGTATGTGAGGAAACAGGCAGTTAAGACTCATAATTTCTGATACTATGGTATGAGGAACAATAGTTTGTCTGATAATTGGAAAAGTTTGTAATACGGAATAGCATTCCAATTTCTGTTGCAATTTAGACATGAAAAATGTGCTGTGCTTGGGCCCTTACTGGGCTGGCTTGGATCACAGATGATCACAGGTTAATATCTTTGGTTTTGTTGCTGCACCAGTAGAGTAATGATAGACAGCAGGTTTAGTTTTAGATCAGTATTGAAAATGAGAACACTGAGGAGTAACATCTATTAAATCCTGTTGCTTTTACACTGTGTTGGTGCCTAGGGCATCTTTATAAACACATCTATAAAATATTTTTTATGAAATATTACATTAAGTCAGAAGATTGGAAAGTGGCAGCAAAGAAGAATAAAAATAATTCAAAGCAGTGACAAAAGTAGCTCTTATGCTTCCAAAATGAGCAGATTTTTCACATGGAGATATACTATGAGATGAGGATGGCTGGGATTGCTTTTTTATTGCTTGTTTGCTTACATGCCACTAAGAAACATGTTCTTTATATAAATACATATTTTAAGGGGTAAAAATTTTGATTTCTTATAACTTGTAAAATGTTAGTCATGTTTTGCTGTTGTTACATTTGTGTCATTTTAATCATGATTATTGAATTTACAGCACATTTGTACGTTTAAGAAATGGAATTGGCCTTATCAGGTATCCAGTATATATGCGTTTAATGACAGCATCTTAAGTACTGGCCTTTCTTTCCTTGGTTATGAAACAGGTTTTTTGAATACTTACTGTATTGCTAGGCTATTTTTCTAAATAATGTGCATGTTAATAGGAAAAATATATCTCTATTTAAACAGAAATTATCTATTATATTTTGTAGTAAACTGTGGTTTCCCCACCTTTATTTATTTGTGGTCATGAAATAACAATTTGTCAGTCTGTCGTCCATATTTGCAAAAGATATTTTAGTAAAATTTGACTAAAACTGCTTTTCATCATCTTCTTAATTTTATCTGGTGGATTTAAAATTATCGTAGGGTATTTTTCTTTTATTTTGTTTTTCAACACAAAAGAAAAAAATAGTAGGCTACACATCAGTTACAGTTATAAAACTGTTGGTTCAATTATTTTTACTTAAGATCTTCTTTTTTAGAATGAATATTTGGTTCTGTCCAGTGGTAGCATCAACTGCTGACTTTGACCACCACACAAACTTATAGAGAGTTGCTTTTGGTCACTGTCAACCTGATATTGAAATAGTCATGAGAGTTTATTGCATAATACTTTTAAACTCCCTCTAACATCTCATTGTAGATAACAAGTGCACTTCATAGTCATCTTTTAAAGCAAAGCTGGCCATCGTTGGCAGGTTTGGAAGTTCAGTTCAGAAAAAGCAAATGCTGGAATGCCAAGCACCATTCATTATTTGGAGGCCTGTGTGTGTTGCTGCTGCCGTTCCAGGAAGTTGCATTAACGTTGTGGTTTTTCTTTTTGCTGACAGGTGATAAATCCAATGGGATGGGACGCATTTGGTTTACCAGCAGAAAATGCTGCAGTTGAACATGGCCTTCACCCTGCAAGCTGGACACAAAGGTTAAATGAATTAAAATATGGCATTTTCACTGTGAATACCTGTACTGTGGCCCGCATAAACCAACAAAACAGAGCAAAACTAGCATAGAAGAAAGATGGTACAGGAAAAAACAGGGCTATCTGGGACCAAGGTTATTTGACAACGTTTTATGGGACTGTGCAGATGATTCTGTTTTGAAAAATAAATATATTAGGATGATTTTCAAGGTTTTAATCTCAATGACTTTTAAATTGAAAAATGCTGGAATATCGAAAGAGAAGCATTTCCCAAACACCCAAGCCAGTGGGTATAAATAAATCAGAATTTCATTATGGTGTGGTAAATCTTAGTATAGAATACACAGTGGAAAATGATGAGTTATGTGGTTAGATTTACTAGCAGTTTTTGGTACCATGAGAGAGAGGAAGGAGATAGTTGGGTGTTTTTGGGACTGGGTCTTGGAAAGTACTAAGCAGCCATTATTGCTGCTGATTTCTGTGAATGTTTTGGGCTTTAGACCACAGAATGGGGTGTTGCATTCCCCTAATATTCTTTAAAATGAGTAAAAAGTTATATAAGTAAACAATGTCTAAAAATTACTTGGAAACCAATCTTCCTAAGTGAAGTTGTTTGTTGTACTCTGGATGCAGTAATCTGGCTGTGTTATCTTTATAGACTTTGATCCATTTCCTTCTTTGATAATGATGTTTCTTTGGGTTTTGTTCATGCTTCTGGTCCCATCTTAAGATTCTTGATACTTTTCCAACTAAAATATTATTATATTAAATACTTGCATTACTCAATTATTTAGCAGTGCAAGTTTTTTCTGGATCATAATTAAATGCTTGGTTTCATGACTGTCAACTTAGCCACTCTGGGAGGATAGATACTACTTTATCTGACAGAATGTATTTTACTAGAAAGGTAAAAATCCCTAAGAAATTTTAATCCATTTTACAGTATGTGAATGAATTCCCACCAGGTCACTAACTAATATTGTGTAATTGTGGGTATTTTGGTAAAGTGTATTTAGTACATTTTCGAACTAAAGCTTCACTATATATCCTGATGTATCTTATTTTACATTTGGAACACAATCCATTCAGGGCATCATCTAACCTTACAGTGCCATAGTTGACTAATGTTTATCTACTGCAATGCTGCCACCAGAAGTTTTGTAGTTCCTTGTCACCTCCCGGTATACATGTTCCCACCACCTCCTTTGCACTGGCTCCACTGGTTTTGTGGGCCACAGTTTTGGTTTGATCAGCCTGTTGATCAGAGGAAGAAAGAAAACTGGTATGGAGTTTTTGGAGAGTTTTTGTAGGGCATGTCTTCAGCTGAATGGGTAAGATGATTCCTACAGCCACACAATCACCAGAGCCACAGCAAAGTGCAGCCAGGATAGCATTGCCAGAATAGAGCAGGATTAAGCTGATAGTGGAAGTGTCCCCCACTGCATTGAGATTTAAGAGGGCCCTTTGACTCAACTGCAGTAAAGATAATTAAAAATAGTGAGAAGTGATGCTTGAGTAATGCTTCCTTCAAACTGCAGTGCCGTATTTACTTTTAAGTTGCATTCAAATCAAGAGAAAAAAATGTATTGCCTCATATACTTAGCCATGGAAATTGGACCAGAATACATTAGGCAATTTTAAAATTATTATTTGAGTATTCTGACAATTCTGAGTTTTACTGCTGGTGAGATCATAGTGTTTAGAGGTTAACTAGTGCTTTTGATTTTTCAGAACTCTGTAAGCACCAGATTTTAAATATGATCACACGATAGAAATACCTTAAGCTAATACTTTTTATTTTATTATTATTATTTTTCAGTAATATTCAACACATGAGGAAACAGTTTGATGCACTAGGTCTGTCTTTTACATGGGAAAGGGTAAGATTTTATTTTTAAAATGGATACTGCCTTATTTTATTGTATGATGCAACATTGAAACTCATAGAATTCCACCATTTTAATTTTGAGAGGAGTCATATTACAGGAGTCATAATACATGAGTCTTTGGTAGTGACCAGTTTAACTTGTTAAACTGTAAAATCAAGCTTTTTATCAGACTTCCCTAATTTTTGGCATACTGATATCATCTGATTATATCAATGTTTAGGAGAATCTTTAAAGTGATTTCAGTTTTGTATTTGGATTTTCCTCTCTGCTTTTTCATCTCTCTGAAGTATTAATTTTCTGTGTTAGAAATAAGGCAATAAACAGATATTTATGAAACAGCAATGCCTTTGTGTTAAGGTATGTATTTTTTGAGGAGTGCTCTTTTCGATGTGTATGTCAAGGGTTTAAAGACAGTAAATTGAAATGGTGGCTTGGTTATGTTATTCCAAATTTCAAAGTATAAGCCTGCATTTTCATGGGTGTTCATATCAGGATAATTTTGGAAACCAGAAATTTTATTTAAAATACTAATGCTTGAGAACCAGGTGTTCAACTTAAAAAACTTCCCAAACACGATCAGACATAAGCTAATGTAATTTTCCAGATAAAAAAGAAATTAGCGTTTGAAGCGATTGTGAGGTTATTGCATTTACCAGTGAATCAGAGTCAGTCACTACCTTTATATTCTCAGCAATAGCTGTTGCTTATCACCTTAATGTGATTTTGAATAGAGTGATGGAGATGCTAATCTTGGATTTTTATAGCAGTATTGTAGATCTGAAAAGGAAAAGCATTAGTTTTGTGACAGTCTGAGACATGCCATCTGTTTTCTTTAATCATGAAGGTTAAGTTGTTTATTTGTATGACTTGCATGTAAAAAACCATTTCATCATGTCTCATATATGGAAGGATTTTTCAGTATAAGCCTTTTAAATAAGATTTAAGTTTTCTTGGTAGCCAAAAAAGTTGCTCTGAAAAAAAAAAAAGATTTGTTGTGGAAGGTTCACTGCACACATTCTTGACATGTGATGTTTAAAGCTGTTGGTATCTCAGAGGTTGTCTGTATGTGTAGGGCAGCAGTACTTGAAAACAGTGAAATCCTATGTGTAGACTGTGTTATGGAACACACACGTGCGCACACACACACACGAGTTCAGTGATGCAGGTTGCATTTCAAGAAAATTGAGAAAATTGATCTCTTGTGTATGAACTTCTGTTTAGCCCTTCCATTCTGAAGAACAGATGGAAAACTGGCAGTGCTGAAAACCATGGCAGAAAATATAAGTACACAGGGAAAAATCATTTGTCATCTTTGTGCCTATTCTTTGAGAATTACCTTCACTTTTCTAGTAAACTGTGTTTTGGCTAATGAACTTTCAGGAGACTCTGAATACTTGTGGAAAGGGCTTTGATACTCTATAACTAACTCCATTTGAACTGCTGTGTAATTGAAATGCTTTAGAATGCTCTAGGGACACATAGTTGGTGTTTTTGAAAGGTAAGATTTTAAAAGAGCTGTAAAATGTTCCTTGAAACACAACACATTTTAGAGTTTTCACTCCTTAGCTTATGAGTTAAGTTTTGTTTTACCTGGAAAGCCTGCCATACTAATTGGAGTAAGAGTGACCTGAATGGTAGCTATTAGAAACAGATATGTTTATTAATTGCAAAAAAGTCATGATGCCTGAAATATTATGTGACCTCCAAATGCACAGATATCTGAGCTGGCCATGAAAGAACTACCTGTGGAAGTGGAAGGGCTAAGCTGTAGCCGGGTGTTTTACAGGCTGATAAAGCCTGCTTCTCTGCAGGGCTCATTAGGCTGGGCAGAGCATCTTACTGCCTCAGCTGTACTGCTTCTGGGCTAACTCAAGCATCCTTGCACAGCAAAGCACTGTCCTGTGCAAGTGCTTATCTTAAAAGTGAGCTATTCGAGGTAAGGAGGTTTTTTTTTTATAGTATTCTATACTTGTATGGCTCTAAACCAGTGGCTTACAAAATACTGTGACACTGCAAAAAACCCACTAGTATTTAGTGACTCCTATGAACAATCCAAGAAAAACAGCATTTATGTGGATTGGTCTAATTAACCAAGACCATTATACAAAACAGGGGCCTGTTTTTAATTTAATTGCATTGGTGTAACTTAAATCTGCCCCTTTATTCTGCTAGTGGATAGCACTTAGCAAATAATGCTGGAGGGAACCCATTTCCCTGACTTAGATCCTTGTTTTAGTGTTTGGTGAATTGCCTTTTTAAAGTGTGAACCTTTTATGTTAACTGTCTCTGTCCTACCCAGCTTAGGGTATATGCTTTGATGATGGGAAGGAAACTTACGTAAACTTTACCATTTTACATATGGTAAGGGAAAAGAGAAGTGGAAAAAAAGAAAAAAAAATACGTTTTGAGTACCTAGTGCATGTAGCTGTCCTAAAGATTCTGCCTGTTTATAAAGTCATGTCTGGTGGTCAAGAAATTTGTGTCCAGGAATATGAAAACTAGTTAAATCTCGTTGCTTGATAAAATTATTATGAACAAATCCCAGTACACCTGCAATACCAGAAATTTCCTTTTTATTTTTCTGTGGGTTTTTTTTCATTGTTCTCTCTGTCTTACAAATCAAAATGTGCAGGTATTTTTGTGTTGTAGCTGTCAGTGAACTTACTTATCTAGTAAGGTTCCACAAATAAGACATCATTAAAAGCTAATTAGATTATTTCAGTCAGGTGACAAAGACACTTTAAAATTGCTCTCCTAAACAGAAAATCTAAGGAAATGAAAAATGAAATTAAATGCATAAAATAACTCTGTAAGTACTTTGCCTTAGAGTAGTTTTAAATACTAATGATTATCTGATTTTTTTACCTGAAACATGGAGGTATTTTAAGTGCCTCAATTTAGAAGTATTATATTGTAAATCACTTTGAAAATGGTGTGATTTTGGGGAGAGATTTTTTTAAAAATCAGTAAGTGAGAGAACATTCTATTCTGAACATTTATGTTTCTCAGATGGAAGGTTGAAAAGCTGAAGTTTGAGCATGGAAGAAATATCTCTAAGAGACATTAAAAACACATGGAAAATTTTAAAATCTCCAACATTATGTTTTGGTTTTAAGATAGTTATAATTTGAGCATTCCTGATGATCAGATTTTTGAAAAATACCACCCCAGACAGCATAGCAAACTGCCTGTCACTTCTTTTAAACATGATTTTCAGGGGAGTTAGGCAATATCATTTTCAATGATTCGTATAGTCAGCAACAAAAGATGGAGAACATATAACATTTTTCCTTTATTTTGTTCAGGAGTGTCACCAGACTGAGTGCATGTTCCCAGTAAGCCAGCAGTTCACCACTGTTATTACCAGTCTGTAACTTTCTCCTAGAAAGTAGCTCATTCTGCGAAGGTTTTTTATACTTTTCAATTTCTGCATTCCAGGTGACATATTTTTTGCATGAGACTAATGTTCCCCATCTGCTCTGTACATTAAAAAAATTAAATCTTTGGTAGATTTTCTTTGTGCGGATATTTTTCTGTTTAGTTTTGAAGTTGTCATTTGTGTGTACTGCCTGAGCATGCATAAAACCAACAGTAGATAGATTATTACCTGTGAAATTTCTTCTTATCCACATATCATTGATAATCAGTGACCCTACTTGTAAATAAATTTTTAAACAAGAGAAACTTGATACAAGGCTACTTTTTTTTTCCAAAAGGATATTCATGCTCTAAAATGTAGGCACTGTATGACATTTGTATTTGTAGCTAATAAAGCATTAAACTAAAGGCCTTTGAAATACAAATATTCAAATTGATTTAGGAATGTAGGTTGGTCTAGCTCTAAACCTCTGAAAATCAAATAATTATACTTCTAGATGAGGTAGTACATGCCCTTGAAAACCAAAATAGGCAGATAATTGATTAAAGACTGTTTTATCTTCCCAAATAGATTTTGAAAAAAATCCATCCAGACCTTTTCTTCTTATCTCCCTTTAAAGAGGTGCAGTATGCCTGTCTTCAGGGCAGCATAAGACTGTGCTAAAAATAAATTTATTAGTAATAAATTAGGAAATTGCTTCTCTCCAGTCTAGTTATATGTTATTCATAAAGCCTGGTGGATCTTAGAAAAAAATAAACCTTTTCATGCATCCTATAAATATTACTTTTATTTTTTAAAAAATTGCCATGGAATAGCTTGAAGTTGTAACCTTCTTCTTAAAAATAAAAGCAAAAATGAGTTGTAAGGTCAGAGACTCGTATTTGAAAATTGTAAGAAAGGAGCAGATTTAGAAAAAATAATGAATTTTTTTAAAAAGGCATTTGAAAATTAGGGGTTTTTTTATTAAACAATTAAATTAAACAATTAAGTCTTTCATCCAGATCGAGTTGTTGTTTTTTGTGATTTTTTTATGTAGGATTCTCTACTATTGGTTACCCTTATTTTTGGTAGTTGAAAGGGACTTTTTAAATCAGATTTTATAATAATGAATGGCTTTTTGACGTTTGCATGGACCCATTGCTTCTCAAGTTGCAAATCTAGATTGTAATATTACCATTTAGTCTGTAACTGAGAATTTATTTGCTAAAATAAACAAGTTACCAACCCTTCAGGTAGGTATTTATTAGGAACAAATTACTATGCTGCAATAAATGGATTAAGCAAGGTAGTTTTTGGTAAGGATAGGGGTCTTTCCTGTGCCTTGCCAGTATCTGCTCTTTTAAAAGCAAACCACCTGGATAGGTGATGTATTTTAATTGTTGTAATGAATTCTTTTAATGAATGAGTGTCATTCCTGTAGGAATAAGGAACAGTAACAGTAACCAATGATAAAGGTGCATTTTGGTGAGAGTATCTGTTTAAAGCTGACAAAAGTAAAAGGGAAAATGGATGGGGGGAAGAGGGAGATGCTTTCCCTCCCATTTCATATTACCTTCTGAAATGCTGAGGTGATGGGTGGTCACTAAATCTGTCACAGAGCCCTGGAGAGCGCATGCAGTGGACAGCTGAGCAGCATCTTACATATTTGTAGAAGAGTTCTGATTTTTAGTAGGTATTTTATTTTTGTAGAAAGTATGGTAATATCCTGTTATATATATATTCACTGTACTGCTTTATGATATGGCGTTCTATATGTATGCTGTTACGCCAGTGCTCAGATTGCAAATGAGAAGCAGAAATATACAGTTTTTGGCAGGGTGGAATGGCTCCAGAGTGCTATTTTTCAAACCCTTTTATAAACTCTTTTGTGTATTTCTGAGTTTAGTTAGTTCTGTTAATGTTCTGTGTATCTTTCTCATGCTTATAAAGTATAAATAGAGATATTAACATTCACCTTAATTTAAGCCTGATGGCAGCCTAATGGAAACTTTTTACCAGACATCATTCATTTATTCAAGGTCAGTAACTGGAATACACAGAAAATTATTTATAACAGTAAATCTTACTGTGCTAAATTATAGGAAAAAAAACCCACCAAAACATATTTCAAGATTGGCAAGACTTTGCTGGCTTGTCTTCAGCAGCTCATTTCACTTGGTAGTGATGCAATTTCTCTTTTTTCATTAACTTGAAATGTTACTCCAAACCTTCATGGTTATGAAGTTAAATTCTGAGCTTGAGTGATCTTTTTGTACCTCAATGACCGCACAGCAGATTTTTTTTTTCAGTGATACAGTCTGATGCATTTCTTTCTAAGAAGTGTCAATTTACTCCTTGTGAGAGAGCATGCACATGGGATTCTCTTCCCAAGAGTTAGCTTGTATCTTGTAGCTCAAGCTTGCGTGGCTTGTAACATGCTCGTTTAGATTGCGAAATGTAATCTTTTTGTTTCAGTTGACACACATCTGCCCTTCAGGGCCAAAAGGACAAATCTCCATTCACTTTACTATTTTTATTTGACAACTCACTTTTGTTCTCCTACCTGTTTGCCTATTGCTCACATAATCTTATATTGTACTGAAAGAGATTGTGTCTCTTCTTTTGTGTGTCTCATACTCCAGTGATGAAACTCTGTTGCCTGTAGTGGCATCACACTGGCACAAGAACTGTTGTCACTGTGTGAAGAAGCAGGGGGGAGAAAAACTGTTAAATGTGCTTAGTTGCAAGAGATGGAAATCAGATTTTTATCAAGTGGAGTTTTTTTCAGTGCAGAGCAAAGAGTTTTAATCAAGCGACTGTTTTTCATTGCTAGGTCTTCACATGCTGAGCTGAAAACTTGCCATTAAATGTCTCTTTCTGATCTTGAAAGCCTCTTATACACACTTTTGAGGCACATCTATTCAAAGGTCATATTAATTGTTAAAAGCAATGTTTCAGCACTGGAATATAAAGTTCAAAGCAACTAGAATATAAAGTTGTAGAAAAAGAATAAAAATTTTCTGCTACAGCATTTCAGATGTCACTTGAGTAGCAGATGATATTGCAGGAGTTGTGCATAGTGGGAAGCTAGGATGATAGGAAAGCCCACGTGAAAGACATTTCACATTTGGAGCTATTTCTGATGCTTGGTAGCTACTCCAAATGGAATAAATTCTATCAGTGGCTTTTAAAATTGAGAGATGTTCATATTAATTTGAAGTTCAGTGTAGATCTTCCACTTCAAGCAGGTATGTGGGTTTCCATTGCACCTGTGAAACCTGTGTTTGTGTTGAGAAAACAGGGAGTCTGTAATGATGGAATCCGTTAATTGTCTTTGCATATTAAGATGCTTATTTTAAATGCAGTTAGGTTTTTTTAAGAACAAACATTTAAAATATGGAACTTTGTAAGCAGTTGGCAAGTAGCTTATTTTTTAATTATCAGAGTTCACTAAAAATTTAGCAAATGTTTTCGAGTTTTAAAGAAGCTATCCATAATATTGTTGCTTGCTATTCTCTTAACTCCCATTCCTCCTTCTTATGTTGTCTTTTATTTTTATCTGTCTTTATTTCCTTCATAACAGTCCTCCTCATTTGTGACTCTTATGACTCTTTTTTTCCATACTTTAACCTAGAGCATCCTCCTAACTTGAGCTCCCTTGCCTTTTGGAACAGTTGCTTATTTGACCTTTGAATGTGAGATATCCTTCCTGAGTCTTTCATCTTGAAGTTCCGAATCTTACCCTGTATTCCATCCTGTCTGCCCCTCACGCTCTGTCAGTGCTGTTCCGCTGTCCTCCTGCACCCACAGCTTCAGCTGTAGGCTCCTTGCTCTGCCTGCCTCACATCAGCCAGCTCCCTGCTGCCTCTGAGCATCCACAGCCTCTGCTCCTGCTTCTCATTGCTGAGCAACAGTGGAAAAGGCAGCCTGGCTAGGATGGCTTCTTTGAGAGAAGTGTACTTTTTTATCTAGTTTTGCTGTTTCCTTGATCAGGCAGCTGTGATCACTTCCATTCATCTTCTGTTCTTATATCTATAAGCTTTAATCTTACGGAGTTTTATAATCCATTACAAGAAAACTTTTCCTTTTGCATTAAACCCACACAAAGCCCATGTTCTCTGGTTTTGTGTACAGGTGAATATCACTCATTGTAAACATTATACAAATAAATGGGTTTGAATAAATTATGCTTGAATACATGCATAAATGTTTACTCTGTGGAATATATTATACACTCCTAGGTTAATTGATTAAGTTAAAACAACATAGGAAAATACTAAGAGTAGTTTCAGGAATTTTTATTTTATTTCATTTCTACAGGAGGTAACCACTTGCTTGCCAGAGTACTACAAATGGACACAATATCTCTTTCTTAAGCTTTTTGAAGCTGGGATAGTGTATCAAAAAGAGGTAGGTACAAACTTTGACCTTCAATATTTTGCAGGTACGCTAATTGAGGTCACTCATGTCAGTGGCACATTTCTGGATTGTCCATTCACAGTCATAAAGTGATTGTGCTCTGTTAGTTTTAAATCACTCTAAAATAGAATTAATTATATATATAACAGAATTTTCTATGTAACAGTTTATCATTAACTAGCTGACATGAATGCCATTGTAGCAAGTCAAAAGTGTTTATTGTCAGAGATTTGCATTGAAATGCAGGATCAGAATATAGCTTTTAGTTGTTTATTTCCTGGCTTTAATATAGAATTTTCTAGATTTTATCTTCCCTCGTGGAAATATATGACATTGTGGTCGTTGGGAGTCTCTTCAGCAGTGAGATTATTTACCTGTATAACATTACTGTAATAGTCTCAGAACTGATGGTGTTGGATAGGGTAATTAGAGATTAGGTGCATAACCATCCTATTACTGAACCCTGTTTGTGATCTCCAAAATACTAAAGAAGTATTTAGTGTCATAAGACTATCAGAGCTGTTCATCAGTTACCGCTGCATTAAGAAATTATAATATTTCGTAAATAACATGTATCGGGCTATCTGAAAAGTGAAGGTTTCAGTGTTTCTTAAACACAAGATGAAACAAAGATGTTGAATGAGCAATCTGGAGAACTCTCTGTATAGCCAAGGCAATGCAGTTCCAAAATACCTGAACAGCTGCACTTTAACAAAGCAGCAATTTAGGGAATGTTTCTAACTTAAAAAGGAAACTAAGATTTCCTAAATATGCTTTGATATTTCATTTGTATTCTGTAGAAACCAGGAAACCCCATAGGATATAATTAAGGACGTACTCCAATTATTCTCTGAACCTGGAGAAAGAGATTGATGGTGAAAGGTAGCATTTAGGATGGCAGGGTGTTACTGAGCTATTTCTCCTATTTGCATTTGTATTCAGAGATCTTTAATGACAACCAGCAAAACCCCTCAGTATTTAATATATGCTAGCATGCTGGATTGGATTTTTTTTCTTTTTTTTCTTCTGTGATTATTTTTTTCTTGTAATAAAAAAATGTAAACCCCTCGCTTTGTTATAACAAACATATTTTTATCTGTAAATTTGTTTGCTTGACAAGTGAACCCAGGTGAATCTGGAAAGTACAAGGCTTGCTGCTCCATTCAAAGCAGGGATGATATACAAAATAAATTTCGCATTCAGACTCCAAGTATTCTGGGATCCTGGAGATGTTTGGATACCAGTGATTGAATCTACTTCCAACTTCCATCTGCTTTCAAGTCAAGGATCAGTTTGAGGACTTAAATCAGCATCTGTCAACCTGTAGGGGATGTAATCTCTGGTGGATATGAACCAGTTGCATTTTGGCAGGAAACAGATGGCAGAGAGAGCCCATAACCCTGGGTCTCTTTGAACAGTCATATATACTTAAAGCATATATTTGTCTCATGTTGTCAGGGTATCTGCAGTATGTATTAAGCAGTACTTTTGCTCAGCTTGAAGTCTCCTGTATTACAATTTCATCTTGGGTACAAGAGATAATTCATAGCCTTACTGTGACAATAAGAATAAGGCAAGTAGAGCGTTAGCCTAGTTAATGCTCTGTTGCAGGAGTATGCGTGTCTGACTAGAAATTACCCTGGCAGGGAAACACAGGCTCAGTATGTCCAGGAGCTGCAATTATGGAGGATTAACAATGTCTGTCTGAGTGCTGCAGCATCCGTAGAGGGCACCTTTATTCACCATAGCAAAATCCTCTGTCTTTTTCCTGCAGTACTCATCTAGTCAGTATACTGTAGAGGTTATTGACCTGGCCAGATGTGAGTGTCTCACGGGGGTTAATACCTGCCCGGACTCTGTAACTTCCATCAGATACCTGTAATCTGTAGGGGACCCAGAGACAGCAAGCCTGGAGATAGATACTTACACTTTAGAGACCTGAAGTTAGACAAGGTGAATCCTATCTTAAAAGCATATGGTCTACACTGGTATAGCGAGGAGAGTGAGATAATTGGTGTGCTCTGAATGCTTTTGCACTGTGCTTTCTTTGTGTAGATGACTTTCAGCAGCTTCCTGGGGTCATAGTTTCAGAGGCTGTCATTGTCAAGAAGTTGCCTTTGTGAGGTGCAGGCAGGAACTAAAGATTTCATTTATTAGCCAGGTTCTAGATATTAGTCAAAAGCCTGTGAGAGATGGAAAGAACAAAATGTAACAAAACATTCAAAGAGGAGACCTTTCAGCTAACGATTTCTTAAAAGCACATTTGCTTTATGTTTTGCAGCATTTATTTAGGTGTATCCTCATGAGTCGTAACAGGAAGATTTGTTATGCTAAATAATGGTGTAAATCATTTCAGTTACCTTCTGAAATTTTCACCGTAAATTTGATACAATATCATCAAAATAGAAAAAGTATTTTTTCTCAATTTTGAGTCACAGCCAGTTTAATACAAGCTTATGCTAATACTGCTTTATGCAACTGGCATTTTATTACCTCTCAATATTGCCTGATTTATCTCTCTTTAGGTGTTACTTTAACTTTGTGTGGAGTTTTTTCAGAACCTTGTAAATTAAAAGATAATTACTTCAGAGCCTCGTTCATAATGTGTTACATTATTACTGAAGAAGCTGTGTTTTCTGAAAAAACATGGTTTTTTCTGGAAAATAGGTTTGTAATAGTGGAATATATTGATTTCTTTTAATTTCCCAGTGAATTTTCATAAGCCTTTTATAAAATCTGGTGTGGTATTATTGGTTAGTAACCTGATAAAAGTTAGGCAAAAAGTTAAAAGTTTAAATTCCAGTCTGAATTCACAGAACTCATTTGAAGATGAGTTTAAATTTATCAGCAAATAACTTTCATTCATTTAATGATAATAAATGTTTTATAAATCAGTGTAGCCAGACTTTGTGCTCACACAGTTGTGAGCAGTATTTCTAAGCAAGAGAACCCCTGCATTTTTCTTTGGCTCTCCTCATTATAAGATTTGTAAAGTGGTTGTGGTATTTACTGTTTCTAAGAATATGTAGCATATTTAAAATGAAGCCATATTAGCTGTTTGGAAACTGGTCAGAAGGTGATCAGTGATAGATAAAATATAAAGTGAGCAATATAAGTACAGTTACTAATTTTTGATTGAGATGCAAAGTCCTCCCCACACCCAAAGAAGTAATTTGAAATTTTTAAAACATGTTTAATGTATTAGATCTCTATGGAACTGTAGCTACTGTTTTTCAGTCAGACTGATTTAGCTCAAATACTAAATAACACTCAATATAATAAATTACTCTATTGCTTTGATTACTTTTTTTTCCTTTCTGTTAATTTTTTCAAGTTAATGTATAGCCACTATAATGTTAATGCTACTTTTGGATGGGATTATTTTGTGATCTTAGATGCTTTTTTTGATATGTGACTAGCTAAATTGTTCAACACTGGGGAAGGGTGAGTTTGATTTTTGCTCCTTTCCCAGTATGTTGTGTCTCGTATTTCAGTTGACTCAAAAGCTCAAAAAGTAAGGTTTGTAGAGTTGAACACCAACATTAATTTCACTTTACATTTTCCTTAATGCATTTGTATTGATAAGGAAAGATGATTCCAGAAGTAATTCATACAGTTGACAGAAGTTGCATACAGACAATACCAACTCTTTCACTTGAAATATAGTTGACCACTGTAATACTTCTTTGTGATTCTGTCCTCTTAAGTTGGACATCCTTGTTTACTCATCCCCCTCAGTCTGACTCAACACTTTTTGATTAGTAGTGAAGAACTTTTAAGCATCAGACTATGTTGTTTGCAGTATAGTCAATCGGAACACTTACTTATATATAACAGTCAAGCAGTCAAGTGTCAGCCTATCTGCTAGCATGATCAGTCTAGGCAAACCTTGCCAACTGCATTTTTGGGTCTTTTGAGTTCTGAGAAGATGAATATTCAAAACTTTCCCAGCTGAGTCCATGTTGCTGATTCAAATGGATGTTTTAAAAATATAGAAAACTCAGGTAAACTTTCAAGGTATGTTTCTGGATAAGTCATTTGGCATCTGTAAAGTAAGATTGTGGTTTTTAACTAGCTGCTGAAAAGTATTTTTTCTTCCTGCAACTTTATTTTTAGGCCTTGGTTAACTGGGATCCAGTGGATCAGACTGTTCTAGCTAATGAACAGGTGGATGACAATGGTTGCTCATGGCGTTCAGGAGCAAAAGTGGAGCAGAAATACCTCAAACAGTGGTTTATCAAGACGACTGCTTATGCGAAGGTATGAGAATGCAGCTTTTGCAAATTATGGTAGCACTTCAAAGAGGTGACTTTTTGCCCAGAAATATTGATCAAGCTGAACGTGGTCCTTTATAGATACATGTTTCAATAATATTATAATTGCATAATAATATGTGTGATCTATCCCTGTGTATGTGTGTATATAAAAATTGTTGTCCCTGAAGTCTTTCTGTTCACCTCTTTAAGAATTGTAGGTAATTGGCCTGGGATTAAGTTTTGAAGAAATCAAAAGGCACAAATTAGAGATGAATGAATCAATTCTGCATTGGCACATTAGCATCCCATATTTACCATCAAATGCTTTTCTGCATATTTTGAGTGTAGAACTGTGCAAAACTTGTTTGCTGAATCAACCTATTGGACTTGTGGGCATTTTATAAGCAATGGAGTACAGCCTGACACCTAGCATTCATTTCCACCTGTGTCTGAACCCTAGTTCTTTAACTGCTTTTTATTGAAGATTCATCTGGATCTTCTACTTCACTTCATACTCTACTCTGTTAGATTGTCTCTAATTTAAAAAATGTTTTCAAGTTATTTAAACATCCTTTTTTCTTATGAGCTCAAATTTTAATTGTGCTGGGACACTGTAGCTTCTACATCTAGGAATTCTTCAACAAAAAATTTGGCTTTATGCTCTCTGAGATGAAAGTATCAGCTTCCTATCATGTCTGGGTGAAGTTTTTATTCCCTCTGAGTGTTCTGTGTATTGAGACTGCAAGTACAGATTGAGAAAGTTATTCCCAAGAAAATATTAAAAATTCGTCTTCGATCCTTTTCCCAAGCCTCAGATTCAAGAAACCCAGTTTCCGCCATCATCCAAGAAGAAATCTGTGTCTCTCTCTAGGGCTATTCATAATAAAGAGAAAAACTTTAGATATCCTGCCGGATGCTTTGATTCTTCATACACAGAGAGGTACTTGAGGTACATGTTTTTTGATTGTGCTGCCTGTTCTGGCAGTAAGGAGGGAACATTTGCAATAGATGAAGGAAAAATGGAGCATGTCTGCATGCATAAACAAAGGATAAAATGTTCTGAGCTTTTTTTTTTTCAGTTCCTTTGTCATCAGATTTCATTATGACCTTTGTGATGTTTTAGGGTCTGCCCCTTTCCCTCAGTTTGAGGCTGGAGCCTCATTAGAGTTTCTACCTTTACTGATATGTCTTTTGTCTATTGTCTCTATCCAGGCTGTAGGAAGCAATGGCTGGTATTTCTGATCTGTACCCATGCTGGTACCAAATTACTTATATCCCTTTAAGAGGGGTGAATCAGCCATAAATTTTTACTCATCAAGACCAAAAGACATGACTGAGGAGCTTTTCAATAACCTTGAAAACACCCTTGGTTTATGGGATTATTACCTCTTGCTCAATATCACCCTCCGCTAGGAAGGATTTATCTTTTGTATTTAGTCTCTTACCTAAAAAATGCTGTTACAGGAAAAGCACAATCTCTTGGGCAGATCATGTCTCCATCATGTCATTCCCCAGTAAGCGGGCTAATCTTACGATAAGAAGGAGCTTTTGCCTCCACAACACCCCCTCATCTTCCCTGCAAAGATGTCACCTCAGGAGAATGCCATATTCCCTACCTACATGAAGGGCAAATGTGCAAGTGACCTTTTGTTCTTGAACATCTTAGTGACAGGAATAAGAGCTGCTTCTGCTTTTCGTTTCAGGAAGAACATTTGTATCAACTCCTACAAAACCTTAAAGCATTGCTGCAAAGGACAGTTGAGTACTCTACAGATCTCTGTGGAGGTTTCCCAAAATTTTGTTCTGTTTGTGATTGATATTCTGGAGGGTCTGTGCTAGCTGATACAACCAGATCGATGAATGATGCCATTCTGCTTCCAGCTCAAGTGCTTTGGCAAGCATTCCCTTCATGTTCTCCCACTTCTTGTGCAGTGACAGATGCTACCAAGAATCAGCAGGTGGTTTGGATTTTCCTTTTTTACTCACCCTCCACTCACTCCTATTTTTGTTGCTGTGGTTCTTTTTAAACAGTCTCACTCTCCTTCTTTTGGCAAGGCTTTTAAACATTTGGTTGTAGACAAGGAAAAATAACTTCCCCCCTGCCCCAAACCTTCAAATAAGAATAGCAGGTTACCAGGCTCTGCTATATGAAGTCAAATATCTGATAGTAGATGGATTTTGTTCTTGGAAGATTAGGACAAATAAAGTCCTTTCTTTGGTAATTTTTTTTCTTTCAAGTTGCAAGAGATTAGATAACATAGCATGTTGTGTTTTACTTTCTGAAGAAGACGGTTTTGGCCATATAACTCTGAATGGCCCATGAACTGCAAGCCACAATTGAAGACAGTCCACTGGAGGGAGACTGTATCTGAGCTCGTAGTGGCCAAGTATTTCGGTCTCTTAGAAAGTCTGTGCGCACACTGACAAAGTCAGGAAGCTTCACACTAGCATTTTGACAGGAGCCAAATTACAGATCTGAAATGCTACAACTTTGGCTTCTCTTTCTGAATAATTTGACTAATTATCCTCAAAACATCCTTGCACACATTTCTTCATTCCTTATGGTAGTCATGCCAGTACTTCTCCAGGACTGGTAAGAGCCATGAATCCTTCCTCCTAAGTCTGTTTCTTTTGTCCCCTTTTTCTTTGGATTCAGGCTGTTTACAGTTGATCTGAATCCATATTGTCCTGCATTGTTGAACACCCTGGTTACAGCAACCACTCTTCCTAGTCTATTCCTCAAACATTCTTCCCCACCTCTTTTCAAAAGCTCTTGCCAGGAGACTGGGCTTTATCTAGAGGGAGACCTTCATTTACCTTTATCATTTACAGAGCCTTTTCTCTTGGAGTGGAGGGTCCAGATTTCATGGAGTTAGTCCTAATAGGTGTGCAGGATAGAGGCATCTCTTTAAGAAGCTAAAGATCTGTAATTGCTAATACGATTTCAGGATGGTAACATTAGTGGTGATGATACCTTCACTTCAGCAGGGGGAATTATTTCGTGTCTCCTGATTTTGAAGACACTTATTTCCATAAAGAGATTTTCCTGGCTTACATAACAGACCAGAACCACTACCAGTACAACTTTGTTTTCCTGAAGTTCTTTGCAGTTCAGAGACTTCAGATATTTGTGCCTCTAATGAGAAATTAGTACAGTAGTTCAGTTCTTTATGGATCTCACTTCCCTTTTTTGTGAGTTGTTTGATAATTCATATGCCAGACTCCTGTAAAAGGGAAATCTGAGGGGACATTATAAAAATCTGTAATGGGCCTGCGGATTTCAAGTCCGTGGTCAACTTGTTTTGCATTAGAACACTAATAGAAATAGAAACCTGCCATTCC
The DNA here is from genome assembly GCA_013397115.1 of Edolisoma coerulescens. Lineage (NCBI taxonomy): Eukaryota > Metazoa > Chordata > Aves > Passeriformes > Campephagidae > Edolisoma > Edolisoma coerulescens. The sequence continues at coordinate 781,405 of VWZW01005045.1, forward strand.
AGAACTTGTCTGGTCCTCAGTCCTTTATTCCCCATTTCTGAGTCAATTGCCTGTTGAACATCTTTTCTCCAATTCTGATTTTTTAAAAGGTGTCCAGAAGGTTAAGACAAGATGGCGTCAGGTTAGCGTGGTCAAAGTCACTTGGATCCAAAGATCTACATTTTCTGTCAGTATAGAGCAGTGTTTAGGTCTTTGAGCTGTACTGCCAGAATTTGTATCAGAACACACATGGCCCCTTATTTCCTCACAGCTTGGTCAAGTTCACAGGCACAGGGCAGATTTAATCCTTCCTTGTGCAAGATGTTTTTCCTAGGTTTGGAAAAAGCTAGAGAGCTAAGTGGATCAGGCTTTCAGTGAGCTGTATGGCTAGATTTCTGCTATCCACTGAAGTTCCACTCCTTCTTATTTTGAAATTAAAAAATTTTAAGGCACGAAGAGACTATCTGAGAGTAACTTAATCCTTGCACCTTTTGGAGAAGACTTGTATTTTTTTTTCCAACTTTGGCTACTTTCAGACTTAGAGGATTAGAATGCTATGAGTGTCTCACACATCTTTCTACAGTCAGGCCTTTGTTTGGTTTTGGTATATTGTGGGGAAAGCCATTTGATTCTGGTCACCTTTTTCTTGTGCCTTCAGTGGACTAATATTTCTTCTGAAAAGTTTACAGAAATTCAAGACCAAATGTCAGAAAGTTCTACCTTCCTTGGCCTTTTTCTGAAAAATGCATCTCTGCAAATCTTTTTCCTATTCCTTCCCAGAGTTATACCTGAGTTTTCTATAGATTGACATAGTGGGAAAGTATTTTGAAAAAAAACCCCTTATTTCTGTTAACTCGCTCCATTCCTGTGTGCCTTAGAGGAAAATACAAGTCTTTCCATAACCTTGTTTCATAGAAAAAGTTCCATTTAAAATACATTTAACTAATCTTCTGTCCCTTAATTCTTCATGCAAATTACCAGCTAGCAATAATGGCTGAATATGTACGGATACAACCTATTTTCTACTTGTAGCATCCAAAAATTATTTTGTTGTAACTTTTCAGCCTATATATAGTGTTATTGATGATCTATTCTAGTCATCTGTGTTCCTCTCTTTTGCCCATTTATCATTTTATGTTTTCTCCTGTATCTCACAACCTTAATGAAAATAAAAACTAATCAGAATAATCTTCATCTGCAGTGCTTACACTTCTGTAAATGTAAGCAACCAGGAGTTACATGATCAGTAGTGGTCTGTGAAGTCATGTGTTACAGGAGTCAGTGTTTCATTCCTACACACACTGTTTTTCAGATTTCTGTTGTGTCCAGAGGAATCATCTCCTGTGGATTTGCTTTGATTTCTTTGTTGTTACTGCACCAGCTCATATTCCTTTCTTGCAATAAAAATTGCAAACAAAGCAGTGTTGGCTCACATGGCAATTTACCATTGGCAATGAGTATTGTTCAAAGGGCAAAAATATGAACTGTGCTTTTAAAGCTTAGCAGAAAGCGTTTTGCTTATGTAAAGTAATAAAGTAATCGTGACCCATTTTTTTAACTGTGAAGTACATATGAAATGGTCTAGCAGCTTTTATGGATTTTTAGAGAGCATTTTAATTGTCATTTTTCTTTTGACGTATTTCTTTGATAAAAGTATAATGCCTTAACTGATGGCATTATTATTCAAATTGTTGTCTGTGCATTTAAGATGTTTAAGCTAAAACATTTAGTTGCTATGGTTACCCTGCTGAATTGGTAGGCAGATTCATTGGAAAAATCTATCTGTAAATGTTAGTATTTTCTCTGTGTACCCGTAAATTGCTTTTATGGAGGTTTTTATGCGTGGTCAACTGAGTCCTCAGATCAGAATTGGCAAGGTTAGTCTTTTTATAGTCCCTGTTCTTCTTAAATTAATTTTATACAATTCTTTCTTGTATTTTATTGTACAAAAAATCATTCAAATAGCTGGAAAATAATCTTTTCTGGAATAAAATAAAATAGAAGCAACTTCAAAGCTTCACGTTTTGCCTTAAATCATCTCCCTTTTTTGCACAGCAATAGGATGGTCTGTTTAATTCGAATACTGGAGAACTTAACCAACAGAATTCTACTGTTATAATTTACAGTTGCCATACAGATAAGTAGTACCCTTTCTTAGTTAATTTTTCTTGTACAGACATTTGGAGATAAACCCTTCTCATTTTCTGTGGGTTGCAGGAACACAGATGTTGGGCATGGTGCTGACTCTGTGGAGCAAATGAAACTACAGTTCTTCTCCAGCTTTTCTCTTGCTTTCCACTGCATCTGACAGCCCTTTGGTCTCATCTGAATAGATTTGGAATTATTTCATGTAATTGTGTTTTGCTTGATTTTTTCATTTTGTATTTTAGTTCTGAGATATTAAGCAGAATGGTAATGAAATGTAATGAAACCGAAGTACTGCATTTCAGGGTGTTAAGAGTCTTGGCAGCACTTTGGATTTCATAGCAGGAGGTAATGCCTCACCACTGAGGAGAATTGAAGTGCTGGCTCTTTTTCATTCTTTATGTGTGATGGTTTTTTGATTCCCACACTTGGAGTCTAGCTTACAGTTGACTTTTCCCAACAGAACAGGCCTGATAAACCTCGCTTTGAAACTCTTCCTCTTGAGTCAGGCTGAGAGCTGTCTCCTGGACAGGGACCAAGAGCAGTGCTCCCTCAGCTTGCTTAGCTCTTCATTAATAAGAAATGACACCTGTTTTGTCAGCTTGGCAAGACAGAAAGTTGTTTGTGGATATCCAGACCAGGCTGGTCTTTCCACCTTAGTTTAAACACAGCATCTCACTTGATGGAGCAGCAATATAAATTTAAGTTCCTTTTGGTATAAGGTTAATCAAAACAGTGAATACTCAGTACTATTAAAAATTATAACAAATGTTTTGGAGAGCTTTTATATTTATGGAATCAATTAGTCATCACAAAGATATACTTCATTATATTGGAAAGGGAGTATCTTCTCTTTGGTAATTTAAGCAAGGAACAGCTCTAAAGAGCAAATCTGGAGAACAATTCTGGATTTACTTTTTGCTTTTAAGGAATCATTTATTTGCCTCAGTTCTGTGTAATCACACCAGAGGTGTTTGTTGACCATAAATTGTAGGGTAAGGAAATGGGAAAACTGCTGACAGTTCAGACATTTATGAGAAAGAATTTTAAGTATACAAGGTGTCTGTGTTATTGCTTCTCTTTAATGTATGTTTTCAGTATTCTTCACACATGGGAAATAAAAGTCAAGAGTGACCTAAAAAAGTACAGACAGAAACTACTGAAGGAGAAAAAAAATAGTAAAACAAGAAGATATTAAATACCTGCAGAAACTATACCACATAATCACAGTTGGAACTGTGCAACTGAGTGCAAAATAAAACAGTGGGCAGCCTAGCTTCAATTTCTTGTACTTGAATATATGTTAATATATTAAGTTGTATTAAATGATTTTGGTTGCTCTTTTGGGAGTTTGATCAAATAAAGTGAAGAATTCCATTTTAATCCAAACAGAGCTTGGATATTTATTTGACTCTTCCTCAAAAGCAAAGCTTTTAAATTTTATTGTAATTTAGTAGAATGCAATTTTATTTTACTAATTAATTGAATTCTTCTGAAATGCAACTTTTTGCTGACTTTTTTATTTTAGTCTTGTTGTTACCTCGCAGATGTGTCAAACTTCATTAAAGTGTCTTCATTTAAAAAGGAGTATACATTTGACTTTATAGCTTGTATTTAGATTTTTCACTTTATTTCATTTACTATCACAGAGGAGTTAAATTACTCTCACTAAGTATGAAATTAGTAGCAGGTACAGATCTACTAAAAATTTTAGTTGATGAAGTCAGAGACTGAATTTTTTAGGGGCTCAGCAGAATCCTTCTTTAAACTACAAGCAGAGGGACTTCTGGAGTTGAGATGCTCTTGGGAAATTGTAAAGCACTTATATTCTTGGATTTTCTGGATCTTTTTTGCCTAACTGAAGTTCTGTTTCTGTCATAATCTTCAGCAGACTAAACTAAAATGTGAGACCTGTTTTCCACATACGGTGTGTTACTTCTAGTTTCAGGCTTGGTCATCATTGTCTGTGATGAATTTTTAGCAAACTCATCTTGATTTTATTACTCACTGATCATCTGAGGTAATTGACTTTCAAATTCTGGCTGTGGCAGAATTTTTCGTATGTTCTGAAAGAGTAAAGAAGTCCTGTTTAATAATAAACATAGGTTTATCCTCAGTCTCCAACTTCTTCAGGTGTAAGAGCCTTTAGGTCATTCTCATCCCTGAACACAACTTTGATTTCTTTAGTTTTTTCCTGAGTCTGTCTATCTTTAGATCTGAAAGACTGCCAAAATATATTTATGCTATTCCTTGACTTGTGTTTAATTAAGATGGGAGTAATTTCTCCTGTAATTAAATGTTTGCATTTGAAGTTTTCTTGTCTCTTCTTGAGTAATGAAAAATGAAAGCAGAAAGACTCTGCTACCTAATGTTTCCAAATTTCTCACTATTAAGTCATCATCAGAAATTTGAAAATTGAGTTTATTTGGTAATCTTATCACTCACTGTTTACTGGATTGTAATGCTGCTGTTGTTCTTTGTCCCCTGCAGACTCCAACATGGTTTTACTTTTCTTTATTTGCCTGAGTGCTGGGAGTCTTCTTGCTGATTGTCTTCTCTGTGTTAACAAATCTAGTTAACAAATTTGTGGCAGAAATAACTAGGAGTTATATACACATTTTTAAGGATCAGAATTTTTGTTTAAGGAAACGTATCAGTAATTACAGAATCATAGAATGTTAACTGGTTGGAATGAACTTTAAAGATCATCTAGTCCCAACCCCCCTTGCCATGGGCAGGGATACCTCCCACTAGACCAAGTTGCTCAAGGCCCCATCCAACCTGGCCTTGAACACTGCCAAGATTGGCAAATTGAAAAGAAAAAAAAAAAAAAAAGGAGCAGAATTCATGGGACTACTGTAATGATTCAGAAGATGTTCTACCGGCCATGATTTTTAAGAAAGAATATGGAAGTAAAATTCAATTGAGTTAATATTTAACTTTCCAAATACTAACTTAAAATATTCAGGAATTTTTATGCTAGCATTGGTCAAGAGTTTCGTATACCCAAACAGTCTACATGTAGAGTTTTTTTATATTAGTAATAGTTTTAGCATAAATTTGTAGGCTTGTATTTTGCAGGGTGTAGTGCAATTGGATTTGAAAATGAAAAGTTTTTTTAAAGGATTTCCCTTAAGCTATTTTTTAAAAGCTCCTAGTTTACATGGATGAATTTTGAATGTACAAGTGCATTCATGTGTGTAAGAATTAATGTTTCTCTACTTTCCTTCTAGTGAGTATCCTAGGTTGATGTACCATTCAAAAACACGTATTAACGTGAGGGTGCAGTGTGCATACTCTATGTTATTTGCCTCTGTAACACATATTTTGTTTGTGGTTTGCTTGTTCATTTTCTGCTTCACCTGCTGTTCGTAGCCTTGACAAGAAACCAAAGGAGTGTGTTGAGTACAAAGAACTGAGAGTCATAATTCCACTTTGATGATTTTTGAAGTTTTTTGTTTGCTTGGGTTTTTTGCGTTGTATCACACTAAACTGTTTATGTGTAAATTAAGTTGTAAAGGATTTGTGTTTGCAAACCCTGCTAGACTGCATCATCATGCAGATTAAGCTTAGTTATCTTCATTCAGATGAAGTAAAGTTGGCTCTTCCTGTATTTAGTTGCATGAAGTAATTGCATTATCAAGAGAAGAACTGGGCTAAGCCAAACTGTAGCCTGTAGCTTCTAATAAGGCCAATGAATTAGAGTAAAATCATTATCACGCTGGTATTGACAATCTTGGTGTATGAATACTGCAGTAAACAAACATCTAGGAAGCTTTGCTGGCAAGCAGTTACAGACTGTACAGTTTCAGTAGAACACATGCACATTTAGCAGCTCCTGCCAGCAAAATGTAATGTAGATTAGAATGGATACCTAATGTGAACAGCCAGTTCTGCGTGTACTGACGCAATTTCATTCTTTCTAAAATGCATAAAGTTCTTACAAAGAATACATCTAGGTATTGTGTGTATGTATCTCTCTATGTATATCTCCAATTATTCATTATTCTTCCATAGTTATATAAGTACGTGGATTGAGCATGGTAGATAAAGCTTAGTTGTCTCTGGAACAGTACAATTAATGAGAATACTCAGAACTTTGAATTCTCTGTGGTATAGTATGCTTGCAATTGTCAGTTAAAACTGATTAAAGATAGAGTATGATAAAAACCCCTCCAAAAGCCTAACATTCTTTTATTTATAAATCATCAATAAATTGGTTTGATTCTTAAAGATGTAGAAAGCAATGATAATCCGAAGTGGTAGTGTAATATTATGAGTTATGAAGGACATGCCTTTTGTTGTATTTTGAATGACAGATATAGAACAGAGCAGTAACTAAACAGTAAATAGTAACTTTTATGCATCTCACTTTGAAATTATTTAAGAATGTCATTAAAACAGATCTTGAAACACATTCTTTAGAAGAATTAATTGTACATTCACTAATTATCCAACTACCTGCTGTTTAGTTTGAGCAGCACGTAATAGCTACTGTCCATCCTTGCAGGTTGTTAGCAATTACTGAGATAATAAAGACCTTGCATATTTGATGTTGGGAGTCAGAGCTGAAGGAGAAATTATTCAATGCGTTGCTTTGTTCTTAGATTTTAACTGTAATTGTTCAGCATATTCACCATCTGTCCAAGTGACTCATGCCTCTGGCTGTACTTCTGCCAAAGTAAAGATTTTGGACAGTCACAGTGTTCATAACAAAAATGTGAAGTGTTACAAAGTGAAAAATGAGATGAACTTTAAGTTCTCTGTCTTCTCCTTTATATTGTTATAGATGCCATTTATTAAAATCATGCTGTTCAAATTGTTTAGACAAATACTAGTTGACTTGAAATAGACTATTATGCTTCCATTCCACACATTGGAAAGCACATAAATATATAGATTTCTCTCTTGTTGAGTGTAAGTATACATAAAAGTTACAAGTTAGCTGTTGGACATCATGGCTAGCAAAGGAGGCAACACTTAATTTCTTCATTGCTGCATAATATAGAACCATTAAGGTTGGAAAAAACCTTTGAGATCCTCAAGTCCAGACATTAAGCCAGCACTGCCAAGTCCATCAGTAAACCCTGTTCCTAAGCACCACGTCTGTGGGTCTTCTAAATACCTCCAGAAATGATGACTCAAGCACTTCCCTGGACAGCCTGTTCCAATGTTTGATAGCCCTTTCCATGGTGAAATTTTTCCTAGTATCCTTCACTGGTGCAACTTGAGACCATTTCCTCTGGTCCTGTCATTTGTTACATGAGAGAAGAGACTGACCCCCACTTCACTACAGCCTCCTTTCAGGCAGTTGTAGAGAGCGATAAGGCCCCCCCGAGCCTCCGTTAAAATTCCCCAAACATCCCCAGCTGCATCAGCCACTCCTTGTAAGACTTGCTCTAGACCATTGACCCCTCTAAACCCAGCTTCATTGCTGGTGCTTATAATAATTATATTATTATTATATTATATATATATATAATTTTTTTTTTTTGTTTAAAATGGACCTTTGTTATTATGACTAGTGTTGTTTTTGCAGGATGATACAACCTAAAGATCTGAATCAATTTTACAGCCTGTTGTCCTTGGTAAAATATGAATATGAAATATGAAAAAAATAGATAGCTAGAAGCTATTATGCTGTTTTAAGTCAGAGCTTGAAAATTTTAGGACATCTTAACACCTTTTGTCTGACTGCTGTCTCTAGGCTATTGTCTAAAACAACTAATCCAAATGTAGGCTTCATATCTGCAAGCACATCTCTTATGTCTTGTCCAGCTCAGTAGGTCACCTACACTTCCCAGAAGTTACAACCACTGGGAATATGTTCTGTGTTTGTTTCATCTAAGTTTTTTGTTCCTGTATCCTAAAGTCTAGTCCATTCAAAAGAAAGGCCACTTTTAGTAACAACAGGGTCTCTGTTGGCAGTGATATACCTCTGGCTTGTACTGTGTTAGTTCTATTCTCAGAGAGATTAATTTGAGGCAGCAGCAGTATAAAACCATTTCTTCCAGTGTTTTTACCAGCACCTTACCATTTTGCTGTTAGTTATAATTAAACCCATAGTATTAATTTGTATGCTTACAAAAGCTGAATGTCCTAATTCTTTCTTTTGTTGCTTAAGGCCATGTTTGATGCTTTATCTGATCTCCCTGAGTGGTATGGTATTAAAGAAATGCAAGCGAATTGGATAGGTGACTGTGTTGGGTGCTTTCTTGACTTCTTGTTAAAGGTAAGTCAGAAATTACAAGTGCTGCTCTCTTGGCTGGGCTAACTGCAACCCCTGAAATGTGTGATGGGAATGGATTTTCAGATCTTAAAAGCTTGAAGCCTCCTAAAAAAGATTATTATTATATTCATGCACAGACTAGCACAGGTTCCTGAAGAACACCACTTGTTGGTTGAAGAGATCCTCCCTGATATCCTCCTTAGGAAAGGGTTTGTGTGTTCAAATGCAAATTGGCTGTGTATATTTATGCCAAAATACATGCCAGCTAATAAGCTTCCCAAAAAGCCAGGACATTTGTGCCAAGTAGCACTGCCCATGTCAGCTGGGATCTAGTTGGGCTCTTGCTTTTCTCTGCGTGGCACTTTCTCTGTCAGACCCAGACTGACCTCAGGCAAGCTGCTTTGCTTGCATTTGCCCATTGTTTCATTTACTATATACCATAATTAAAATAATGGAAACCACACCATTAGATAGTGATGAAGCTACAGAGAAGTCTAGATAGAAAGAAAGGAGAGAAAGAAAAAGGAAACCTGAAAAAAAATTATCATTATCTACAGAAGGACTTCAGATTTTCCCTTTTTTTGTCCGGAGATGAACAAGGCTCCATGAATATGGCAGTGATAGAAGAGATTTTCGGAGACCCTGATTGAATTTCAGCCCTTGTACTTCAAAGCTTTATTGTGCTTGTTTACTCTGACCCAACATCCTAAAAGTGACTTCCTATTTTAAAGTACTGAATGTTTGGAAACTTCGAATTGAGGCAAATTAATACCTTCTAAATACCTCTGATTTGCACCCTGCTAAAAGACGCATTTTTGTATTAAAGTTGTTTTGATCAGTTGTTTCTGAAAATTTATATCAATACTTATTACAGAAAAATCTCCTTCTAAGATTTTTCTTAGAAAAAAGACCCCCATATACTCCACAGTTAGTTGATCTAAGAAATAAACCTTGTTGATAGTTCCAGGTGGTAATTCTTAAAAAGTCTTTGAAGTTTACATTTTATGTCCAGTTGTTTGTTGTGGCATCTTTTATTATTTTATTTCTGTACATAAGTTGCAGCATTCACTTCATCAGAGAAGTATGGTGTAAAGTCATATTGTAGCTGAGAAAATCCTAAATTCTCTTTAGATTTCAGAGGTAACATCTTGGAAACAAGGCATGCATATTAAAAGTGAATAGAAGGATTCCAGATTGCTTAGCCAGGGATTGAGTCTATCTCAGTAGCACAGTGCAATATTACATATGGGATTAGAAATATATTTTTATAGATATATTTGGATAAACTAAGGCAAGACTGTAAAGCAACTTTCTCAAGGCCTAAAAGTAAGTTTTGTCAAGGTTTGATTCTGGAAAATTTCTATAGTGGGAATGTGTCCAGCTTTGATATTTGGAACTGTGTATTTCTGTAGGGTGATGTAGACTCGTTAGCTGTATAAAAAGGAAGGGAAATCTATAACCACCGCACTTCCAGTGGGGGTTTTTTTCTGCTCTTTTTCAGGTTAATGGCAAAGTAACAGAAGAGAAGCTAGCAGCTTACACCTATACACCTGAAGCCATTTATGGAGCTTCTCATTTGTATATCTTACCGACTCACAGACTGCTGCATGGGAACAGCAGTCTCAAAGAAGTCTTTCAGAGGGAGTTCATCCCGGGGAAAGGTGATATTTTTCTCATGCTGCATTTTGTTGTAGAAGAGCAACAATTATAGAGAATGATCTTTAGAGAATGTGTATCAAGCTGAGCAGGAGCTGTTCCTGTTGGGAGCAAGCAGGCTTTGATTCTTGCTATATGTCACACAGTGTCACATCAGCCTGTCCCAGCTTCAGATGTGACAAGAGCAGCCATGCTAGAATTCTTCCTTTTATAATAGTTGTAACACTTCATAGTATATAAAAGCAATGGAACAGATTCTTGTTTCCTCTTGTACCAGAAATGAATAGTCCAAATTTGACTGTGTCAGCCCATTGGAAAATCTCATGTCTTTATGGTAATTTGTCATTAGCACAAAGACAGCAGAACTAATTCTTGCACCAGCAATGATTTCTTCCTGTCATTAAGGAATCTAAAGAGGTCAATAGATCACTAATACATAGCAAAGTGGATCACTGATAGATAGTAAAATAATCCTCTACTATGCAGATCCTTAATACAAGACTCTAATGGAGTAAATTCAGGGTATCCTTATGGCAGTTCATGATTTGCACAGTCAACTGGTAATTCTTTAATTGTTGTTAACTGCTTCCTGAAGGCTTCTACCCCCACTTTTGCCTGTATTTAGCATCCATGGTCTAGTATTTTTTTTGTTGTTTGGAAAACCTGAAAATGACAAGAGTAAATATAATATTTTTTGTTTCTACTTCAGACAGGTGTTCAATATTTTCTTTTTGCTTTGCTGGTAAAGATGAGGCTTCATTGTCTGTATAACATCTGATGTCAACAGCATCTTGTGGGAAATTGTGTTGGTTGTACAGAACCTGCTTTTTTCAGTGTTTCATTTCTATCTTAAAAAAATTTGCTTGCTAATAGAAAAAAAAAATGGAACCTGACTGTGTTGATACATAGAGCCCTTGTCTAAGAGGTGAGCAAAGCTTGGAGAATTTTGGAGAACAAATTTGCAGTTCTTGCAGTTGAACCAAATCAAAGCACTGACTGCACAAACACACATCCATGCACGTGCCTGTACGTTTGTTGGATCTTTGTGCTTTAAGCCAAACTACAAAAGTGCAAAATTTGCTTTTGATAAGGAGAATGGTATATTTTTATATTATTTTTAAAGTGGAAATACTTGCAAAAGCTTTTTTGTGTGTCTGTTAACAATAAGCTTAAAGCTTTTGGTTGAGTTAAATTAAGAAACTCTTAGTTGAAATAATGGCAGCCAAAAGTCCTCAAAAAAGAGGCACAATTCCAGAATCATATCTCTGCTATTGTATACTACTGCTACTTGTGAATGTACTTATAGACATTCTTCAGTTGAAATTCGCTGAGATTGGTATTTTACATATCAATGGCCAATGATGGCATTTAAATAAAAAGAAATTTTGGATGGCCTTGTATAGACTGTATTTTCACATTAACCCAGACTTTTTTAAAAAATTCCTCAGTAAGATTGAAATTTTAATTTAATTAAGTGTAATTGTTTTCTTTTCAATGGACATAGTCTTGCAATTTTCTTTCTTTACTGTGTTCTCATTTAAATAATTAGGAGGGTATATTTTTGTGTTTTCTAGGAGAGAAAAAAAAGCTGTCATATAGCACAGTAACTGAAAGTTCTAAAACCTTTAGTCTTGAAGTACAGGTCTGTATTTTAGCCTATTATTATTTAAATAGATGGAACAACCAATTGTCAAGCATCCAATTTTTTTTGCCTAGAAAAATGTCTGTTAATTTAGAATCTGATAAGTCTAATAGTTTTGACAGCAGAAGGTGCCTGAGATAAAGATTTGACCATTCCGTTGTTCATTATCTCATTATAATACTCTGCATACATTTTCTTACATTTGTACCTGTACCATCATCTCTTTCCAGTTATGATGATAACGATGTGAGCAAATGAGCACAGGAAAGAGCATGTTCATAAACTGGAGTTATTATTTTGGGTTCCAGCATAAAATGAAAATTATTGCTGGGTGGAAGAGAGAAGTTATTTTTAAAAGCAGTGTCCTACCCACTCAGCTTCCTGCTTATGACGCTTTTTGGTTAGTTGCTTTTAAAGAATTAAATTATCCCTTTTGTACTTTTTTTAAACAGAGGAATGCTATGTGCAGTGGTTTGAACGTGGAAATTTTCTTTATAATACGAATACCTCAGACACCTGAAATTTGGAAAAGTAGGAATCAGAAATAAATAACTGTATTGTTCATGTTACAAAGTACAAAAATGTATCATTTGTGTTAAGCATGATGAGGCATAACAGCCCTGTTCTCAAAATTGCTGTTACTTTACTTCAAGCAGATTTTATGCATTGCAATACAAGCCTTCATAGCCTCAGCTTAGCTATGAAGAAAGGTGAAAGGAAGATCTTAGCAGCCCATATTTTAGTGATTGTAATTATCATCAACTTAAAGGCACTGAAAAAGTTAGAAATAGGTCCAAACTGAGATCTGGGGTTTGAATCCTCAAAATTTGGAGTATTCAGATTTGGTTTTCTTCTTGCTGAGCCACCCAATCTGCACATTGTAAATCAATTTCAGTTTATTAGTTCTCACTCTAATCTCTCCTCTCCTATCTCCCCTTCCTTGTGGACAGTGGGTTCCTCATCTATAATATGAATATGAATATCCTGTTTGGAAATCAATAGGTTACTTAGGTGCTTTTTAACAGGGGTTAAAAAAAAGAGATTTCACATCTTTTTTCACATCACTACAAAAAAAGATTTGTAGTTTTTCTGTAAGAAATTAAATCATAAGGATATATGCTCCCCTGCAGTTTCATCTGATTTTTTGGTGGGATTTTGTAGCATTGTATGCTAGTACATAAATCAGGGTTTACTAAAGCCAATTCATACAACTTTGCAGCAAGCTGTATTTTGATCAAAGACTCATTTTTTTTGTTATAATCCAAATCTTACTCTGCTTTTATTCAGGTGCTTGTTGTAAGTATGTTTTCTAATCATGAAAATTTATCAGTCTGACTTACCGAGCATTTTAATACATCTGAGCTTTTTAGAAATGTGAATAGGCTTTTCATTTTCTTTCTTTTTTAAAGAAAATTGTTTTTTAAAATTCATGTAAGTTTAAGATAAACTGCATTGTAATGGTAAGTGATGTTCTTAGCATATCTTCTGTTATATTTTACTTACCATATTATTACATTTGTTTTCAGACTCACTTACTTCAGTGACAGCTGTGAATTTGCTTACCAGTCAGGAGATTCCTGTAGTCATCTCAGCAAAAACCAATTTTGATAATTTTCTTGATACTAAAATAGGTATGTGACATTAGATATGTAAATGGAATAGTATAGTTTTCAGTTGCTGTGTTGGGGCACAAGATACTGTTGTAAATATTTGAACACAGAGGCTCTCTCTCCTGGACTTTGGAATTCTGTTTTTCAGAAGAAGGAAGGGAAAAGTAGCTATGCGGAATCTATCTGGGGGAAGAGAATTACAGGATGATAATTTTAAATGGAAATGCTATAAAATTAGTGCATTTATTGAGCTAAATTTGAGGATCTGCATATCTTAAGAAAATTGGTTACCTACAACATATGTGTGTTTGGCTGCCTCTCACCATCCTTAATCAAAACAGAACTGTACTTTTTTTTGACGAACAACTCTAACTTTTGGCTTTTTTTGTGTCTTACATTTACATGAATTATGTGCATCCTTCTAGAGAAATGCTACAGATGGTAAATGTACAAAACTTCCAACTTTGACTTTTGTCTAGTAGTATTTGTGTTGAGGCCAGTAAAATAGTTCAGGATAGGTAATAATTGTTTTCAGGTTGTCTTGGACAGTTATCTTGGATCCTTTATCTCTCATGTAGCATTCCCATAATTTAAGGCACGTGATTTAGAGCTGAGGATCCATAGATGGAATAGGAGGGTGTTGCTAGAGGATGCTGAATCACCTGCAGTGAGCTTCTGTTCTCAAAGCTGTCCTTTGAAGCTGCCTGTCTGACTCCTTTCCTGGATAGGGAGCCTAGTCCCCCAAACTGGGCAGTTAAGTACATACTCTTAGATAGTATGATTGTCCTAATAAGTCAAAGTAGAAATTGTACTAAGTTTTAAAAACCATATCCATTTTAATCTGCACCCACCAGGCTTTTTGTTTACACTTGTGCTTTGCCATGGTCTCAGCTATATTGAGAAGGCAATGTTCTATGCCAGTCCTAATAGGAAAAAGTAATGTCTTCTTCCCTTTTTCCAGTACATTCCTTATCCCTTAACTCCTGTTGTTGCCTCCCCATTGCTGATACTTCTTTCCTGTCCTGGGGCTGCTGCTTTCACTGCTGCCAATATTGGCTATTCTTGCGCAACTGGACTGAATGAAATCAGCTGACTGTGCAGAAATGCCTTGGGTGGCCCTCACAGGGCTAATGGAAATTATCCACTTGTGCTGTTTACCTTGCTTATAACATGCCTGCATCTTACACTTTACATTTGAATCTGTTTTTGAGAAGCAAAGTCTTTCCTCATATAGGAGAAGCCAAATAATTGAGATACCTAATCTTATTTTTCCTTAAAATCTTCTAGTTTGCTGGCACATACCTTGGCCTTATGTCTGTTGGAAACAGCCCAGCTCTTCATGGGAAGCTGTGGGTGCCAGCTGTTGAGCTTTGCCAGTGTACATTAATAGCATCATCTTTTCAAAAGGAGGCAGACCGAAAAGTGGGACCTGCTTTTTTCCATTTGTAGAGCATATTGTGAAGTCACCTGTTGCAGGCTGCAGGGCTCTCTGACAAATTAAGATACAAACATTGTTCTGTAAGAGAGCCTTGAAACGGCAGGAGTGTACATCTGCTGGAAAGATAAAATAGCAATTTTTTGTTTTTCTAGTTAAGGAGTTACTTGTCACAGGGGAGTTTTGTTTGATTTTCTTTAGTCATCTGCTTCCAAATTTCCACATATTGGCAGAGTTAATGTATAGCAGGCATTTCACTGCCTGAACTAAGATGATTGTTAAGCTGGTTTTGAGTGAAGTAGTTTGTTAATAATTCTAATGTGCTCAGCAAATATTTTGAGAGCTTTTTTGTGTAGTTTTCACCAACTTAATGCTGACATTGTCTGGTTGGAATAAGTTTCTTTGCCTTTTAAAGGTAGCAGTATTCATGCAAGATTGTTCAAATTATTAATTAAATTATCATTGAAGGGGAAAAATATGCAGAAAGATATATCTCTGTGGAAATAATAAATCTGTTAGTATCTTAATAGTATTTCAGAATACATGTGATAATAAATAAAGCTAAAAATTTCTTAACTCACTGTGAAAGGTAACCCTCCAGAGCAGAATTGAAATGCATGACTGTCCCAAATAATAAAATGCAGAGGGAAAGATAGCATTGGGGGCCTTAAATACTGTGACTTCTGTAATTCATCTGAATAGCTGTAGGAAGTCTTCTCACTAGTTACAGTCTGAATAGCAAACTGATGTTATTTGAATTGTTTCCCCGAGTTTATAAACAAATCATGTCTTTCATAGTAAGTTAGAGGGATAGTAATGTTTGAGACTGTTGCTTTGTGGTACATTTTAATAACTTATGAAATCAGAGATAAATTTAATATTGAAACAGGAGGACTCTGCTCTTCATTCAGTCTTTGATTATCATATTAGCAAATAGAATTAAAATTTTTATTGTTTAAATATATTATATTTAGATAATATGGGTATATTGAAAATTCCATCATTCTATCCAAATTTTATAACTTTATTTTTAGTTTTTTCAGAACCATCAAATTTTCAAACTTTTCTGAAAGAAGGACAGGACATTGATGAACATTTGAATTACAGAGGAGCTGAGAAATGTATTTGTAATTATTGCTCTTTGAATTTCACTGCTTAAAGAATACAAAAACATTTTTACTGTTCTTAAATCCTTTTCTTTAACTCCTTTGGGAAAGCAGAAGTCATTATGAAGACAGTGTCATAGAAATGAAATTATTTTTCATCCCTTCTAGGAATTCCTAGTACTAGTGCAGAAGATGCTGCAGTAGCTAAGACTCTGGGCATTTCTTTCACTGAAGTCATTGAGACATTGCCAAATGGTTTGGAGAAGGTCATTAATTCTGCAGAGGTGGGTATAGAAGTACGGAGTTCTTTCCAACTTACAATAACAATGCAGAGTAAATCTGTTTTCTCAAGAGTACCAAATACTTTGTATGATTAAAGTGATTTTTTTTTTTTTTTAAATCAAGCCAAGCTTATGCAACTGAATTTCTGAGAATAATTTGATGATGAAATATGTTAGCTCTGCTGTAGCAATAAAATAAGTTTTTTTCCTTTTGTACGTGAGAGGAAGGTTGTACTTTCCTCTGTATTTGTCTCAGTTCTATAATGGAAACTGAATAGTTTAACCTGTGTTAAAAGTCGATTCTTATTTCATAGTCTCAATGGATTTTTAAGATAAACATAAACATACTAGTCCTTCTTCCACAAATTCATTGGAATGTGGTTTCAGCCTTTGTAGTAACATGTATGCCTCAAGTGACATAGAAATCTTATCTTTAGATATACCTCTTGAAAATATGTGTTTTAATAGCAGACACGTTACATCCCAGGTAGGGTCTAAATGGTTAAGATGTATCTGAAAGCAAGAATAGAAAAACCTGAAGTGAGCATAGGAGAAGGAAAGCTGTTTTAACATTTGCATTTCCTCAGTCTCTACCTTATGTTCATGATAGAATTCTGAAAGTTTTGGCGCACAGCAACTGATAAAGATATCAGCAGTAAATGCAAATGTCTGCCAATAAAGGCTGAAGGGGTCTACAAGACTCAGCCTTGTTCTATTCAGACCATCAAGAACATTATCCTTTAAGCAAGAAGGGTCAAATGAGCAGCTGGTATGTGAATCGTCTCTTGGATAGCAGGATTTTATCCAGTGGGAAGAGGGAAATTACCATTTTATTTGACTCTCAGAAAACTGACTGATTTTGTTTGTTCTTGCACTTTCAGTGACAGCAAGTATAATTTTTTCTTTTTTCTTCCGCGTCTCTCTTTTTTTTTTTTCAATCAGATCACCGGCATGACTCGGCAGGAGGCTTTAAAAGCTGTTACTCAGCAGGCCAAAAATAAAAGAATAGGTGGAGAGCTAACAAGTGACAAATTGAGAGACTGGTTGATATCTCGACAGCGGTACTGGGGAACGCCCATTCCAATCATTCACTGCCAGACATGCGGCGCTGTTCCCGTGCCTTATGAAGACTTACCTGTGGTGTTGCCCAATGTAACCACATTCACAGGAAAGGGAGCCTCACCTTTGGAAAGTGCCCCAGAATGGGTGAACTGTTCCTGTCCAAGGTACGTCGGTCCTGTATTTGCTGCAGCCTGGGAGAGATTACTTTGCACCTGCCTGTTTCTTGTGCTCTTTCCCAAAGCGTTGGCAACTGACTGCTCTGAGACGGGATACTACTCCAGAATAATGTTTAGGTTGACCCAGAACAGGGATTTTTTTCTTATACACTCTGTAGAACTCCTTTTTTTGCCACACTCATGCCCACTGCTATTTTTTCATAAACAAGCTGAAACAAAACTCACTGGTTTTAAGTTAGAGGAAAGAAAAAAAGGAAAACCAGAATGATTTTCTCCCTCTATCCCATTTCTTAACAGTGTTTCTCACTTCATTTACTACAGGTATTTTAATTATCTTTCATCACCAGTGTTCATATAAAGCTTATAATGATTACTGAATTAGTCCTCTTGTTAAGGAAACTAACATTGTGTTCATTTTCTTGCAATAGCCCAACAATAAAGTGTTCCCTCGGCTATATAAATCTTTATCATGAAGAATTACATTCACTCTGCATTACAGATAGCATGTAATTCAGATTTGAAAGTAAGTGCATCTTGTCATCGCTGTAATCCTTATTGTTTGTAGTCCATCTGTTTAAGAAATAAAAAGTCTAAATTATGTAGTGAGAGATCTGTTGTGAAAATCAGTTTTGTAATCTTGAGGACTGCTTAGATACTCTGTACACTGAAGTCTGCAAGTAGTGTATAGGTTCTGTGGGAGGAACCCGTGTAGAACATGAGGTATCTCAGAGAATTTTTTCATCAGCAGTGCCATGCATTGCTGCTCCTAGCAGGCTGACTAAATGGGAAGTATGTTACCGGGCTGCCAGGCAGGGAAATTAGACATATAAATGGCAATAGGGCTCTCACTGATAGTGCAGCAGATTCATACCATCTAAATTTATTTTAATATTAGCAGTTCCATGGGTCTCTGGAAACATGTATTTTGAACTTTGTTGATAACATTTCATTTTTTGTAAAACAGACATTTACTCCCATGTTTCTGCATAGAAAATTTTTTCTCAGCTGTGCCTATTGAAATTGCACGTAGTAGTGTATTTTTAAGTGTGACTTTTGCAGTGAAGCCTTACTGAATAAGTTGCACAGGTTTAGTAAAACCCCCAGAAATGGCTTGGTTTACCACTCCTAATTTCAATTGAAAAGTTTTCCTGTTGTGACTGAAAGTCACTCTGTGCACTCTTGGCTTCCCCCACAACCTTAGTTAAAAATTATTTTGTTGTTTACCAGCCAATAACATACCTTTGATGTATAGCAAATCCTTATGGTTTCTGGATAGTTATTGTGGCTGCCCTGCGTAGAAATTAATCAAAGGCATTTGTTTAGCCAGCAATAAAGTCACGCAGGATTAGTTTCTTAGCCTAAAATGTGGTAGCTTGCTGAAATTAACTTCTTTTTTTAAATTCTCATCTTTATCTGTCTTCCTAATTCTCACCTGTTTGACAGCTATCGTCAGTAGTGCTCATCCACATCTGCTACAGTTTCAAATCATTTGAGCTATTACTTTTGTGTGCAGTCATCCTTGCTTTTCCTTGCTCCAAGAAGTTACATCATCCCTTCCTTTAGTTCTTCTCTCCAGTAATAGGGTTTTTTATTAGTTTCATTTAATATCTAGAATTAATAAGGAAAGCCAGATGGAAAGATACAAAAGTCTGAGTATTTGAATGACGATAATGTTAGCAATCATAAATGGGAGGAGATGCCCAAGTTATTCTTTGTTCTACAAGTCCAGGTAATTGTGTTAGTCGTCTGAAGATTGTCTAATGAGATTACAGTATTGTGCCTGTAATCACAATATTGATATAAATTGTATAAACTCTGAAAGATGCCCATGCTGTCTCTGTGTTAGTGAACCATGTCCATTTAGAGCACAGAGGCATGAAGCAGATGTAATTATGGATCAATGACTGTAAAGTATTCTTGCTTTTGACAGAAAAGCCATTCTTTTACATTGGCCAAGTCTTTGCTTAGATGTACAATTTAATAAAATGGTTTCTACACAAAAAAACCAGTTAGAAGTAAAACTCTTTTATTACGTTATTTTCATTGGAAGAAAAACTTGCATGTAGAGGAGGACCAAGGACAGAGACAGAATGAAGGAAGATGTTAGGCGGTGATGCTCTTGTAGACTTACCTTGGTAAGCCAAGCTGAAGTATCAAACAGGCAAGCAGATACATGTTGCAGCTCACTCATCAAGCCTGATCAGAGACTAAATATAGAAAATATGAAATAGACAGTCCCCATTTATTATGTATACTTATACATACATTTAAACTTACATACAATTATAAACTGCATACATTTCTTACATATAATCAATGGCATTTATGTACAAGAGTGTCACAGATTGCAACGTTTCATTGACATTAGAATAATCCCATTGTTTAATAGTAAGAGTTATAAGAGGGATCATTTACAACAAATGGAAGTTTATTAAATGTGATTATTGGCTACTACAAACAATGAATATTCAAGGTGAAATTAACAAAAAGTAACCTGAGCTTCTAAAATCTATTTTGAAACTGTTCCTTAGGGCTGCCAATAGAATTACAAGCAAAAATCAATTTGCTGTAATCACAAATTAAAATTGTGCTGCAAGGTCTAGAAGAGATTTGATCTCAGTGAAAGCTGAAATTAAACTAAGTTAATTTTTCTAGAGATAATAAATGGAATCTGCAAAGACCGTTTTGTACAGACAATCAATGAGAGGCAACCACCTGACCCTTCTGCTAAATCTGCTGGTACCTAACGAGTGTGATACATATCCAGTACCCATTAACTTTATGGCAAAGTACGCTTGTCTGTGCTTTGTATCTTTTAAAATGGCAATTCTAAAAAATTCCAGGATTGAGAGGGCTGTCCAGTGCAGTGCCATCTTCTTCTATTGCTGGATGTGATGGCTATTCAGGCTTCTTTTTGGCTTGCTTTTGCTATGTTTTGGGAGGGAGAGGGAAGAATTCAGCCCTTTTACTGTTGTTGGACTTTTTCTGAACATGTCACTCTTCAGACTGTTCGGTTTTCAATTTAAATGTCTTTGTGGCCACTCTGTCCGTGTTTGTTTGGGGTTTTTTCCAAGCTTGTCACTTACCTAAAAAAATCTTTTCTCCTTCTCTCTTGCTCAGGTGCAAGGCAGCAGCACGGCGAGAGGTCGATACCATGGATACATTTGTTGATTCCTCTTGGTACTACCTGAGGTACACTGACCCTCACAACACAGACAGGTGAGTGCTGCAGGCACAGGGCCATTGGGGCCAAACCTGCTGCACAAGAACAGAAGGGAACAAAGAGGCCACACACTCTGGTGCTTCCAGCTTCTAGCTGCCCTTGCTGTCTACTGGCAGTGTAAACCCCTGCACTGCCCTCATTACGTGCCTGCCCTCTGGGCCTGAGCACAGTGCAGGGTAGATGTTGTGGTTTAACCCCAGCTGGCATCTAAGTACCACACAGCTGCTCGCTCGCTCCCCACACACCTATGGGCTGGGAAGGACAATCAGGAGGAGAAAAAAAAAGTAAAAATCATGGGTTGGATAAGAGCAGTTTAATAATTGAAACAAAGTAAAATATTGTGATCATAATAATTATAATAAAAAAGAAGACAGAGAGAGAGGGAAAACCCAAGAAGAACAAGTGATGCACAATATAATTGCTCACCATCTGCTGACCAATGCCCAGCCCATCCCTTAGCCGTGATTGGCATCTCCCAGCCAACCCCCCCAGTTTATATACTTGGCATGACAGTCTGTGGTATGGAATATCCCTCTGGCCAGTTTGGGTCAGCCTTCCTGGCTGTGCTTCCTTCCAGCTTCTTTGTGCATATGCTCTCTGGCAGAGCATGAGAGCCCAAGAAGTCCTTGGCTTCAGGTAAGCACTGCTCAGCAACAACCAAAACATCCGTGGGTTATCAACATTATTCTCATACTGAATTCAAAGCACAGCGCTGTACCAGTTATTCAGAAGAAAAAGAACTCTATTGCAGCCAAAACCAGGACAATATATGGAGCTGGTCTAAAAATGTGGTATTTGATTGCTCCTATGTCAGGAGATCTAGAAGTGCAGGATGTGTAAACACAACTGTGTAAGCTCAGGAACTACAGGGCAAGGAGCAGAAATTTGCGCGAAAGGGAATTATGGGGCAGGGCACAGAGAAAATGTTCAGTTGAGTTGAAGATAGTCCTTAGATGGGGGTGCCATCAGGAATGACAGCCTGCCATGACTCTGAGACTGGTAAATTGCGTGGAGTGTACCCTCCCCAGCAATGCACTGAGTAGTTCAGTGTGTGGACAGGCACTGCTGTTCCACTGGTAAGAAGAGGAATAGTCCAGTGTAACATCCAGCTTCCGAGCATGGCACCTTCACTTCTCTCCTTTTGAATTCTGGTGACTCCTGCCATTTCCTTGTGCGCAGACCTCAAGTGAAGAGGCATCACAGCAATCTCCTGCTGTGTCAGCACTTCCACTACATGCATAATTAATGAAAGGAGATTTTTCATGTGCTATGGACTAGTGTCTGCAGCATGGAGAGTGTGAAAAGACAGATGTAGTTATTTAGCTGTTTTTCTGCTTCATAATCTGCCTGTAGTAGCGCAGCTTGATAGCACTGGTTTTTTTTCCAAAGAGGAATTAGTGCAACATCCCTACTATGTAGTCTGAGCAAGACAGGAAGAGTTGCATTTTAAAACACTGATACCACATGATGGGCTGTTTGGGCATGTATTTGTTTATTTATTGTGCAGAGCAGTGTCTGGGAACATACTACATATACTCAGTGACTTAATAGTGCTGGGCCGATTATTTTTTTTTTGTATTGGCAGCACTAGTTTGGTTAAACTAGAGAAAAATCTTTTGTGAACACTTTTATTTCATGCCAACTTTAATTATTTTCTAGTGATAGCATGAATATATTATTATTGTTACTGAGTTAGGCAGATTGCTTCCTCTCCATGACAGTTTGAAGTATTTTTTGTGTGTGGGCAAGAGGGACTTTTCCAGAAGTTGAAGAAGAAATAGTCAGATGTAACATCCAACTGTCAAAGTAACAGCTTAGTGTAGCTTAATCTGTTTTATACTGAAATGAGAACATTTATATAGACTACTGCAATAATTTGCTTCCTGCATTTGATTTATTTACTTAGTTCTTTTAACTAAGCTATGCATATGTAAACCCTTAATTTCCATAAACCATATTTCACTGGTCTACAGTTCAGGAGAATTACTCTGTTGATTCTGGAACCCTATGAACAAGTTAGGTTTGATTTGTTCCACCAAAGACATGAATCCCAGATCCATGATTTGCTTCTGGGCTCATCTGTGAGGAAAAAACTACCACTATAATGAATTACAGATGGAATAATCAGACAGACTGACAAAACAAGTAGATTTGTTAGAGCGGGGGCTTGAAGCGTGCATTAGAGAAGAGCTTCTGTACAAATGGTATTTTGCAGGCCCACTACAGGAGACATGGAAATATGTGATGAAGCAGTAAGAAATGCTGGGAAACCATTCAGGTGACCTCCAACGACATAGTAAATATGCTGTAAATGACAAATTTACTGTCGTTTCATCGAGCATCGTTCAGTTGGAGTGCTGTGACCCATCTCACTCTACAGAGGGTTCTGCAGCCTTAAACTGCGTCGTTGCCCCCTAATGGCAACAATGCAAACTGCCAATTAAAAAAATCAACTGGTTTTGAGTGGTCATGTTCTTTTGTCTTTCACTCTAATATATTTGTATATAAAGCTTGATAAATACTAAAAAATTTAAAGCCGGCCACTGGGTATTTACAAAAAATCATTTAAAAAGCAGTCAAACATTTTCTTTGCTTTCTCAGGTAATTGCTTGCCTGGAACATAGGAAAATAATCTTTTTGTGGATCTGCATCTCAGTAGAAATTAAATTTTTGTCTATAATACGCTTTTCACTTCTTAAAAAATTAAAAAGATCTGATAGCAAAATGAAAGTTTTATTATTCACATATTGATCTCAGTAAACAGTGTTGTCCAGTCAAGGATGATGAGCTACTTTAGTAGCACTGATCTTTCTTTTCAACATTGTATTCTTCTTCTATAATTGTGTTTTTTCAGGCCCTTTAATAGTGACTTAGCAGACTACTGGATGCCTGTGGATTTGTACATCGGAGGAAAGGAGCATGCAGTTATGCACTTATTCTATGCAAGGTTCTTCAGCCATTTTTGCCATGATCTAAAGATGACAAAACACAAGTAAGCCTTATATATTTCTATTAAAATCTTTCATATTTGACTTGCAAGAGTATTAGAGGACATTGTTGTGATGGTGGAACATTACATTGACTAAGCCTGACTTTTCCTGCTTTGTCAGTACATGATTTCTCACAGTGAGTTGCACTTCCTGTATGTGTTCACACAGAAGTTTTATTGCGTATTAACTGGCTCAGAGCAAGTGATAAAATGCTGCTGTAGATTTCCAGCCTGCAAAAGCATGCACAAACTAGTAACTTAAGGCATTCTGTGTAGTGCTATTATTTCATATTAGGTAACTTCCTGCCAGTAATAGCATTAATTTCAGTGGAACCATGCATATGTAAAAAACTAAGCACTCCTGTAAGTCACTGCATTATTGGAGCTGGGCAGTACAAAACACATCTTGACAGGCAAAAGCAGTATATTTATCTGATGTCAATTTATTTTTATTTAATGAATTTTATATAATTACTTTTAATTACTTTTGTTGATGATGCTGCTATAGCCTAATTCACTGTGTTCTGTTTTGGTTAGAGGTAAAGTTTGATGGAAGAAGGTGAGTCATCTGTTCTGTTCTTTGTCCTCTCAGATAGGTTCTGAGCTTAACATCCCCATTTCCACTGGAATTCTGCTCTTTTGTACCCTAAAATGGCATCCTCAACTTGGAGGGTACTAGTGGCAGAACAATGAAACACTGGCCCTTGCTCTATCCTGTTCTCCCATCAGCAGAGATGACTGAATAGATTAATCAAAATCAGTGGCCCCGTGAGAAGAACTACTTAGTAATTTCTCTGCTCACAACTCCTATAAATTCATTCTTTACAAGTATCCCCTCCAAAAACTTGATGTAAAAGAGGAGCCTAAATATATATGTCACTGAACTGACTCGAATGCTGTAGTTCTGCTACAAAGCTAGAATTTAAGTAGCTGTGAGCCAGAAAAAGATGGACTAGTTACTGCAGCTAGCAGAATATTTCTCCGAGTTATTTCCTAATTTTGATGAAAATAGGTGATGTGTTTTCATAACTCATTCTTGGCTGCGCAATAGTTTGCAGTGAAAGCTGTGTTTGAAATGGTGGATGTAGATGATTTGTGTACCTATGTTTCACTCTGTTGTCTGCAGCTTGTGCAGCTGCTGTAGGAAGGCTGTTTCTTCTCTCTCAGAGTGGGCCTTTCAAAGTAGACCCTTTCTCTCAGAGGTGCTGTCCCTTCAAGCAGAGAATTTCAAAGCTTTCCCTTGCAAACAATTTTAGGCTTATTAATTCTACAAAAGATTTTACAATCCTAATCCATCAGCCATCTACTGGAGCTGTATCACACAGCAGCAAAATGTTCTTTTGCTAGTCAAATTCTTCAGCCTTCCAAAATGACATTGCTACAATGCCTGAAGTATTGTCAATATAAAGTGAGATCACAGGGCAGGGGAGATTTTCTTGCAAAGTAAGTGGTTCATTTCAGTGTGCAAGAAAAAATGGCATGGAAAGAGGCCAGCTGGACTGAAAAGGGACCTCCTGTGTGACCTTAAGAAGACCAAAAGAAGTGCAAGGGAAGTGGAAGTAAGGATAGGCTACCCCTGGAGGAATGTAGAAGCATTTACTGGATAGGCAGTATGGATTATGGAAAGGTCATAGCTCAGCAGGTATTGAAGCTGGTGAAGAATGTGAAGGTAGTAAGAAGGACTTCTGGACATAAATTGAAAAGAACACCAAGAAAGACATTGGCCTGATGCAAAATCCGACAAAGAGCCTAAGTAGAAAGGAAAGTCTTTGCCTTGGCCTTTGCTGTCAAGGTCTGTGCTTAGTATGAGAGTTTGAAGGCAAGAGATACTACCCACTGTAGAGCAGAATTGAGTTAGGATTCACTTAAGTAAACCAGACACATACAAGTTCCAGGCATGAAAGATAATGTGACTGGGAGTAGCCACCATGGATTTACCAAGAGGAAATTAAGCCCAACCTAATCTGCTTTCCTTCTGTGGTGAGGTGATTCCATCTGTGGATGAGGAGAGAGCTATGCGTATCTTTTACTGTGGCTTCAACAGAACAGCTGGGGCTGTGCCATCTATGTGGGGAGGATTACAGCCTAAGAGAAGGGCTTAGGGGTCCTGATGAACACCAAGTTAGAGGTGGGTCAGCAGCTGGCATGCCAGTATACTCCACTAGCAAAACCATGTCCAGCTTTGGTTGTCTCTGCTCATCATTCAGGAACAACTGGAATATTGTGCCTAGTTTTGAGCCCCTCACCCCAGTGTGAGGTACACTGTTGAACTGAAGAGGGTCTAGTGGAGGAGCACTAAGATAGTCAGGGGTTGGAGCATATGACATACAAGAAGAGGCTAAGGGAGTTGGGTATGTTCACCATGGAGAAGAGAAGGCTAAGGAGGGAATGTATTGCTACCTACTGCTACCTAAACGAGGTTTATAGAGAAGATAGAACCAGACTCTTCTCAGAGATGTACAGAGAAAGGAAAGGAGTAACAGTCACGGATTGCAGCAAGGTTCAGCTGGACAGAAGGAAAACAGTTTTGGCAGGGAAGGTGATGAGACTGGAACCATTTGACTTGAGATATTGTGGCACCTGCGTCATCACATATTTTCAAAACTCAACTGGACAGGGCCTTGAATAACCTGAAGTTAGATCTGATATGAGAAAAGAGTTGTGCCAAATGACTTCCAAAGATCCCTTCCAACCTGCATTATTCTAAGGACTCTGTGATTCTGTAGCTGCATTACTTTGGAATGTGTTTTGTTCACCCTCTGGTGTGACAGAGCAGTAGCACAAAAGCTATGTAGTGTAGCCTGGTCTAAATATGGTAAATTGCAGAAAAAAACACGTAATTTCAATGAAAAAAATCCTTAAGAAACACTGACTATATCTAGCGACAATGTCAGAAGAAAATCGAAATTGCTTTCTGTAGAAGCAGTTTGCAAGACTGTGGAGTATTCCTTTGGCACCATATACAATCTCAAGAACTGTTGCACATGTGAAGATCTGTTACAGCATTGCCCCGAGGGCCGAGTGTATGAACTGCTTAGATGTGTGCTCAGACTGCAAGATGACTGTAACAAATTCATCATCATGCACAAAATTGTTCACTTGCTTTAGCTCTTTGCAAGGTAAAGCATTAGGTGCTTTGAAGCCATGAAGTCAAGTTAGGATTTTGGTTTGATATGGAAATCATAGCTCCTTTATAAATATTATCATGTATTTTAAATGTTTTAGTGTTAATCGGAAGCCACTTTTGCTCAGTCTTCTGTTTGGACTGCTCAAGGGCTGGCTGGTCTGAAAGATCTGAAAAGTGTGATTAGAAATAACAGGCTTATTGGTAGGAAGCTCCAAGTCATGATGTCAAAGGCCACAGCTCGGGGAAAACACTAAAATGTTAAAAAACACTGCCCTCTTGTGCATTTTCAATCTTTCTCTAGTAGCTTAGGTCTTTTTCACTGATTAAATTAATAAAACTGTTATATCTCAGTTAACGAGACCTGCCACCATTTAAAGTGTCATCTAGCATCCTTAAAAATTTTTATGATTCTCCTACTTCTCTGTAGTAGTTTTTGATATGTTTTCTTTACGGAAATTTTCATTGTTTGGCTCCTATTCTCTGACTTTTAAATCCATTGAAGTATTTCTGGGTGGTCTTTAATTCGGTACTAATGGCTATTAATATAATAATGTGGTTGAAAACAGAAGTTAAAATTTCTGTAGTTTAGATTTTCAAAGCAATCTCTTCAAATATGGTATAATGATTTTTATAGAAATATTGTAGGCAACATGTATGAAATAGGCATTTACAGACACACGTACTTTGATAGAAAATTGTAAAGGTGTCAATATAGCTTAAATATCCCCTAAAGATGAGGCATGGTCTTTTATTTTATTTTTTAATGCATTGGACTGGAGACAGTGGGAAAGAAATGCTGCTCAATTTCTCAGTAATGACAAGGCAGAATAAATGGTACCCTCTGGGTATTCATACATGTGATATCAGATTAAGCTCAAATTGATGTCAATTTGTTCTAGCACTCTGGTCTGTAAAATGCATTGGCTCTATAAATAATTCACAAGCCAGCAAGCCCTCCCAGCTGTGACTGCTGCTGGGAGAGAGGCCAGGTAGGCAGCTGGGGCCAGAAAACTCCTCCTCTGTTCCAGCTTAATCCACCATGGCAAGAGTGTGCAGACACACTCGGTTACACCTGCTCAGCTGTGCATGTACAAGTTACACAGAATTTGGTTCTCCCCTAGACTTCAGTAATCAGTTCTGTCTGATGAATAATTGGAAATGGAATCTAGCACATTCTCCCTGAAGGATTATAAACCAATAAAAAACTTTATTGTTGCTGTTAAGTCAGCAGATTTGACTCTGATAGAGAGCAAATCTGCTGAGTAAGAAGGCACTATTTTCGCATAGCTGAGTTACAGAATAAAAGGAGATATGTGTGTGACAGAAATAGCTTATTCTGTGAAGGAATGGTGCTACAGCTTCTCTGCATTCATTTAGGACCTTATCACTAGTGCTGATTTTAAGCAAAAGCACTCAGCTATTAACTGTATGGAATCTTGAACATTCAATATTGTTTTGTCTTTTTTTTGCCTAAAATTATCAGCTTCCACATCCTTCAGTCACCTCCACAATGTTGCACAGCTATATCTAACATCAGGTTTCACAACCCCCTGGACTCAGCTGATAGTGACTGACCTAGTCTTGTCTTCACTCCAGGGCATAGCACTCGGGCTCTCGTGCAGGGTGCAAATATATGCAGTGAGCTCCCTTGCTAGGGCTATCCCTTCTTCTGAATTCACTATTTTATCACTGTGGCAGGCTCTACAGAGTTCTTCCAGCCAGGTCATTTGTATTAGGATTGAAAGTCCTGCTGCTCACCCTGCACAGAGCAAAGCGAAGAGCGTGAGGACACAGCACTGAATTCCTGGTCTGTCAGTCACGCCTGCCCTACCATCCATTGCATGGTCCTATACAGAGAGATCAGTCTGTCATAGAGATGAACTTGTATATGAACATTAAAGAAAGGAAAAGATGGATTACACACTTCATGGCTAGCACAGCTGATCCTTCTCAGAGGTGTCAGGCACACTTTGCAGGTGGGATATACAACATGATCAAAAGCTGTAATATGGCCAAGGTCTCAGTGCGGATACTCCAACATGAGCACAAACAAACTTCACAGGCAGATGAAGGCCTATCCCATTCCAGCATACCTACAATGGGAAATGTGACCAAGCATTCAGAGGAACCTCAGACATCTCTTCTGTGCCAGAAATGTCAGTGTGTCTGAAAATGGCTTAATTTCATTATTCTCGGTGGTTTGGATCAGGAGGTATTTATGATGCCATGACCAGGTGCTGCAGTATTTAGGTCAGATTCGCATCACCTCTTCTGTGCTTCAGCCCCTTGGCAGTTCCCTTACGCAGCCAAGAAATGCATCCCTGCCTTTGAAGGGGAATGTTTGAGGTGTGCAGTTTTATTGAGGCGAATTCAAGTGTAACTCTGCGTGTGAACATAAGATGGAGCCACCACAACACTGCCAAAATCACTGTGCATTCAGTGCAGGGCTCAGTTTGGTTTAGAGCCCTGTGTTTAGTAGATGAGCTCTGGCTTTCTCATTTTGGGCATGTCTCCATACTCCTGCGGTCTCCCACTGGGAACACATGGTTGGGGGTTTTTTTCCCCATACTTGGTAATGTATTTTGTATTGCATTTTTGTAGCTTCTGTCAGCGTAAACAAAAATAAGAAATGCTTGTTCCTGCATTCAGCTTTTAATATCTTGGCGTATGATCTGAACTAACTCTTTGTCATTAAAAATAAGTGTTCCTTGAAAAATCACTTCCAATGGAGAGCCCTGTCTGATTTGGATGATCTGGCTACCTCATTAGCTTTATTTTAGATAGCAGGAAGTGTAGCTATTTTAATAACTGCTTGAGATCTTAAACAGACTGAAGTGCTGAATGATAGGGAGGGAATTTTTTTTTTTTTCTGTGGTGTAATGTCTCTAGTTTGTAGAAGAAATGTATCCTAAACTGTTATATCCTGAAGCATTTTCCCACCATTGTTGTTGATAGGATTACAAAGTTTTTGTTCCAAATTTTTACCTTCTAATTCACTAGGATAATTTATAATATTTTTTTGATATTTTAGATGATTTTTGCATCCTATTTTAAAACAGTTTTTCTTGGTTTTACTGTCTAAATTTGACTTCAGTTCTCATTCCCTTAAGTTCCTTTACTTCTACACAACAAGATTTTTCAGTCAGCCTCTGAAATACTGTCTAGAAAATACTTATAGAGATGCTTGAATTGTTGTTCTTACATAACATTGTTGATAAAACCAGGTGGCATGGCAGAGACTCATACTTCTTTGTGACTAAGTGATACATCAATATGTGCCAGTACTTGCACAGTATTTATAAGTATACAAAACATGCAAGGAAGGAAACTCATGTTCAAACTTGAACATGTTGAAAATAAAATATGAAGCCTGTCACTTTTTTCTCCAAGTTTAAAGTTTTGTTTTCAAATATCTCCTTACCTCAGAGTCATCAAAAGTGTTTAAGGACTAGTACTTGGAAGATATCTGCTCTAATGCGGTAGAAACATGCCTAATTGTTATATAATTTAATAATACTTTAATTGTATTATTAAATTACTTTGTTTTAAATCATGAGATAAATTGTCATGTAATTTATATGTCTTAATAATGTAAAATACTATATTAACTCCTTAACAATGAGTCATGTTTTGGGTTATGACTTCTTTGAACATGTGAAATAAAATGTGGAAGTCTGGTTTTACTATTTCTTTTTTAGATGGGTATACTCTGGCTTTTTAAAGACAAAGTTAATAGGAGTAATGCATCCTTTTTACGTAAGTAGTTTTGTACACATTTGAGGCTTCGTTAGGTAAAAGTGTAGAGAATTCAGATTGTTTAATGTTGAGCACACACGTCAGCATTAGGAGGTGCAAGTCAGTATTAACCAGCGCTGATGATCATGTCCTCCACAATAATGGTCACTGATGTCCCTGTGTTGGAGGATCCCATGAGAAGGCTTCCAGACTGTCTGTGCTTTGTGGGACTGGCTCCATACCTGCTCCTTGGCCCCTACTGTTCTTAAAGCTGTGTTAGAACTGCCTTACTTTCCTGTCCTACTGAGTGGGAACCAGAAGCTTTAGAGATTAATTTTGTTGCCTTTTTTCTCGGTGGAAACACTGACAGATGTGTGACTCAATGCATTAGAAATGCAAGATCATTAAAGGAGGGGGCTGCAATAGTGTGTCAACCAGAGCAGTGTTTACTTAGAGTTTATTTCTTGCTGAGTGCACTGCTGCCCTTCAAGGCTCTTTTTAGACCTATCATATGCTCATTTCGTGAGAGTTTACTCTCCCTGATGTAAATTTTGCTAGAAAAGTAAGGTGCTAAAAAATTGATGCACTGAGATATGAACTTTCCGGCATTGCCCTTTTTCTAGTGTACTTTTTCATACAGCTCAGCATTCCTGGCTAGTTCTGCAAAGGGACAAGGAATGTGGGTGCTTGTGTTAGAGAAACTGTCTTACCTGTTTATAGAAAGAAATGTGCAACAACATTTTGATTTGTTCAAAATCCTCTGCTCCTCAGAGAGAAGCTAGAACTAAATATTTGTAAGATGATGAGGCCAGGTACTTGAATGCTTTTACACAAGGGATTTAGCTTGAAGTTAGGGAAATTATACTGTTGGCCAAGAAACTTCTGTGTATTATCCATATGCTAATTTGAAAAGTGATGTTAGAATAATTTAGTACTAAATCAGGGTACAAGAATGTGAGGAGAATGCAAATAAATACTTACGCTTGCCAGCCAACTACCGTGAATAAATGCACGAAGTACTCTAAGGTGACAGCTATTTATGTATAGTCAACTTGAAATTCTTGTTTCATTAAAAAATTGTGCCTGATTGGCTCAACACCTGAGGCTTATCATAAAGTATGCTTTTGAAAGCTCTTTTCAACAGAGAAGTTTCTTTTTCCTTCCATCCTTAGGGAGCCTTTCCATAAGCTCTTGGTTCAAGGTCTTATCAAGAACCAGACATTCAGACTAACAACAACAGGCCAGTGTTTGAAGAGAGAGGAGGTCGATCTCACTGGTAAGAGAAACTGCATGGGAAAATCAGCATAGGTGCGTCCCTAAAGCCAGGGACTGCTTCAGTGTACAAGTCTCAGTGCTTGGAAAATTTGGAAGAGAAAATGAATCCTTCTAATATTTAAACTGGAGAGCAACTTCTGTGAGTTTTGGATTCATACGCACTGCTGAGTGCACAAAGATCCTACTAATCCAGCAGCTTTTAATTGCATCCAAACACAGGAATGGTGCTGTGGTATTATTTTAGCTCCAGTGTAGTCCAAAAGATCAGTTTTGTTAAGACAGTGCTCAGCAGCCTGCTGAATGGAGCCAGTTAGTCCCAGCAAACAGACAACCTACAAAAACATCATGGCAAAACTAATAGAGGTGCAGGTGCATTCAGTAGATATTAGGAATGTAAAACTTGTAGGAAACAGTGCTATTTCTCAAGCTCTTTCCAGAGCCTTCACTGCATAAACTGGACCAGCAAGTCATTGCTATGGCACATGTAGCAACAAAAATGGTTTGGTCATATTTGCCTCCCTTAAGCATTCCTCTCATACATCCTTGTTTTCACTGGATACAAACCCTGTAAGTCAGTTAAAAATCAACAAACCAACCCAGCCTCTTAAGTTTTGCCACTCTCTGTTATCCTATTTTCTTGTAGAAAACATTGGCGCCTTTTTCAGTGTAAATGCCCCATTCTGTCTCTGAATTCATGCAAGAGAAAGCACACTCTTTTCAGGATAACTTACTGCAACTGGAACCTATAAATCTGGTGTTTGTAAAAGCTAAGTACAGGTCAGAATTGTATCCAATCAGTACACCTGTCTAGAAAGTTTTAAATGTCATGGTTATAACAAAGCTTGAATATCAGGAGCTGTCAAGGCAGCACTTAGGATGCATGCATCTCCAAATGGTAGGAGACTTTTTGTCATGATGTGATGGAAGCATTAGGATATTACTGGTGTTAAAACATTAACATAGGAAAAATTTGGGAAGGAAAAGAGTGTTTGGAATGGGTGGTATTCCTCTTTAAGCTGTTTTGGAAAAAAAACCCCAAAACACTAGCAAGAGTTGTTTCTTCTAATGCTTAGGGAACTAAATTAATTGCTGTTACAAGTGAACAAAATTTGTTTCAGTATTTTTTGTGTATCTTAATATTTAGGAACTGAACCAGTTCACCTAAAAACTGGTGAGAAGCTCCAAGTTGCTTGGGAAAAAATGAGCAAATCTAAGTACAATGGAATAGACCCTGAGGAAGTAGTGAAAGAGTATGGCATTGACACCCTACGTCTTTACATTCTGTTTGCTGCTCCTCCAGAACAAGACATTTTGTGGGATGCTAAAAGTAAGTTGGATTGTTTCTGTTGTTTGTTGTGTTGTGTGTTTGTTTCTTTTTTCTCAAGTGTTATATTATAAACACAAAATTAATACAGTTCTTGATGCCCAGGTTTTGGAAAAAATGAATCAAAAAAGTATCATAAACAGGTTTTATGATAAAGAGTTTTGTTAGTTTCTTTTAAAAGAGAGAGGGTCACAAAGCTGTCACTGAGAGGCAAACTTGCAAGATTATTGCAAGCAGCTTACCTCTTACAAGCTAAAAGCACATAAGAAAAGTGCTTCTTAAGTTGTATTTTCTTCTGAAAACTTGGACCTCATTATCTTCTGTTTAATTAGCAATGATTGATTAACTGAAAGTTACTTTTCTTTAGAATCTGTTTTTTCTAATCATATCAGATAACAGATACAACTTTACAATATTTTGTTATTTCCATTTATTAACACACATGCAATGGCTTTTGTAAGCTGGACTATGAAATACTTCTCAGAAGAATCTCATTAGAAGATAATCAGAGTTCCTAGTAATTCATATTTCTAGATACAACATTTTTATGAGCTTACTTCTTGAATAAGTTAAGAATTACCCTCCTGTGCACTTATTTACTCCTATCATGCAATTCCTCATACTGACAGGTCCTAATTTCTTTTATCTACTGTGGTTCATACATATTAATGTAGTCTTATACATACATTTCACCTTCTTGTTGCATAAGGCTTTAACAAAACACTTCATGCCTGGTTTCAAAAAGTGTCGTTCTTCATTCTTCCACGTGTTAAGTTCTTGCTACTTAGTTCAGCCTGAACTAAACTTTATTTCAGTCGTGTCTGCCACCCTTTCTATTCATGTGTGTTCCTTTATATATTATTGCACTACTGTATGTACTGGAGGAGTGGGCTTTATGAGTTCTCAGTTGGCTTTCTGTCACCATCTAATCACAACAGTAAGAGCTGGGCATTTGAAAAGGTGTCTTAAAAAAATGAATCACTTAGAATCAAGCCTTAACAGCTGCATCCCAAACCCTACACAGCTACACAATTCCCTCTGAGGCAGCTAATTGGGTGATGCACAATCTTTTTGCTGTATTTTTTGATCTTGAAAATGGAATAATTAAATTACTGTGGGGATAGTTGTACCAAATCTTAGTTGCAAAGTATACAAGAGCTTGGTGATTAAATATTTTGTAAGAAAGCTAAGCACATGCAGTTATAATGTTGGCAAAAATGCATTTAGTCATTCAAGCCAACCTGTTTACCACTTGAGAAATACAAAGAAAGGTTTCAGAGTCATTTCATGTTAAGAGTATTGGAAAATGTGAACAAAAGGAGATTTTAGCAGCCTAAAGATATTTCCAGAGGAGAAGAAAATAGAAAGTTAGGTGAAAAGCATCTCTTAAATCTTTACACTTTGGTCTGAATTTCTTAATGGTTACAAAATTATGAATGCTTAAATTAAAGAAATCAAGTAGGTTGTGTTGGGTTTGACCTTGGGCTGGATGTCAGGTGCCCACCAAGCTGCTCTATCACTCCTTGCTTTTCAGTTGGACAGGGGGAAAAAAGTACAACAAAAGGCCTGTGGGTTGAGATAAGGACAAGGAGATCACTCAGCATTTGCCATCATGGACAAAACAGACTCAACTGAGAAATTAATTTAATGTATTACCAATTAAAATTAGAGTAATGAGAAGTAAAACTAAATTTACACCTTCTCCTCACCCCTCTCTTTTTTCTGGGCTCAACTGGCTCTGTCATACATGGGGGAAGCTCCTAGAAGCTTCCCAGAGAAGCCATCCTTGTAGCCCCTCACTACCAAAACTTTGCCACACAAAGGCATTACAGGAAATTCTCTCATTCAGAGAATATTAAATGCTGGTTCTCAGTTGTCATGTTCCTTCTCTTCACTAGATTTATTTCGATAGCCTTTTGATTATTGCCTTTCAGACTAGATTCCATGTCCTTTCAGTGGTGGACATCAAGGCAGGGCCTCACATCATTCTCTCCCATGGTGTGAGCAGCCATGGAGTAGGACTGATGCCATCAGGGTCAAGGTGCACACAGCTTCATAGTCTCCCCATCCCAAACTAAACTGTCTCAAGAGGGTACCAAGGATCAGAGCCTATACTCATTAGCACAATAGCATCTCTGTAGCAACAAAAGTGTACATACTTTCTAAAATCAAATTTGAAAAGAAACTTCTGAGTTTGAAAAAAATGTGTGTGCATACTTGTATATATACATACATATATTTTTATATATGTATGTATATATGTTTGTATTCTGCCATGAGTTCAAAAAATGAGAGCTTGTACAACTCCTTTGTGGAGTCATTAAAACACAAGCTGAGCATTCTAGCATTGACATAACATTGGATTACTTTACAGATTTTAGCAAATATTCTATGCTGTATTCTGCTATATATATGTTTTAAAGTCGTTGCAGAAAAATACTTTTGTCTTACTGATTATTTTCCATTAGAGCAACTCAGCATTACTTGTAAAGACATTTTTAAATGCATTGGTATCTTTTATTTAAAATAGAGAGGTTTTTTTAAAAAATGTTTAACTCCAGTGTTCTCTTCCTGCTTTTCTTTAAAGTTTTGGATTCTTTACTTGTAACTGACATTTGTTTCTGAAAATCTTTCATTAATCTCAGCTGATGCCATGCCAGGTGTTCAGAGATGGCAGACGCGCCTCTGGGCACTTGTAACCAAACTTATTGAAGCAAGGACTTCAGGAACCATGCCCAGTCCTGAGCTTCTGAATAAAAAAGACAAGGCTGAAGCCAGAAAGATCTGGGAGCAGAAGAATCTGGTGATTTCTGAGGTTAAAAGAAACACTTACATAGTTTCTAAATGACTAAATAAGTTGCTTCTTATGCTAAAACCATATGTTTGACTTACAGAGCCAAAAGCTTTTTCCCCAGTTGAGTAGCTAATTATTTTTAAGCGAATTATTCTATATGTAAATAATTTTATCTACCTATGGATTTTGTGGGACAGAACTTAATTAAAGGATGTATGACTCATTTAAGGGATTAAATGTTATGACATTAAATTTTTATCAATCTGGGATTCAAGTAACTCCATTTCAAGTAACAAAACCGTAGGTCAATTCTGTAGGTTACCCTAACAAAAGCTTTTGATCTGTTTGCTTCATACCTCATTAGCATGCCCGCTGTTTCATATAGAATGAAAAAAGCCACTGGTGAAAATATATTAGCATAGCCTTGAAAAAAATACTGAAATGGTTTTTCATCTCTTGTTATGTGTTGTCTCCTGCTGTGATTAGTATCAATTCAATTATCCAAGACTCAGAAAGAGACATAAATACCTGCAAAACTAACTTCAAGTATTTTCTATGGATAAAAATTTTCGCCATTTTAAACCCTGCTGTGAGGGATATTCCAGATCATTTAACAGACTTTATAATTCTAATCTTGTAATCTATGAACAAGCTTTCACCAGTGTAAGTGGATTTACAAGAGAGAAGGCCTCTTGTAGGGGCAAAGGGAAGATATTTTATTAAAGGAAATAAAGGGCGACTAATGCACATTTTTCGTAGCATTGATTGAAGCTTTTTAAATCCTGAAACAGAAGGGAAGCTAATCAGTTGAATTTTTATATGATTGTTATTCTCCCATACACACATGTGATTGCACATATGATATGTTTGCATACCAAAATGATTTTCACGCAAGAGTTAAGATGCACATATTTCACAAATTGAAATTGATTATCAGTAATGTTTTTCATTTAAAAACCCAGTATTCCAAGTTTGAGAATTTTAAGTAATTAATGACAGACCTTTTCTTCTAATACAAGGTAACCGAGTACTTCACAAAGGATCATTTGTTCAATGCAGCTATTTCCCGATTGATGAGCCTCACAAATGTACTCCATGTAAGTGTGTGATATTAAGGAAGGTATTTTTCTCTCAGTGTTCCTGTCAGTCTTTATACAAATCAGTAGCTGCCTGAACTATAGCTCCAGCTTTCTGTGCGTCATTA
Organism: Edolisoma coerulescens; assembly: GCA_013397115.1. Lineage (NCBI taxonomy): Eukaryota > Metazoa > Chordata > Aves > Passeriformes > Campephagidae > Edolisoma > Edolisoma coerulescens. The sequence goes on from VWZW01005045.1 coordinate 818,397, forward strand.
ACTTCATAAACAGTGTTACTAAGTCAAGAGCCTTGTTGAGTTACTCAGTTCAAATGCAGCATGTTCTAGTATCACTGTAACCCTGAAATATAAACAGTTTTGCAGGAGGAGCTCGATGGTATTAGATCCACGAGATTCTGATGTTTATGTCTGCATCCTGTAATTTCAAGAGGATACATTTTGTTTAGTTCTGTTCTTTGTTCTCTTGATTTTAGCCAAGTTGCATAGGTAGCTAGGTGTAGTAGTACATTTCAAAATTACCAAACATTCTGATTTTAAAAGGGTTATTCTTTGCAAGGAAAATCACACATAGTCAGTCCTCAAAGACAGCTTACACTGCTGAACTTAAGTTTTAAGATTTTTAATTTAGATTATGTTGTTTTTTAGCCAGTGGTGATAGATGAAATATAATAAACTATTAATATTTTTGTTACTACTCTTCGATCTGGTTGAGCAATCTTTCAGGCATATAATGGTAACTTGATATAGACCAGAAATTAAATATAATTTTGAAAGTTTCAGCTTCTTTATTGAAATACCATTTTATGTCTTATGGATTCCAAGGAGCTTATTGACAAAATCAAGGAACTTAACAAAAAGTTAAGTAGGTTGTGCATGGGTGCTGTACTGAGACAACTTAAGTCTGGGATCCTGTATGATGTTGGGAAGGTAACACACAGTTCTTTATCTCCAACTCAATAACTCATAGGCATTTGGGGCTAATGGATGGTGGAATGAATGTTAAAAAAAAATAAAACTCAAGTGTCCTACAGACAGCCAGATACTTTAACACTGGTGTATTTCTTGAGCAAAGAAGTCAGTGCAGTATCTTTGAAGAACAAGTTTCCACATAGCACACTGACACTTCCTCTTTTGCTCCCAGTTAAAAGGAGGAAGTGGAAAGGTGGGCAAGGATTAAACATTGAAAACAGGTAGTACTTACTAAAACTTACTCAAATATAGTTTGCTTATCGCTATAAATGATAAGAATACTCAAATATAATTTGCTTATCATTGTAAGTGATAAGAAGATGCCCTCTGACAACATTTGCGGTCAAGCAAATCCCTGGTTTTGGACCATTTTCTAGTTGATGACAATGGGTGCTCATCACATTAAGTAATTCTCATAAGCTGACATGTATTGACATTTTTTTGTGCTGTTTCATTAGAGGGACAGATTACAAAATAAATGCAGCAGCTGAATTTACCATGGGGTGTAATCTCTTACACAGGCAAAGAAAGAAAAAGTTCATCTGATTACTTTTAGTGCTGTATCTTTTCTTTTAAGTTTATTTTAAGTTTTCTGTAAGTTAAGTTAAATGGAGAAATGAAGTTCAAATTTTGTCAGCCAAGTACCTTTTGCCAGAAATTGAACATTTTCTACACTAAAGAAGCCAGACACTTTACTAAAACAATGAGAACATCAAACTGTAAGAGGCTTCGTTGTTATTTTCATTCCCAAAGCTTCCTTCAGCTCTAAAACCTCACTTTGTCACTAAATTCAGCTCTACTTAAGCCACTCTATGATCCTGTACAATTGAACCTTGTCCCAACAAAACCTATGTTGCATTCAGCACAGTTTGACTGTCATATGCAAGTGTTTCACCTCTTCTCAGATATCTCTGGTTTTGGCTAAGATTGCACTTCTGGAAAATGCAGCACTCAAAATGATTTTGAGGGCCACTCTTGTCCACGAGTGTGTGTTCAGAGTTCTATGCTAGAGCAGATCCCCAAGGGTCTTCATCAGCCACTTTAGGATTAGCTTCTAAGTGTTAGAGAGCACTCTGTGACCAAGAGTTGTGATTTAAATTCTCCATTTTCGTAAGTTTCCAATTTATTGTGAAATTACACTCTCCCTAGCATAGACATTGATTTTAGGTTTTATTACTACATTTTCTTCGTAATTAAACTACTTTCCCCCACCTCAGAGTGTTAATAGTTTGTTTCTTTGTCTTTTCACTCAGCAAGCTCCTCGGCCTCTTGTTCTCCACAGCACAGAATTTGAAGATGCTTTGGCTTCACTCTGCATTATGGTTGCACCTATGGCTCCCCACATTGCGTCAGAGATGTGGAAAGGTATTTATAAACTTTATATAGATGTTCCAGGAAAAAGAACAAAAAATTTGCAAAAATGTCTCTAACTCAGTACATGTGTCACTTATCTCTGAATTCTTCATCTAGCTTGTCACCTTCTGTCGTAATTGTTAAACAAACTTGAACCTTGTGGCATTCCCACATCTCTCTTTTCTCCCTTTAGTTTCTCTTTCCTTGAATACAGATGTGGATTTCTTGAAACTAGGCAGAGAAAGGGAGAAAGAAGAAAAATTCAAGACAGGACTTGCATGAGGAATTCATATGTCAGCTGCTAACTGCTCCTGAATATGGATGGCATTATTAAAAGCTGAACACCAGGACTGAAACAGCCCTTTTTCAAATAACTGTTTCAGAGTCTTTGGACTACAGATATTTTCTTTCAGGAATTCAGGCAAAGAGAACCATATAAGAGGGCTGGATACTAAAAAGACTAAAGGAGTGTTCAATAAAAATCCTACTCTTTTAGAATGCTCCGGAGACTGAAGGACACTATGCTGTAAATTAACCTGCCATAGAGAATGGGAACGGTAGACAGGATATCTTTCTTAAGACCTGTCACAGTTGTACAGGTCTGAATACCAAATGGACTAAGTTGCATGGTGCTGATACAGTTAAAGCCTGTGAAATAAGGGATGTGCATGCCAGAGTTCAGCAGCTGATTTTAAGGTTTATTGGGAAAAGTCCCAAGATGCATGTGGGAAGATAGGAATATATTCTGCATTGTGGCTGGCCACAAACCGCTGTGTGGTTTTGGACCTAATGTTAGCTTTTGCTGTTTTAATGGTTTTATTTGCAACGGTCATCCCAAAACACATTGCAAGTGTTTGCAGAGCAGTGCTACTAAACTGTTTATATTCCAATGTTGTGCATGGCCCTGTAATGGTAATTGCCAAGGAAAGACTCATCTTTGTTCAAAGCAGTAACAAAGAGGCAGAAGCTATGGAAACAAGAAGATATAGTAGGGAGAGTGGGTTGGGTTTTTTGAATGTGTTTTCATTTCCAGTGATTTTAAAATGTCTTAGTAGAAGCTTAACTGTCTAGAATAAAGAGTGGCATCAGACATGATCCATCTGGTCTTGTACTATGACATGCCATCTAATTAAAATAATACTAAATAAAAGTAATTAGCATGACTGTCTTCCACATTGGTGGCAGATGGAGGCAGAAGAGATCCTGGATAATTACTTATACATACAGTGCCTTCTGAACTTGTAATTCTAATACATGTTAGGAAATACAGAATTATCTACTATGGTTGATAAAATGACAAAGAGCACTAGGGTATCTTAATTAACAATTTGTCAAACATAAAGCTTAATCCTGTAGCATTTTGAATGTTAGATAAGGAAGTCTTTTCTTGCTACTAAAATCACTGGAGAATGAAAATGATAAACATTTTCTGGATCTCACTCTGATGTAAGAATGAAAAGGAAGCATATAGAAATTGGAACTGCATTGTCCTCAGCCTCTGTCTGCATTTAAAGATAAAATTTTACTTGTGTAGTCCAAAGACATGTGCATTGTAATTCAGTGCAGCAATCATAAAAAATCATTGTGTGTTGATTATTGCCTGAAGAATTTTATTACTGAATTTGAAAATGGCAATATCTCTCAGCATGGTGGTCGTTGCATTATGCTGAAGTTATTAAACAATCTTATCAGGAGAATGTACGTACATTTAACTGCCGCATTGTGGTAAGAAGACAGGTATTATTTTGAAATAGCCAACATCTAGCAGTTCTGTCCTGGGACTGGGATTTCATATTAAAGATTCCCTGAGTTTTGAATTGCACTCTGGTTCCACCAAGTTCTGTTGCTCTTCTGATGTAACCAATTCCTTAAACTTTGTATAGGTGATGATGCTTTATTATTTCAAATCATTTCAATATGAAAATTAATTTCTAAATACTCTCTTTAGTTTTCTCTGTGCTTTAGTTCTCCATACACAGAGAGAATAAGTCTCTCCTTTTGTACCTTGGCTTTGCATCTAAATGTCGGGATAATGCTGCTTCCTCTTTCGTAAATTACTCAGGAAAAGGAGTTTGTATATTGTTAGTTCTATAAATTGCACCTATAGCAGTGGACCCCACTCTTTGCTGGAAGCTGCTTGAATGCTGTTCTGTAAGTGCCTCACCTTTCAGCAGCTGAACAATAGCAGTCCATGACACTTTGTGTGTGAAGAAGTTCTTCCTTCTTAGAGGAGCAGTTTTTGGTATTTTGGTGTGTCAGTCTAACGGTTTAATTGTGCAGTGAATGCACTGGTTTATCGCTCAATAAAATAAAAAGCAACCATAGCCCCTCAGTGTGGGAAGAGTTCATCCAGCTGATATCTTGGCAGTTTATGAACACTAACAGGATGAGGAAATCAGTTTCCTTCCTGAAACCTTGTATCTAAGGAATATACAGACACCATTTGAGACTTTTTTTTTTTAGTTTGTTTGTAGTAGTACAGTATTTTGCTGTTCAGACAAGGATATGAAACTGCTTATTGTGACTTGTTAAATTTTTATTAGAGATGGCACATGAAAGACATGTACCCCTTTGATAAACACATCTTAGGAAATACTGAAATCAAACATAATTTTTAGAATTTTTAATGGTATCACTGTCTTAGCAATATTTTAACTGTCACTACAATAGCTCTTTTGCAAGACTTTGTTTTAATTCAGCCCTTGCTCAAGAAGGCTTCTGTAAAGAATGGAGTTGAGTAAAAGCTAATTGATGTTGCAGATTTTAACTGAAAATCTGAATGTAGAAATCCCCCTTCACAAATCCAGGAAGAGACATGATTCGGAATTTTTAAAAATACTTTTTTCTTCCAAGAGTAATAACCCAAAAGGAAGAAGAGCAAGTCTTTCAAATGGAGGAAGACAGATTGTTTTAAGAAGGTTAAAAGGATTTGTGTGGAGTTTGTTGGGTTGCAAGCACATCCTAGAGTTAGTTTACAGTAACCCAGCCTTTTCACAACTTAGTTCGGTACTCCTGTACCAGTGGTATAATACAGCTTTTCTCAGAGCTGTCTGGAAACAGCTGTTACCATTTCTGTGAGATTGCAGATTGTTTCACTTATGACTGACAGACATAATCTTCCTGAGCTGCAGAAAGGTATTTCGGATATGTAACTTGCCTGAATCTGTCAAATAGGGAGATTCATTAAATAGTAAAAAGCATATCAAGAACAAAGTAACATGGTAACACTGCCAGAAAGAGGCTGCACAGGTGAGTAGATAGTCACCCAAAATGTCTCGCCACTTGCCCTTACACACTCCTTCTCTGAGTTTTTAAAAAAGTTTTTCTTCTTTGTCTGCTAGTGTGGTGGATTTTACTTAACACAGATTTCTATTGTTTCAATTTAGCTAAATCAAGAAATTAGCAGTATTTGGATATTCACCCTCACAGTCATCTTATACTTCCCCCTCTGATCTTCTTACATTTTTTGTTAGAAAATCCCTAGTCCTAAACTCTGATACTGCCATTGTTTCAAATGCTTTCATTAGCTTCCTTTTATCGCCCACTAAGACTTCCATCTTCCTTCCCTTTTCTGCTTTAACCTCGCTGTTCCAGGGCTTGTCCCAAGCCAGCTCTTTCTCAATTTACTTCAAAATCACAACTTTTCCTCTGGTGTACATAATTTTGTGTCCAAGTAGCTGCACAATTAGTGGAATTTTCCCGATAATTTTTTCCAGTACTTTTTTTCTGTAAGGCTAAAGTTACCTTGCTGATACACGACTGCTCCCACGTCTTCCTTCTTAAATCTCTTTAAAATGAGAATCTGCTCTTCCCTCTCAAATAGCACCTTAGGGGAAGTAGTATGCTTATGAAATACTCCTGTAATGCTAGTAAAACATTGCCCTGAGCTGAAAAGTTGTTAGACTGGTCCTGTCCCCTCTTCCTCTCAACTTGCTAATTTACAGTAATATAGTAGTCATTTAACGTGGTGTTTTAAATTGGGTTCCAACGCTGTGCATTACTGGTTAGGGAAACCTTGCTCTATTATTAGCCTGCTAGTCAGTAGAAGTCAATTGATGCAGATCCAATAGCAAGATCAGGGCTCCAGACTGAGCACAAGTATTGGCTTTGATCTGTCCTGTACAGATGGGTAGATATGAGTAAACAGCTTACAGTAAGTAAAAATGTACTCAGTTAGCTTTCTGTCCTGCATCTATAAGAGAATCTATAGCCATAAAAGCAAAATACATCAAAAAATATGATGCAAAACGCACACCACTTCATAAAATGCACTTCACAAGACACTTTCGAGTACAGTAAGACAATGGAATAGGTTTTTCATATTTCACAATCAAAGTTTCAGAAATGGTCCATTTTTAATATCTCAAGCAGTGCTTTTTTCTAGTGTCTCAGAATCAAGTGGGAAGGCCTGAGAAGGGTTCTATCTAGGTCCTCACAAGTGGACCCATCACCATTGTGGATGAAGTTTCTGGTTTAGTGTGTTGAACTTTGAAAATACAAACCAAATCATTATGTTTTCTGTGTTCTACACAGAAATGTGTAGAACATTATGAATGTTTACAAAATGTGAATTAAGGCAGGAAGCCAAACAGGCAACATAATTAAAACCTTCATTTTGGTCTCCTGTCAAACTGTTTTCTCAAACTAGTTCTGTTGACTTTTCTACTTCTCTTTTTCTATGGATGAGCTCATAGCTCATTTTGTAGCAAAAAAAGGAACCAAAAGATTGACAGTGGGCTTACTCACACTTTGCTTCAGAATACATTTTAATTATTTTTTTATTAGTAGGTTTATTGACTGACAGGCTCTACAGGAATTAAAAGTGACCCTGGTTATGCTTTTGTGCATAAAGCCTCTTATATCAGAATGTGAGTTTTAAATAGTTTGAAGAATTCTCTTCAACAGGAAAATAAGGAGTGGCCAGCGTGCGTGCTTCTGCCACAAGGCATGTGATCAGTTGGAAAGAAATGAGCTCATCTGGATGTTCAAAAGCCAAAAAGGAAAGAATCTAACAGCTGTTGTCTTTGCAGTCAATGTGATAATGAATCATCAATATGAAGATTTTTTTCTGCTTGAGTTCCTATCTTTTGCTCTACTGCTGCAAAAGAAAAAAAAATTACACAAAATCAGAGCCACTGAATGTTTTAATAAATTATTTACCTAATAAATAGTTGTTGTCATTAGGAAATGTGCATGTTCTTGCTTGCCATTAGAAATAACTCCCATCAGTCCTCCCCACTGCCCCTTTCTGAGTCATTCAGCAAATAGCACGGCTGTGTGTCATTTTAGCAAAGTACTTTGTCTGAAAAAGCACTGACAAAAATGCAGTGGATTTTTCTGGAGGAAGTTGCATGCTCTTTATGTCCCTGTTTGCTGTTACTCACCGTATGAGTCTAAACAATCCAGGGAGCTTGGATTGATGTATGCGCTGTGCATGGGTTGGGTTTGCACCTATGGCTGCTGTCATGCTGTGTTTTGAACAGCTTCAGTGCCTCAGTCTCACCAGTGAATCTTGTGTTGATGGGTTTTCTTTATGCTTTTGCTGGAGTTTCCCTAGACCAGATGAGATTTCACATACATTTTGCAGTTCTGAATGAAGCATGTGCTTGTAAAAAGTTTTAGTCTGTGTTCATATTCATACACAGAGAATGCTTTTAATTTAAAAATCCCCTGGCTTTGTGAGAATCGCAAGAGCAATCATCATCCATATTGATCATATTTGACGGCATCTTGTTAAATGAAATCTTTGTATTTTGTCATACAGCTGCAGTAAACAGCAACATAAATCCCGCTCAGGAGCTTTTTATTCAGTTACAGAACACAGCTTCAGAATGACTTGCATCCTATTCTTCTATTACTTAAACAAATCAGGAATTAATTATCTTGGGAAGACCATAGCTGGTTTAATAAAAGGAGATCATTTATACCCATTTTAGAAATATTTAAAAATAAAATCCAAGGATAAAATGTTTCAGAATGTAAAAATTGTAAGAAGGGGAGCAAGCTGTGCAAGGCATTCCTTTGTATCACCTTTAATTTGTGAGAAAATATACTTCACAAAATAGAGAAAATCTTGCAAGTAGCTTGACTTGAAAATTTAGAAACTGCCCAGCATATTACAGGTGCTAAAATAATAAGCCATAATTGTTTATCATTCTCAGTTGTTAGTAAAATTTCAATCAAACTGGTGGCGTTACTGAAAATAAATGCAGTATTATGATTGACTTCTAGAAGCAGAGGTCAGCTTGTGTTGCAGTATTACAATTTAAAATAATAAGCAGTGGTCTTCTGTGCTCTTGGCAAAGTTATAGAGTGTTAATTTAAATCTACAGTGCGCCCACATTGTTAATAGCCTTACGCATGGTATAAAACAAATGCTTCAAAGATGTGTATCTTTCTGTTTATAATGTGTTGTATGCTAATGTAAACAATGTTATTTCCTCCTATGGCACTTGCTTTTAAAGTCAACTTTATCCTGATCTAATTTGTCAAACAAATTCCAAAGACCAAACGTTCTGGTTACAGTACAGATGAATGTTTTACTGTTTTCATTTTCCAGGTTTGGCACATATGCAGAATAAACTTTGTATTCATCATCACTGGGATGTTGATGTTCTGCATCAGTCCTGGCCCAAAGTAGACCCAGAGTACCTTCAGCCATCAGATGTTGTGGAGATGTCTGTACTGGTAAGAGCACTTTGATTTATTTTCAGTAGTGGCCAGGTAATATATTATGAGCCCAGAGGATGATGGAATTTCTGGTCTTGTGGAAGTCAGTTCCCTTAGTAGATGGCTCAGTGAAAGTTCAAAATAGAAGCTGCAATTACAGTTGTGCTGAGTAATTAAAATGGTTTCCTAGACAAAAAAATATAGCAAGTCTGGAAGAGAGATGCCCTAAATTTAAACCTTTCAGAGTGACTGCATATTAGTACCTGTGGAGATCTGACCAATGAACAGCTACGGGCAAGGATGATACAGTCAAAACTATGATCAAAATACAGGCCGAGATTTTTTGCCTGATAGTGCATTTATTAACTCAGCCCTGTACAAAAATGTATGGTTAGGTGATATTTCTTGCGGTACCAGTAGTGCTATGGCTCCCTAACAGAACCAATCATAAGCTGGGTTAAGTAGTGATTTTTGCCAAATTATGTTTTCCATCTGCCTTGGACCGAATTTCTGGCACATGTCAGGAGACTGTATATGCAGGAAGGGGGTTGAGAAAACCAGCTATCTTTGGGAATATTATGACTTCCAATTTCTCTTTGAGCTCCAACGCCTTTGTGGTCTGGGGAAAGAGCTGGCTGTTCAGTAGAAGAGTGGACGTGTAACTACATTTAGTTAACCTGCAATTTTCCAACGCGTGCATGTGCATGGTGTAGTTTACTGCCTTCTTTCCTTGGGCTCTGGTTAACTAGCATGTGTTCAGGATGCTCCCAGGCATCATAAAGCTTGGTCATTAGATAGGGCACAGCAGCAGCGAGTGCCACTGCAGGGCACAGAGGGAATGAATGCCTGGAGCCAAACGTGTGAGATCCCTGAGCAGTGTTTCAGCTCTTCCACTGACTGACTCCCGTCCACCTCAAGTTCTTCATGCTCCGGCATTGTGATAGTCTGCAATTAATGTACTTCCATACTACTAGATCTGCAGGACTCCTGCCTTTTTCACTGTTCCCCAAAGAATAATCTTTAATGCAAACATTCTAAACTTTAATGTTCTAAATTAAATTAAACGCTTCAACTTAAACACTTTCTGTGTTTCTGGACATTGAATGAAATGGAGCCTATAGAAGAAATGTCATTTGGTCATGTAAAACTGCATGTTCTCTGTGTGTAAAAGAAACAGAAGCAATGCATTTTCATTGTATTTTTTTCTGTTCACCTCTTTGGGAGAGGGAGCAAAGCAGTTGGGTTGTTTTTGTTGAGCTGAGTTTTTTGAGGAGGGGAAAGATTGGTTGAATTGAGGGGAAGCCATGTTGTTATAGATTTCCTTAATCAAAGTATCTTTGCAAATAATTTCATAGCTTGCTAGATCTCTCCGTCAATTTATTTGAACAGAGTGAGAAATACTATTAAAACACTCATTTTTCCAACATTAAACACACACCCATAACAGAGACCAATGAGTATGTCTTTTTGAGGGAAATTTTCAATCATCTTTTCCCAAACCGAGAAGGACTCAATTGCCAGCTGGGGCTAATAGAAGACTTAGCCTAATAGTCACTGTGGATGAATTGCTTTTTTCCTCTTTTCTTGCCCTCTCTTTTTTTCTTTAAGTGACAAGCATTTAGTTATAACAGTAAAAATCTTCACTGAGGTATGATCACTTCTCTCAAGCTCAAAATAAGCCTTCACATCCAAGCATAGCTAGCAAACATCTTGAATTCCAGTGTTCAGTTTATAAGGAAGTCATGAATGAGAAATTGTGTAATTATAGTAACGTCTTCGCAGTTGTGGTTAAAGCAAACATGTTATTAAATATATCTTTGGAATAACAACTTCGGCAACACAGGGAAGACTCTGGACACAGTGTTTTTAAGACTACACAACCAGACATGAAAATGCATAAACATTTCACTGATGTTTTTCTGCTGACATGAAAATTTCCTTCTCAAAAAAAGAAACAAGAAAAAAAAAAAATTTTTCTTTCTATAGCCATTATGAAAATTATTTTTGTTTCCTTTCCTGGTTGACTTTGTCAAAACCATAGCCTTGTGTAACCATAAACCATAGTCTTGTTGTAATAACCCCTGAGGTTCTCAGTCATATGTTCATGGAAGAATATGATGTATGTAAACACCTTCCTTCTGAGAAAGCAAGTGACTGGAAGACCAGAGAGACAAGTTGCTTTTTTGAACTGGGAATAATTCATAGCAGTAGTGCCTACAGAGTGTGCCTGGCTTTCTACTGTAAGAGTAAGGCAAAAGGGAAATATGGGGGAGCAGGGAATGTGAATGTGCACAGAATGTGGGAAGTCTTGTGGACACTGGAGGTTTTTGTATGGCTGCAGAAATAAATTGCCCTCATTAAACCAAGAAACACTCGCCATACAGAGGAATCGGTTAGTTGCAAAGAGTCAGTGTCTCTTCACAAGGCTGTGCAGTCAAACCAAGTCTTTGGGCCACAACCCTATTCTTCTCAAGCCATCAAACTGCCTCAGGCTGCCAGGGATTTGTCTGCTGAGACATTCTGGGTTTATTTCTCTTCACACAAAATACTTCATTATTTCCTGTCTGTGCTGGAGTTATGTCTTTCCATATTTAACCAAAGCAACAAAAGCAACCAACTCACTGTATCCTTGGCTGAAACCATTTAGATTGCCTACAAGAAAGACATTTAAATTCACTGGATATGCACAGTATCTGTTACTCTAAATGTTATTGCAAAGTTGAGTATTTTTAATAATACTGTATATTATTAATGCTCTGAAAAATCTGACCTGAATGTAGTGTGCCTTTCATCCTATGAACACAATTTCTGACTAGCATTCCTCACATTTTCTAGGTGGTGCAGAACTGTTAGCAGATGTGGTCTTATAACTGATGTTTTTATAATTAAAAAAAAAAGTTGGTGTCATTTTTCTTGCTTTGGCGAATGAGGGAGGCCTAACTGCACAGATATTTATTTTCTTTCTAACTTCTCAGAAGGATTATGCATCAATGGTAAAAAAAAATTTGAGTTGAATTAAAAATTCTCTCTGCAGCCTCAAGGTGCTTATTTTTCAGTCTTTTGTGATTTCATTTCAACTTTTATAACCTCTGTAGTTACCACTAGCACCCTGTAGATCTGGAATAGTGTAGAATGTCAAATTAAAAAAAAAAAGAAAGAAATGAGGGAAAAGAAGAAAACAGAAAAGCAGCTCCTTCCTTCCTCGGGGGAGAAAGGACCTAAGACTGGTGTATTTCTCCTCTTGCAGTTTGCCATGGTATTTCAGAGAAACAAGGCTGCCAGCACCCAGTTTTCTTGTGCTGGCACTTTTACCTGGAAATGCTAAGGGTTATGCTCTTCTAGTGAGATACAGAGAGAGACACGGAGGAATAGCAGAAGGCATTTCTCCAGCTGAGAATCGAAGCCCTGGACTAAAAGGATATGTGAATAGGATGCTTGTTACACACAGCATGTGATTAAATCTGCAGCTGCCTGTTTTAAGAATAGTGTTAAAATGCTTCATGACACCTATGATGTAATGAAAGCCAGTGCTCAAACACGTGGTGAAACCATAACCAATCTGTTGTTTGATGGGAGTTTTGGTCCCAGCTCAGAGTATAGTGTGGGAAGATCAGGAGACGTGCTGTGGGAAGGTGGAGATGTGCTGTGGAAAGTATACAGTGCCAGGTTGCCCAGGCTTCCCAACCTTTCTAGGAAAACACAACCGCTAGCAGTCATTTATTTACCAAGTTGATTTAGACCACTTGGCTTTTCTGTTGAAAACAGCACCAAATAGGCTAGTTGTGGAAAATTTCCCCCTGCCAGCATCCATCCACTGGGACATATTAATTTGCATGATGGAGGACAGTGAATGACATTTTAACTAGGCAGGCATAGCTTTGAACTGCAGGCTGCGTGTCCTAGCAGCAAGCTGAGAAGCTTGCTTTATATTCCCACTAAAACTGTATTTGTTTGGATTTTACTATTTTCTTTTTCCTGTGGAATACATTTCTTCTCTGAAGTGTCCTGTCAAAAAGAACTGCTTGTATTTATTTTTCACGAGAGCTTTAAAAATTACCTCCTATGTGTTTTTCAAAGATTTTACTTTAGACCAGGTGCTAAAGGCAAAGTTTAACACAGCCAGCCTTTTATGATGCCACATTATGGATACATGTAGGAGTAGTTAAAAACCTACTGACATTATCACTGCAAATTATTGTCAAGTCTAGTCAAAAAACAGAAGTGGCTCCTCCTTGCTGCATTTGAGACTTCATCTTGTTCCTTAAAAATCTGTCCAAACTTCCTCTCTCTGTGAATTCACAATTCTCTTTGTGAATTGCACAAATTATTTTATTTTCAATAAAATAAAATACAAATAAAATACAAACTAAGTAAGTGAACTAGGTCTTTCTCATTTGTCATATGTTGCATACAGATATCCTGGATAAAATCCAGGTGAAAGCCAAGTCGTGTACATTTTTGTGTCCAAACTGCATGAGGCAATGTGTGTTTCTTTTAGAAGATTGAAATCTCTTTGAAATGATGCCTAGGGGTCAGAGATCTGCAGTAACTACACCAGATTATTATGCAAGTAATGTGATTAACTGCATTTAAAAATTCAAATTATTTCATTTTCTAAAATGTGTGATTGACATTCTTTCATTAAGCCACTGAAAACAGTCCATATAAATCTGAAAGCTTTTGTAATAATTAATTTTATGCCAGCACCAGAAAGGTACTCAGGCTCTGTAGTCTGTGCCCATTATGTACTCTTACTGGATGACAGAAAGGATCTATAAAACCATTTTATAAATTATGGTGATTCCCACCAAAGGACTTACTCAGTTTTACTTACATGACTCTCTGCCACCGAAGCAAAACCAGCGTGGAAGCTGCTCTGAAAACCAGCCACACACAGGAAAGTGTTACTTAGTGAGTAGTTGACGTCTTTGTGGTCAGTGTTGGATTAATGAGCCATGGGTTGAGTGCAAGATATAACAATGAGCGCAACATACACTAAATTAAAGCCTATTTTTCTAAAAATAATAAATTTTCCATTTGAATCTCTGCAAGACATTGCTATGCTGTAAAGAATCCAGATTGCTGCCCAGAAGTATGTACAAACCAAGATTCCCACTAGACAAACCATTTTATGCAGCTTGTGTGACTGTCACGTTTTTAAACTTAAAAGGTTGCTGCATCGCACAGTCACGTGCTGCTTGCTGTCTCCAAAACTGAGACTTCCTGTGGCCACTTCTTCAAACTTTTTATGAGTATCGTGAGTCAGAGTTTTATCTTATGGTAGATGGACAGGAGATAGGAAGAATTTTATCCTCTACTTAGAAAGTGTAGGTTTGGAGAAAGGAGATTTTATTCCACTTTCCCCCTTTCCTTTTGTAACAAGATGGATTGGAGAGAGGAAATGAAATTTTAGGAAACAGTCTAGTAACCTGTTGTTTCTTGTTTGCATGTCTCTTTTTCAGATCAATAACAAAGCTTGTGGCAAAGTTTTTGTGCCTCAGCAAGCAGCCCGCAATTTTGAAGAAGTCCACAAGCTAGTTCTTCAAAGTGAACTTGGAGTCGAGCATCTCCAGGGACGAGCCATTAAAAAGGCCTTTCTGTCTCCCAGAACTGCCCTCATCAACTTCTTAGTGCAAGAATAGTAAAGGCTCTGCTGGGTTGTAAAAGGGAACTGGAATCTTTTGAGATGGAAACCAGTGCAAAAACACCAGTTACGGTCATTTCACAGTCGTGTAAAGGTGGGAAAGAAATCTTATTAAAATCAGGTTGCTGCTAAATCTTCCTTTCAATGCAGAGAAATGTGCAGAATTAAAGTTTCTTATTGAGTCATGGTAAGATGCTGCTTTTCCGTGTTCTTTGGGAGAATGAGAAGGAAGCACAGAAGAGCTAAACAATTGTAACAGAATGTAACCGAGAGAAGGCTGATGTGGCTTAGTGTCAGCCTCAGGAATATCTCCTGTTGGGAAGTTGGCTTGCCTAAATGGAGATGCATAAATGTGATTCCAGGACTAAATGACTGCCCTGAGTATGTGCTACCCCAAATGTTCGGTGTGCTTTGCTCCCTGTATCTTATGTTTGGGTACCCTACCATTATCTAACATTTAAAGTTTTAAGGAAACACTACAAAACACTACAGAGTGTTAATTTAAAAAAAGATTTCTTTGCACTGACCAATGGCCTTGGGTACAGCAGGTAGCCAGAATGGGGTGGTTTGATACATTTCACATAAATTTCAGAGCCAAGCCAAGAAAAAGGTCAGATTATTTAGCCAAGCCCTGCCTTAGTCAGGGTTCTCCTTCGTAGCTGATGTATTTGTGTTGGCACATGCATGAGAGGTGCAACTTTAGCAAAGTGCTGATGGTTGTTTCTGCATGGAACAGGATGGAAGTTGCTTCCTACACATGAGCCATCTCAGAGAACTTCAGGGCATTCAAGAGAGGGATCAGTCAGCTGCTAGAAAAGCAGCAGTGGGGAAGGCAGACAGGGTGCTTTTTGCCTCTACTGGATCTTGTAGTGCCTAGACTGTAAAACTTGCATTGAAATTCTTTCTTTCTTTTTTTTTTTTCTGAGGTGTTAAGTGAAAACAGCCATCATGTTTCTAAAAATCAGTCAGACATTCATAAAACATAAAGCCATTCCCATGCCCGATTCCAACCAGGTTATTTGTACACTGCATTGCTGATATATCCACATGGAAATGTTTATTGTATTCAGCAAATGCTTGAAAAAGAGTTTCCAAGGAAACAATTGCAGGGTTCATTGTGAAAGAATGTATTTTCTTTAACAGTCATTCTACTAACTAGTCCAATAAGCCAGCCATTTGTGAGCCATTCTGACAGTTAAGAAATCAGCAGTAACAACCAGCAAGGCAAATACAGAGGTCTGCAGTAACCCTCCAGCCCAGCAGGCATCCAGACTCTGTACTGGATTGAAAGGAAACCAAGAAAAATATCCCACATAACAGTAAATAAGTCTAATAGATCCTCAGTAACCAGGCCCAAGACAGATCCCATTGCCATGTGGACACTAGCTAAGCAATGCCAGTATTCATTTGGGGTTTATGCATTTTTGGTACCAAATAATCCAGATGCATAACAGAGATGCCAGGCTTAGCAAGCATGTTTGGCTCTACACATCCCTACCTCTGCAACAAAACTCTTCTGATTTCTGCTTCCTCCTGGACCACATTTGTGCAGATTTTCTCTCCAGCAGTCCTTTGACACCAGAATGACTAAGAAATTGAATATTTGTAATAAAGACACTGTCTTTGCAGTTTTAAGACTCCAGAAATTTGAACCACAAAGGAATGCATTCAGACATTCAAACACAGGCCTTTAGTTGGAGTTAAAATAATTTGAATTCCAGTGTCTGCCTGACATATATGTTGTTATAAATTCATAAAACTCCTGTTCAGAAGCCCCTAAAAGGACTGTGAAAGAGATCCTTTAAAGTAAAATCTGTGGCACAGCACAGTCCTGCTTTTTTTTTTTTTTAGATTTATATAAAAGTTTAATACACCCTGTGGAACCATTTTAACAGAGTTTTTCTTTGGGGGAAAGGTGACATGCTTGATGTAAATAAAAACTTTTTAAATTTACAAGGATAAAGAAAGATGTTGTAAGCCCAGCAACCCTGTGGTGCCTTTAAACAAAAGCTGCAGTCACTGCCGGCCGGGCAGCAGCCCACAGTGTTTATTGCTGTTAGCACTTGAGGGTATTTGCTCTTGCCTGAGGAAGTGAATTGTAGATGTCACTTGGTGATTCAGGCAAAAATCAAAATAAGGAATGGATTTCTACAGGCTAAAAAGGAAAGGTAGTGAACAGCAGACTCACAAAAAGTGTAAGGTCAGAAGTCCTGCCAGTGTGTTTACAGTAAGTTGTAATTCAGTGTAGTCTAGAGGATACAAAAAAGGTGGTGAAAGAGTGAGTGAGAGAGATGATGCAGACAGTGTGACAGAGCCTAATCCCCTGGTAAGTGTATGTTTGAAAGATGGCAGAGGTGCCAGCTGCAGAGTTTTGCTGTTGTCCTGGCAGCTGCTGACATTTCTCACAAGGTTGACCTGCTCTGAAGCACAATTACTATTTGTCTTACTGTAATTGTGACTCACAGGTTCAGTCTGCGCCTAGATAGGACTGATAATGATATACAGGCTGTAGCCTGTTACTAAGCCTTTGTAAAATAATTCATCACAGAAGTCTCATTTTACTTGGCAGTGTTATTTGTGTCACAGTAGAGAGGCATCTTTATGCTGAAGGTGGTGCGTATAGATTGCGTCCCCTTGGAGAGCTCAGTGGGTAAATATTGCTGGAGTTTTAAATCTGGGAGGGGGACACTTGAGAAGTGAGAAGGAAGGGTGCTGGTGGGTGATCAGTCAAATTGCACTACGTTCACACACGTTAAAAAGGATGTGGTGCCACTGTCCTTATTGCATGAAGTGACAGTCCCAGATGATGTGGGAGGTTTGCTAAACCCAGTGGCATCAACCCAGGACAAGCTGCTCCAAGAAACAGATCCATGACATGGAAGGGGCATTTTCAGCATCCTGTCCCTCTAGGAGATAGGAGATTGGTCATTGCACTGATCCAATCTGTATTGAATTTCTATTTGAAGTAATGTAGAATTTAAAAAATAATTATTGCCACACTTTCTACCCCAAAATTGTTCATGTGACTAAACTTCAAAAAAATCCAGCCCTCAAACATTGATTCTGGGAAAATAAAAACTGGCAAAGTCCTGAAAGGTCACTAAGTACTTTTCCAATGCCATTGATTTCATGAGAAAGGCTCTCAGATGCTGGGGTGGTGGGGGCACTGAAGTGTGCTAGAAGACACCACTGTGTAGAAAAATGTGTTATTTGGCATGGGTGATAACTGAGGTGACATGGGCACACCCATGCTGCTTTGCAGCAAGGCAGGAGGGCTTTTTATATCACATTAAAGGACACTGATGCAGGTGAGGTTACTAGCTAAGATCTCTAGCCAGCTTGTTCCACCTATGCTTTGAAAAAAGCCCTGTACAGGGGTATTGTAGGACAAGCATGTATATTTCCATGACCTTTATCAAAACCCAAACATGGAGATTTGGTGCAAAATAAAATCTGTGTGCTCTCTTACCAGACTAAAGTAATGCCCCAGAACTGACATCGGGTAATGATGACATTTTCTGATCTGGCTTTGTGTAGCCTGCTTGTTTCTTTTGGAGGGAGAATTTCCACAGGTCATACAGTCTCTCCTCTTTGTCTCTCCTTCTTCTGTGTAAAGCCTCACAGAAAGCTATTCCTATTCTCTAAACCTTTCACAATCAACATGCACTAGAAAGAATGTTAACTAGTGCATTGCTGGTTGTTCCTTCCTAGGGAGGTTTGCAGTCTGTGAGATTTTTCTAAAAGCTTCCTATAAATGAAGAAAGAATTGGGGTTGGTTGGTTGGTTGGTGGTTTTTTTGTAGTTTTGCAATACTCACTACAGTTTCCAGAGATGGGATTGGCTTTATTAATGTGTATTTACCCACTTGGAAGAGTACATGCGCTGGCTTTTCTGGGTGTTTTTTCTGCTTCCATGTTTCCTCGGTCCTCTCCTTCTATGATTTCAGCTGATTTTTTATCAAAGGACTGAGCTGGACAAGTGTTCAATATTAAACCAGGTCTATCACCACAGAACCTGAGTGATGAATACAGATATTGTCAGTCCAGGTAATGTCTGCTTTTGACCTTAAAAAGTGTTGCTGGAACTACACCATGATTAGTTTTGGGGTTTTTTTCATGGAAATGGGGTTTATGTCTCAAAGAAGAAGGATGAGGCTGATCACAGTAGATCAGAGGGAGTTTTTAGCATGTCCCAGCCCTTGCAGGAGGAGAACTGAACTGAAGCATTATCTCTGTGCAGGACTGGAGAGGATCAGAGCTCTCATCTGCAGCCCAGATGATAAAAGAGATCTTGCCTGACATGTGGAGGAAAGGCGGGAATTTTTTTCCCTTTCCTGAATAATGTGACTTTCCGGTATCACAAAGCAGTCTTCAGCGCACTAACCCTGTCTGTCCCAGCAGGCCCTGAGTCACACACAGCCTTTGTGACTCATGGCACTTCTCTCACTCAGGTAAGCCTTGGGTTGGAAAAGTTCAGGTCTGGTTTTAAGCCCTGGGGAGTTGCCATCCAGCACCATCTTCCATACGAAGCTCTAATGTTCTGTGTATTCAGAGAGTTTGAACAGGTTTTCCTGGGTTTTTAAGTTGTTAGTGCCTCTGAGTGGGAGTATTTTTGCCTGGCTGTAGCGACATTGCAGAGAGAAGTCCTCATGGCTTTTGTTCCATCTGCCAGCCTTTTTTTGCATTGGCCCTGAGACAATGGAAACTCAGTCAAAATCAAATGGATACTTGAATTTGTTGTCAGGTGAACATGGCCCAAAGCTGTGATTTTGGTCCCATGAATCTCATAAAAACACCCTCCAATATTTAACATCCAGGACATTTCCTTGCATGCTCGTCTTCCTGGGCCACACCATTTTGCTCCCGTTTCTGAGCTGCTGAGTTGCTCATTAAGCACAGGAATGTGTAAGTGGGACAGGCTTAAGTACAATGAGTTGAATATTCACACTCTGCTTGCATTAGTGGTGCTCAGTCTGGGCATAAGAAATTCCTTTATTTCAGGAGTCTGGTCTTCTTCAATATAACTCTGAACAGAACCTATGCATTTATGTGAGCAGAAATGTGTGCTTTGTGCTTGCTCTCTGGGCTGGCTGCAAGGGGATGGCCCACACTCACATATAAGGCTCCGAACTTCCTTATCTGCCAGTAGTTTTTTACACATGCCAAAACCAAGCATAAAAGGTCCGGGGTTGTCCCTACACCCACGTCCTGCTGGCAGAGGAGACACACAAGCTGCTGAGCAAAGGGAGTTGCTTTTCAATAACTCTGCTTGGTGCCAACAACACATGAAGCAAAATACATACAAGTTGTAACAGCTGTAGGTGATCCAATCCACTGATCAGTAATAATAAACACAGAATACATAACTGGGGCAGAAAAGAGAGTGATTTAATAAAGGAACGTGACACATTACTGGCAATGGCAGCCTGGGTTTGTTTCTGTTGAAGATTAAGAGAATTGGCATAACAGGAAATTGTTTTCTGCTACAAAGGGAAATCAATTGTCTTTAAGCACATAGGGTGTAATTAGCAAATCTTACTAATTGCCACAAAACAGAAATACAAGTGTGCGTTGCTGGGCTGGCTAAGCCAAGAAAGTATTGTGAAAAAAATCTGTAGAAGCTTTTAGAAGTGAATATTTTTCTCAAGTACGTCTCCATCCCTGGAGAGACACGTGGCTGGATGAAATAACAAGGGTGCAATAAAAACATGTAATTCCTAATTTTCCCATGTGAAAGAGCATTTAGAAACATCTGTTAGTCAGAGAGCTTCTTCTAGGACATGCACGGAAGAACAGAGTGGATGCACTGACTGCATCTGGCAAATCCACTCGAAGTCCACCAAGCCACATGAGGCCGATGACTGATGGCAGGATGTCGTCTGACCTGTGGAGTGCTTCCAGCCCAGCATTACTGGAGGCCACGTATGTTGGTTAAAAAGGTCACGGTGCTGTTTGTGTTAATGCACTGATAAAGAGGCAGGGAAACAGAGCTGGAAAATTCTCCAGGCGAGCTCTTGTTCTGATAAAAGGCTCTTTTCAGTAGAAAATGCAGAAAGCAAGCTATTCCACATTCTTTTGAGCAGGGGTAGGAAAAACAGCAGAGCTGTCTCTGTTAGTCTAGTGCAAATCGGCAGCCACTGAAAGGAAGTGTTCTGGCCCATGGAGTGGTGGCAAAGGGAGACCAGTGACTCCAACACCACTGATGGCACCTGGAGAAACTGAAGAGAGGAAGGTAAAGGTTCTTGTCTGCCCTGGAGCAGCAGCCGAGTGCCTGGCTGCCTTCCTCACAGAGACTGAGCTGCTGCAGCTCGGGGATCTGCAGCTTCTCTCTCTGCTGCTTCCTGCGTTCCTATTTGGGATTTTGGCAATTCCCCATAGCTCCTCTAACCTTCCCAAGGTGTGGCCTGCCAAGTAACCCTCTCTGCCTCAGTCTACCCACCTGTGGCCAGGGCCCACAGCATTCCCACTGAACTGATGCCGCAGGTGCAGCTGTGTAAGAAGGAACGTGATTCTGAAATCTCTTCTGTGAAGCATCTGTACCTCTCCTGAAAGGCAGTGTGGAAAGCTGTTCCTGTACTGCCCTGGCCTTTCTCTGCCATTAGTGTTAATTAAATTAGTGTTAATTAATACTCTTAGCATAATTCCCTGCAGAGATAATGCCCTGTGGTAGACACCTGTACTACAGCAGGAGCAAAGCATCCAAGTCTGGATCCATTTCTGCCGTGATCCCAAGGGCATGGGATGCACCAAGCCAGGCTGCATGGTGGGCACCTGGGCTGCCCCCAGTGCCCAGGCTGCCCCTGCAGCTTGAGGGTTCAATGTGTAGGCAGCAGGCAAGGCAGGCTGCGAGCAGGGCTGGCAGAGCAGGCGGCAGGCAGGGCAGGCGTCCTGGAGGAATGCAGGGCAACTCCCTGGGGCAGCTGTGAGGAGGAACAACATCTCCCAGCCCTGCCCTGCCGCCTTGCTGAAAACCTTTTGGAAGGCAGAGGCTGAGGTTTGGCCTCCCCAGTTCCACAGCGTCCCATCCAGCAGCCTGGCCCCTGGCTTGAGCCCAGCCTTCCCACCCACAGCAGCCCCCAGGCCCACCTCTGCAGTCACCTTGCTTCATCCCTCCTTCCTCCTCCTCCACCCTCTTATTTGCCCCACAGTCCTGTGCATCATCCTCCCAGGATAAAGCATCTGGCTGGTGCAGATAAAAGGCCCATTTAATGAAAACTTTTATTAGAAAGCTGGAAGGAAAGTCCATCATTTCCCCCTGCTATTCAGTCGAGAGTTCAGAGATGCTGTGGCACTGCTTTGCAAGAAGTTGAGAAACGCATTTGCTCCTGCAAGAACCAAGCCAGGCTCTATCCTGGAAATATTTCTGCCTTATAAATTGCTCACTCTGTTTTTACTCTAGCACTAAAGCCTTTATTACTTTCTTGCTAAAACACACCAGAGCATGTATCTCAGGCACTGCAGAGTGGTGTGCATAGTCCTGCAGGAAACGACCTGCCTGGGACAGCTACAGCCCGGAGGAGACACAGGCACCGGGGATCAGCCCTGCCCATGTCCACAAACTGGTGTGCTGCCAGCCACTGGTTCCTCACACTCGTTTGGTTGCAAATAGGCAGTGTGAGTATGCAATAGTTGCTCTTGGAGAGAGATCTGGCTATAAATTGGCACCCAGACTCCTCCTAATCATGTTTTTCCATAAATTATACAGCCGAGGGCTGGTGTCATGCTTTAAAATATTGAGGGCGTTTTCTTCCAGATAGAAAAATGATCGGGGGGGGGAGAGGGGGGAATGGTGGTGGAGAATTTCTTCACATTTTCTCCGTCTCTCAGCAGTGTGAGCCCAGAGACCAACGTGGCAGCAAGAAATAAAGACAGATGATCCCCTTCCTGCTCTCATTCGCGACTTCCCTGTTTACCGGGGCAGGCGGAGCTTTGCCCCAGCCTGCCGGCCCTGGAGGGCCGTGCTGCCCCCGCACAAGGCTGCGGTGATGTGCCCAGCACTCCCACTGAGGTGGAGCTGAAATCTGGGAACACCACTCGGGACTGCTTCTCCCCAGATCGCTGCCTCCCTCCACCCCACGGGCAGCTGAGATTGCCACGTGGAGCGGG
Organism: Edolisoma coerulescens; assembly: GCA_013397115.1. Taxonomy (NCBI): domain Eukaryota; kingdom Metazoa; phylum Chordata; class Aves; order Passeriformes; family Campephagidae; genus Edolisoma; species Edolisoma coerulescens. The sequence continues at coordinate 840,879 of VWZW01005045.1, forward strand.
GCTGAGTTACAAGCTGTCAGCATTATTTTGCATGAGTAAATGCAGTGTGTAAGCCTTGCCCACAGGAACAAAAACAGATTAAATGAGCAATAGGATGGGGTTTTTTTTCTCTTCAAGGGGTAGGGTTTAGAATAAATTAATCCAAACTGGCACATAGATTTTGGCCCTGTGCTACAACAGCAATCGTGGACCCCTTAATTTCTTAATAGGCATGGGCTGTAAAAGTCACAGGAACTATAAACATGCGGGACCATATCTAATCGCAGCAGAAGGGTCTGCGAGTCAGTTTAGTATTACATCTCCAGTCTAGTAGAAAGTTCAAGTTAATCATCTGCTCACTTGGGAATACCCCCAGCCCAAATCTCGCCGAAAGAATAAATCCGAGCATGAAACTTCAAAGGTATTTTGCTGCCTAACGTTCACTGAAAGCATAGCAAATTCAACTCCAAAATGCCTTTGAATCGCTTGGCTGTGATCCCCCCTCGAAGGCGCTTGCCATCAAAGTGTCTGCTCATGCATGCGGAGCCTGGAAGGAAGCCAAGCCCAGTGTGAGGGGTTCCCTATGCAAAGGACTTCAGCAGCCTTTTCCACGTCGTCCACGTAAGCATTGTTCTGCAGACAGCTGATGTGATCCTTTGGCATAGGAAGGAAATGTACTTTACATAGCTGGTGAAGGTCAGCAGCATCCAGAGCGGCTATTTGGCAAGAAGACTGCTTCCCCCCACTCCTTCCCGCCCCAAAGTGGTGAGCTCCTGCAGGTCAGACTGTGAAAGGACTTACAGATGTTAGATAAACAGTAACAGCAGAAAATGTATGCATGACCCTTAAAAAAGAAAGAAAAAAAAAGACATGATCTGAGGGAAGTTAGATTCTTCCTTAGTTTGTGTGTCGAAAGCTGAAAACAGAGACATCTATTCCCAAGTACTTCTGTTCCACCAAAGGATTTGCTTCTTAAAGGGATGGAAGAGCCTCACCGCAGTGTGTTGGAAGAAAAAAACTCAAATAGACACAAGTCTGAGCCTCTGACATGCTGGATAGGAGCATGGCTTCCCCTGATTAACTTTGAATCCTTTGGGGAGAAGGAGGCAAGAAGGTGCACGATGTGTAATTTCCTTTCCCAACTGCTCTTTGTCCACGTCGCATATTCCTCCAGCGAGTAAAGCAGTGCTGGGGCTCACGCTCCCATCCTTATCTACCTGCTGCTCTGTTTCCTTTCTGTCATTCTCCATACAAATATGGATTCAATCTGTAGTTCAGTACCAATTTTGTTGTTACTTACTGTTTTAACATTGCAGCTTGCCCATTTTAGATAAAAGTGGTCATGCTGAAAGCTAAGCATCTCAGCTAAGCCCATCTCCAAAAGCTTTCTGAAGCCAGCAATGAGGAGGAGGCATCCCATTCTTCAGTCACTTGCTGTGGTTCTCCTCATCAGCCTGGGATGTTGCCAAAAACAGACTTCCATGAGCCCTTTCTGAGGATGCTCTTTACACACAGAAACTGTTTTGGTTTTCATTGTCCCACCTGAGCTTTACCTCAAACTTGACAGTTTTGGTCAAGTCCCACAAAAGAGGTAGTCACTCTCGCTTTTGGTAACTGGTGGCCTGAGCCTACACCTGCCTGTGGCATGAAGCAGCTGATGGGGGCCACTGTGGCCTCTCCCAGCCACAAAAATGGGAGGCAAACCCTTTCCACTGCAGCCAAAAGGGCCCTGGCACAGGCAGGGTTTTGTTGTGCTTTGCACAATGGACATGCAGATGGAGGCTAAACTAACTGTCGGGACTTGTGCAAAGCGGGGTTTAGCCCCCAGGCACCCCAAAGTGAAACTGGTGGGGATCAGCCTGAGGGAGCTGTGATGCCCCTCCTTCCCTCATCCCCACAGCAGAGGAAGGCTTGGAAAGGTTTGTTAGATGGGATTGCTTGATATTTGGGATGTTTTTCTGATATTGTGAGAAGCTCCAGCATTATCAATCTCTTAAAAAAAGTGGCAGGCCATGGTTAGTAGCAATTTTGTGCTGGGGTCCCCCTTCTCCAGGTCCTGAGGATGGGGGAGCTCCACTGCTATGCTTCGCCCTGTGCTGGGATTCCTATCCACCTGTCTTCCCTAGAAACCATAAACCCCCTTATCTAAAGCTGTGCTATGTCTGGGCTAACTTTTGTGAGTCCAAAGTCCATCAGTTTATCAGCTCAAGCTCTAGCCTAAGGCTGTTGCTGCAGGGACGAGCCTCCAGCCTCTCAGTCCTGCTTGGAGCCTCTTTGGAGATGCCACAGCACTTCTAAGGTTGCCTTGACAGAAGCCCCTTTTCCAGGGGCTCACAGTGCCATCATTTTTAAGCACATTAGCACATTGGGCCAAGTCTCACAGGAAGAGGCAGGATGTTTTAGGTCTGGCCTCAGTTGCTCAGGAGTGTTTGTGTAAGGGAATGGGTCAAAGAGGGGAGGGGATTTTTTTTTTTTATTTCTGACATGTTTTGGTCACAGCCCAATTCACCATTATTAAAGGCAACGAATTTCCACATTCCTTAACATTTGGCCCTACCTCCTAGAGCCTGGGGGAGAATTACAATAACAAGTTATGGGAATGCAGGACTCGTGCCTGGGCGCGTAGGATCAACTGCACCAGTCAGTTTACTTAGAGGTACACAGCTCCCTACAAACCCGCCTCTCCCACGAGCCCAGCAGAGTTCCTGCTGCAGCCCCCCAACCTCTGGGCATCCCCAGCTGAGTTTTGCCATGGAAATTTTGCAACTGGACCAGGCTGATAGAGGAGGAAGGCTGGGATGTAAAGTGTAGATTCACATGGATAAGTCTTTAATCGTGGGCATGAAGTGTCCTGACCACATTGGGGCATCCTGAATGCAGTTTTACACACAGTTCCTATACCTTTCAAGCATTTGGGAACAACATGATTTGCCCAATCCCTATGTATCACACATATGCCACTGAATTCCAAAGCAGCAATAATTTTATGACACCATGATCCATCTGCTTCTTTCCTGATCTAAATGTCGCTGGAGTTGGTCTTGCTGCAGTTACGTGTATGATGCTGGATAAAGGCTTGGGGGGTTCCTGAAGGTGTCGGGAAGGATGGGATGCGGATGTTACCTTGGGCATCCAGGGGTATCCTTTATTCTTCAGGCTAGGGGTCGTCATCCTGCAATGATCCAGGGCCCTTTAGTCATGCTTACTTAAGCATGACTATGCAGCACAGAATGTCTATCTACACTAAGAAAATTCATACGATTTCCTATTATGCAGACTAATTGCTCCAAAAGTTATGGAATGAGATTTTCCTTGCAGTTTTTCATGGGGGAGTGGGGCTGGTTTTTTTTCCCCGACGGGCGTCTGTGACTTTTCAGAAGGCTTCTTCAGGAAGGTTTCCGGGCTGCAGGGTGAAGAAGAGGAGTATCCAGCGGGGAGACGAGGCAAAAACACCTTCCTTGCATCACCCGGGTGACTTTAACCACCGTGCGCACCCCTTCCCAAGTTCCCTGCCCAGCTGTGCTGCCTGACCCGAGCCCTTCCCAAGCCTGATCGGACACCGAGTGACGTATTTGGAACCGCATGCGACGTTTTCGGACAGACCGCAGGCGCGCCCACCACCGAGCGGGGACGAGCAGCGCACGCTGGGCGGGGGCGTGGCCGACGGCGTGGCCAGGGGGCGGGTCGGGCTGGCCACGCCCTCGGTCCCCGCCCACAGCCACGCCCCCGGCGGGGACGGGCGCGGCGGGGGCGCGGCGGGAGCGCGGCGGGACGGAGTGGGTGCCGCTGCCGGCGTTGCCTTGATCCCGGCGGGAAAGAGGAGAGGAGGAGGAAGGAGGCGGGGGTCTTCCCGCTAAGCTGGACAGGATGGACAAGTACGACGATCTGGGCCTGGAAGCCAGCAAGTTCATCGAGGACCTCAACATGTACGAGGCCTCCAAGGACGGTCTCTTTCGGGTGGACAAAGCTGCCGGCAACAACCCCGAGTTCGAGGAGACCAGGCGGGTGTTCGCCACCAAGATGGCCAAGATCCACCTCCAGCAGCAGCAGCAGCAGCAGCAGGAGGAGATGCTGATGGCCGCGATGAACGGAGGGGCCGCCGCCTTCCACCCCCCCCGTCCCAGCCCGCCGGGGGCGCG
>VWZW01005045.1:845001-913232 GCA_013397115.1 Edolisoma coerulescens
GGTGGCGCGGGGTTCCAAGCCGCCCCCCGCCGCCGAGGGGCCGCGAGCGAGGCCCTGCGAGGGAGGGGAGCGGGGCTTCGGAGACAGCGGCGCACGTGTCGAGGCCCCAGGGAGCCAGGCCGGGCGCCGGGGCTGGGAAGCGGAGCCCGACAGGATCCCCAGAATGGGGGGCTCACAACCTGGCCCGGGGCGCGGGGAGCAACAGGCTGGGAGCCCCGGCGGGCCCCAGCCCTGCCGCGGCGGGCAGGAGAACGGCGGCGAGGGCAGGCGAGGTGTCGGGGGCCGTGACCCGATGCCAGCCGGACAGAGGTCCTCCTCCTTCTCAAACGCCGGGACCCCCCCGGCAGCCTCGGTGGGGCCAGAGGAGCCCCCGCCACAGCAGAGATCCTCATCCTTCTCGGCACCCTCAGCGCAGCTCACACGAGGGTTTTCAGGCTCCGCTGAGCCCTGCGGTCCCAAAGCCGGAGGAGATGGCAGCCAGCTGTGGTACCAGGGTGTCTCGCTGTCCGTCCCGCCAGGCTCCGCACCCGCTGCTCCCAGTGTGGAATACCAGCACGCCGCTGCCTACCCCAGCCCAGGCGGTCACTTCGTGGCCCATGGTCAGAACCACAGGCCCGCCAGCAGCAGTGGGAATGCTGAGCCGGGCTCCTCGCGCCTGGCCTCACGAGGGATGGTGGCTCCCAATGCGCCGCAGATGCTTTTCCCGGAGGGCGTGAGCGGGCCGCGGTCAGACTCTGGGCACCTGGATGGCTCCAGCACAGCAAAGGTGAAGCTGCCCTGCCAGACCCTCCTTCCGCAGCCAGAGCAAGGGCCATCGGCGGCTGAACTGAAGCTGGAGGCACTGACCCAGCGCCTGGAGCAGGAGATGGATGCTCGGCCAAAGGCCGACTACTTTGGTAAGGAGGCAGTCCGCCCGTCGGCGGGAGGAGGGCTCACTGCAGTGTCACAGCAGGGTTCAGACCTGCAGGATTGCATTTGCCTGTGCATCTGCTTGGTTGTGCTCCGTCAGTTGCCCAGAGCAGGTTTTTTTAATTTAACTTCTATTTATCATAGGGATTGGAAGCTCTTCCTCCTGCGACACCTTTTTCTTTAATCCTACCTCTCTATAATTTTAAAGCAAAGGTAGTTTAGCAACTTCGGGGAGGGCAGTGCTGGGAAGAAGCTGGAACAGCATATTTTGAAGTGCCCTTCATTGCCAGCAGGGAGGCACTTAACTTTTCTTGACAGTACTCCTGATTCTCTGTGTCTTACAAGGATGCGTCCCGACCACGTGTGGGCGGGAAGGCAGCCATCCAGCCTGTGGAGGAGTCGTGCCTGCATAGGCTGCAGTCATGGAGAAGGGCACGGAGCTCAGGGAAGAGAGAAGTAGCTTGGGGATGGGGAGGGCGTTGGTTTCCCAAAGTTGCCAGGATTTCCCTCTGCCCTCAGGTGCTGGTTCCCATCAGCAGTGAAAGGATTGGTACATCCTGAAGATGGCAGAAAAACAGGCAGTAGGTACATTCTTGCCTAAATCTTGGGTCTGTGAGGAGTCCAGACCACCTCCAGAGGTTGTCGCTGGCACTTGGCAGTGGAAAGGAACCGCTTATATGCGAGGATCTCCCAATGAGAATATTAAATGTCCTTCTGGATTAAATTGATTGGCTACCTCCGGATGGCAGGAGGTCAGGGGCAAATTGAGTGTTTCCCTTCCCTGCTGTGCCACTTCACAATTTAACAGCCGATAAGATAGCTCAGCTTTTGGGAGAGGGAAACCCAGAGTTGCTGGGAAGGCTGGAAACTCCACGGTTAACTTAAGAAACGAGGAGAGCAGGCCAGGTGTATGGATTTTCCTCATGATTTTAGACCCACAGTCACAGAAGCAGAGTAGGGACAGATTAAACTCTTCAGCCTGGTCTGAGGAAGGGTTTGCATCTCAGCCTGCACAGGTGCTGTTGCACAGGGTCCTGTCTGGTGGGGTCGGTGGGTGGCTCAGTGGTGGTCTGAGCCACACAAGAGCTTCACACCGAGCTTTGGGGATGTAGCTGAGGGACCACCGAGCGCTCAGCTGCAGGTTGCATAACAAAATGTGTTTCTTGGCAGCAGGCGGGGGGGCTTGCCCGCAGAGGGCTGTGCTGGGGTTGTTTATCTTGGTATCCGAGGCTGGATTAAGCCCTGTGGCAGGGCAGGGGCATTTTTTTTTCCTGTCGCAGAAAAGTGATGTGTTGAGCTGCTCTACTCACGGTGTTTTGGCCCAAAAACAAGTTTTGGCACTTTCCGTCCCGTGCAGGAAGCGCGCGGTTTGAATGAGCTCAAGGAGCCTCGTGGGGCGGGGCTGAATGCCATGACAAGGAGCTGATAACGGAGATGGGGTTGGGACAGCAGGCTCGTGGGACGTGGTGCTCCAGAATGGGAATGTTTTTCTGCAGGTGACATTCAGCTCCACTGGAGAGGTGTCAGGAGTCTCTCCAACAGACACTGCTGTGTTTTCCCCTCACGGTGCTTGTAAACCGGCTGGATCATACCTCATCCAAAATGTGCCTGGGGATGGGCTGAGGAGGCAGAGGAACCCAGCTGATGGTTTGATTACTTTTACATTTTTGTCACAACATAAGGATGCGAGGCAGGAGGAGGCTTTTGTCCTGTGGGAGATTTATAGTGAAGCAGGAGTATTTCTGGCAGCACGGAGAGCCCGGCCGGTCAGGTGGCTGAGTTAGCAGTGAGCCCCGGGGAGGGAGGAGACACGGAGGCTGCCTGATCCCCACTGAGGTGTTTTGACATCCTCCCGGCAAGAGATTTTGCACCAGGGTGTAATGTGAGAAATTTGGGAAGGAGGAGAGGGAGAGGAAAAAAAGAAATGATGCAGTCATGGCAGAGGAAAGAGTAAAGTTTTGTGGAGCCTCAGCTCAGCAGGGGAAGGTTCAGCAGATCTGCCCTGCTGAGGACCAAGGAACAGGAAGGAGCAAGTATCAAAGTATTTTAATTCTGGGCCTCCTCCTCCCTCACTCTTTCTCACTTTTATTTTCATTTTTTGCACAGTTACCTTACTTCCTTTGAAGGAATAAAGAGTATGGCTGGTCTTCTCAATTATTTTTTGCTATGCCCTACCCTCAAGCTACCAAAGTTTAGGATATAAAATAAACACTTTTATGCAATAGTGATAAAAAGGATCAATAGTTTGTTTTGCTGCAGACTTTTCCCCCAGTGAAGGGAAGTCTATTGCAGCAGCTTTGAAGTTCATCAGAGCCAGGAAATGAAACCAGGACTAACATACAAATGACCAAAATATTTTGTAAAAAATGTTTTCAGTACTCCTAATTTTGTGTGCTGCTTTTGTAATAAGGGGATATTTTTGAAGATGGATCTGTCTGTCAAGTTAACATATTGTCCTTCAGTCTGTCTCAGTCAGGATCAGATGTTTATAATGAACAATTAATTCTGATCACAATAAAGGAGCTGCTTTCTCCTTCACTACATGAAAACGTGTGCTTGTAAATGAAAGCCTAGGAAAGGATAAGCCAGGGACTAGGCAAAATACAGGTAGGATGCTGTGCTGAGGAATAGCAGTCTTATCTGTCAGCACCAACTTGTTGTGCAAAATGCTTTTGTCTGCTCAGAGTAGGTGTAATAAGTGAAAGAAGCAAACAAAGCCAAGAATTCTCTCTGGGTTTTTTTCCTTTTTTTTTTTTAAATAGTGACCTGCATGTGAGCTGCATGGACTCTGGAGGAATTTCGGTTTTCCAAGAGGGCTTTTGAAGTGCTGACTTGATTTATGTGGGCTGTCAAGGAGGACATAGGGAGTTTCAGGTATCACTCAGGTCTTTTGCTTGGGGAAGGAAAAGCTGAAGTTGCTCCCTGGAGAGGCTGGTTCCCATGCAGCAGAGAAGGGACTCCATGTCCCTGGAAGGTGTCGCTGGAAGCCAGCTTGGGATGTATGTAGGTTTTGGTATATTATTTCCAGGGAACATTCAGGAGTGAGGTGCCCAAATCCCACGGATTTTCCATGGTGTTCCTTTAGGTGCATCAGCCTTCATCTCCCCTTAGTGACACAGAAGATTAAATAGGAGTGACCAGTGGAGTTGCAAATCCTTTGCTAGCACCACCTGAATGTTTAGGGTTAGGTGAAGTGGCACCATCCCAAGGACTGAAGGTGCCTGATGAGTTTTTAGGTGAGAGCCAGACAGATGCACAACCAAACCGAGCATCTGCCTGCACTGCCTGGAAGTGACTTGGTAGAGGAGGGCCTGGCTGGGGTCTGCAGGGAGGTTTGACTACTTGTTTTAGCATGCAATGCCTCAGTCTGCAGGCACAGGTGGGTGCTTTTAGAGGTGTAACATGTAGCATCACGTTTTTACCAGTGCTTTTTTCATACAGCTAGATGGAAATCTCCACCTGATGAGGATTATCTACACCCTTACCAAGAGCTTTTCATAAAACCATTTTTATGAATGGTTTTTGTGTTATAAATATTTGTTAAGTGTTGTATTTTGGCTTCCTTGTTATTTACAGCAGAGCTGATAAGCTGCAGGTGTTTTAGGAGGGCCCTGGGCATCTTGTTTTGCAGTGAAAAGCTGGGATGCTTCCCAGCAGTCAGGCAGAGAATATCTCAAAGCAAAGTCTGCAGGTTTTTTTTTTCCCTTGGAAATAGCTGAATCGCTGAGCCCTGTGGAGACCTGGAATCCCAGCACCTCTGAATGGGTGTGAGCAGCTCAAAGGCCAGCAGTGCTCTTTGGAAGCGTAGTGCACAGTGAAGTTAGTGTTTCACCACTGCTGAAACCTCAATTCGTTTAACTTGGGGGCTGTACACACCTGGGGGCTTCACTGAACCCTGCTGATGGTGGGGCACCAGGACACTTTGTGTGCAGCAAAGGTAATCTCAGGGCTGACAAGTGGCGAATTTCTGATTAAAATGAAAGAAAGCTCCTCCGAGTCTGTTTTGTCTGTGGGTGATGATGATGATGATGCCATTTCCACTGGGAATGAGCAGAGGCATCCTTTGCTACCTTCTCCTGGGAGAGTACCAAAGCTGAAAGGAGACACCTGCCTGCAGCGGAGAGGAGGGGGAGGCAGGGAGAGACAAGTCCTGGTGGAACAAGGAAAGCTGGAAGGATCACGGCACTTGGACTAGTGGGTGTGTACAGATTGCAAAGCTTATCTCACTGCAAGGAACCAAGCAAATAAGTATTGGCCTGGAATATGGCTCCTCAAGATTACAGCAGTATGTGCTTCTCCCTTCCTCTTGGGAGCTCAGCTGGGTTTGCAAGCTAAGGAAGAATCTACCAAAAGGAAAGAAAAAGGAAGAAGTTGAGGCAGAGGAGCAATCAGTCTTTCAGCCAGGATACAGTAGAAGTGGGAACTGAAAGGAATGAGGAGCCTCATTCATGTGGCACTGGAGTTATCATAATCTCTGACGTCACTATAAGGTACTTAAAATGTCACTGACGTGAGTTTGATGGCATTTTTGTCCTTCACTGGCAGTGTGTACGTGAAGGCTGGCAGCAAGGCCAGGGGTCAAGAACATGGCATGAAAAAGGGTACAGAAAACTTGTGTTTACCAACTCTGTGGTTCTTTGGGCAGGGAGTACCTGTCCATCTTTGTACAGACAACCCAGTCATTCAGTGATGAATGGAACCAATCTGCCAGGTTTTCCAGGCACTCGGTCTCACCCGGGTCTCCAGCTCTCCTTGAAATCACCTCTCCAGCAAGAGTTATTGCTCAGTAGCGGATAAGCAGCATAGCAAGGCATGCAATGTGTGTAATTTAGAGTCTCATGTAGGAATTACTCGGTTAAGGTGAGCCGTGGGAAGGTGGGTTCAAGCTCCAGAGAAACTGAAGTAAAACCAGGAGAACTGAGCATCACATTGTGTATGACAGGGTGAAGGCTTTTCTCAGCAGACAGCCTTTGAAACACATGTGTGCAAGTGGAGGGCTTGGTTCTCCTGGGATAAAGAGATGGGTTGGAAACACAGCAGCTGTACCTGCACAGGGTCCTCCTGTTAGAGTGTCAAGCAGAATTCTAATGGGGACGACCCTTGTGAAGGTACAACTTCTGCCAAGAGGTATCAGGTCTACACAGGGATTAGCTGTGTGCATGTGTGGACAGATGGGAATGATGATACCAGAGGTGCAAAGACTCCTGGGGGGGTTCTTCTAAGTTTAGCTGGGGGGTCTTCAGCGTAAATCCAGCCTCCTGTAAGGAGGGGGCAAAAACCAGTTGCATCTGACGGAGAAGAGTCAATCTCATTGTGGCAATGTGGCTTGCACAGAGTATGTGGAGGGGGTAGGACAGACTTGCTGTTTCTGGATTAGCCACATATGCAGACCCACACCACCAGAATCATCCTGCCACTGCATTCCTCTTACCTGGGACCAAATTGGCATGGCGAGGAAATCTCACCACTGAAGCACTGTCACACTTGGCCATTCAAAATGAAGTGACAGTATTAGTAAACCCAACCAGGAGCACGTGTAGGAAAGCTTGGCTGTGCTGTGTGTTGCTGAGAAGGGAGGTGCTGCTGGAAAGAAGAGGGGTGCTGCTGGAAGAACTGTGGTCTTGCTCCGCGGATCGATGTTTTCTGAAATGTGGAAATAAATCACACCAACCAGTCCCAGAAAATGCTGCTGTTCGGCATGGCTTGTGTTGAATTTTTAGTGAGTGGGATACAGTAAGTAACTAAACTCCTTCTGGTGAGTGTGAAATAGCAACACTTGGAAGAAAAAATGTCTCCAGGGGCTTTGAGTCTGGTGGTAAATGGAAATGCACTTGTTGCATTTTGAGGGTGGGACTGACATTTCAGAGTGAGCACCGGGTTCGCTTTCATTTCTCAGAGCCCTAGAGGTCTGCGTCCAACCTGTTGGATCACGTGAGCCGAGGCTGCTCCTGGTGACAGCCCTCCTGGTCTGCAGCGCTGAGATGGAGTGTGGCAAGTGCCGGGAAGTGGCTTACAGGGCATGTTTTCGGTCCCAGCTCTGTTCCAAAGGTCCCTTTGTTCAGACTCTCAGCTGCAGCGCGGGCGGTTGCTTTCTGCATGATGCGAAAGAGAACAGAGATTTCTTTGTTGTCCGGGGCCGGCTGCCCTGCCGGCAGAAATTGAACCGAAATCAGCAATTTCCATCCCTTTCCCTTCCCAAATCTGGCTACCATTCTGCCTGTGCGCTCGGGCATTAATTTAGTGGTGCTGTGCTTGTGTGGTGGTTTGGGTTTGTCATCCTGGTGGTAAAAGAGAAACCTGTCATTTCTTCTTAATAATGTTGTGTAAGGTTAAAAACCGTAATTTCAGAGGGGATATCTGCTGGGATGGTGCTTGCATAAACACTTGTTACGGGTGGCAAAGTTACCGAGTGCAGGAATCAGGGATCTTGCTGAGCTGTGGCTACTCAGGATCCCTCTGCTTCACACTGAGGACAGAAGTTTTTGCTAAAAGCCACTCCATGCCAAGAAAACTACCCGGAATTGCTGACTAGTGTCAGTGGCATGTGGGGCTGGAGCGATGCTGCTGACATTTTAACACCAGCAGAAAGCACAGTCAGCACTGTTTCGGGAAATAGCCGTCGGAGCTGGCGTGGAGCAGGGCGCAGAGCCCACTTTGCAGCGGGGTGGGGTTGGAGGTGGCCCCGATTGCTCTGGCTTCCGTCAGCTGGCTCTGCACGCGTGCTGCCGAGCTCAGCCACTGGCTGCTGTCAGCAACAGGTTTTTCCTTGCTTTTTCCTTGCGTAGCCTGAGCTAAAAGATCAGGATCATTGTGACAGCAGGGAGTGAATGGGAAAAAAAGAAAAGTGGAAAGGAAAAAAATCAATAAAAATCACGGGTTTTTTCCCCTCTTTCAGGCCAGGTGTGCTGAGAGTTAGAGATGAAGGCTCAAGTATGCTGGTTAAAATACTTCAGAATATTATATCTGGAAAAAGCAAATACTTATTTAGAGAGTAATTTCACTTGCTACTGAGATTTAATAGGCTTTCAAGTAAGATTTAGCAGATACATGTAAGAACATAAACTAGATTCAGTTGTGCCATAATGCCATTTTTCAATTGTCAACCTTGGCACAGGATAAATATGAATATTTATAGCATGTCTGGTTATTACGTAGCTGAGTAATTTAGCACATTACAGAAAACATTGTCAATTTATTTTAAAAGCCCTTTCATTCCATGACTTTATTTTCCATGTTTTAGGGGCCTAAATATTGAAAGGAGTGGGTAAAAGGGTTAATCAGGGGGTGAAATGGAGCATGGACTGAAAGGAACGTGGAAGAATGGTTGGGATGGTCGAGGGGTGGGAGGTGGAGGAAGGTTTGGGTGCAGATGTAGGAGCCTTGACAGCTCCTGCAGGATCTGTCCCATTGGGGAACCCAGAGGGACAATGCCTATGCTCTGAAGCATAATGGGATAGACAGGAGATAGATGGCAGAGGCAGTTTCTGCCCTCCATGGGGTTTCCTTTAGCGTACTTAATAGTGGCTTATGCCTGCCAGCATCTTTACTAGGCGCTCTGCCTGCTCTCAGCTGCTGTGCCTTCTGCCTCCTGCTGCTTCTTGCTGCTCATCCACAGTCAGTGTCACCCGGCTGCTTTGTGGAAAGGAGGAAATCGGAGCATGCTGGTGAAATTTTCTGGAGCAGCCGCTCATTGGCACGGAGAAGGGGAAAATGCAGCACTTGCAGTGCAATAAATACATAGGCTCTGTGGAAAGCCTGGTGGGTGTCGTGGAAAATTGGCAGGTTTTCTGCTCTCGAAACTTTCTGCTCGGCATTGCTGTAGTCAAGAGGGAATTTTGAGTCGTTCGCTCTTGTGTCAGATTGTTGCACAGAAACTCAGGCTGCCGCTGAATGTATGCATTCCTGGGAGAGCACATCCATTTGAAAAGCAAAATTTTTCTTATCTTTGCCTTGACCTTTTTTCTTTTTAATCTTTTTTTCTAATGCCTGTACAATTTATCTTTCTTAAAATGTTTCTTCAATAAATGAGATAAACTTGCTCAGTTCAAAAAGAACCAGAAAGTTTTGCTCGCTTGGTGCCAGCCTGAGTGCTGGGGTAGGCCCACAGCCAAGTGAGCATTTCAGTTCGAGTAGGATTTGGACAAAACAAAGTAACTAATTATTCTTTGCAGCCTTCTCTCCAGGTTTGTGTCAGTTTGGACTCTGGCTCTGAGTGCAGCGGGACTTGGCGCAGCGCTGGGACGGCTTTCAGTGTGCTGGTTGAATGCACACAGGCAGCTGCAGCACAGAGAGCCAGATCTGCTCTGCAAAAACCTGGGAAAACCAAGTGTCTGCTTTTCAGCAGCCGTGTGTATGCAAAGGACTCCTGAGTGGTTTTATCCCTGGAGTGTGAAAACTGACGGCCATGACTGTTGGCTGCAGGAAGAAATTTTTACCCACCCTGGCAGCGCAAGCCTGGTGCTGCCAGAGTTGAGTTACTTTTCAGCACTGTCGTAAGCACAATGGACTTCTTCCTAACTTTCTCCAGACTTTTCCAATTACTCTAGAGCTTGCAGCGCCCCAAAAGAAATGAGGTTTTGTTTACCAACCTTAGCATAACTAAGGTTCTCCAGCAAGATGATGCTGTCCCTCCTCTTGGGCCAATAGGACTGAGGTGTGACTGACAGTCCCTTGATCAGGGATTTTAAGAGCCAGGATTAATGGGACTGGGTAGTGGTGCAAGGAGAGACCTGGAGATGAAGTCACATCAGAGTCACTACAGACCAGAGACAGAAAAACATCATCTGTTTTTCCTTCACACTGTCCCTTATTTGTTTATTTGCTTAAACAGAGATTCAAGTTTCTCAGTTAGAGGTAGTTAAAGGGTGATGCTGCTTTAAAAACAGTCTGTCACAATCACAGCGTAATGCCCGAAGTAAGTAAAGTGGCTTGATGTGCCATTTTCCTTGGTAAGATGGTGGGTGTCATGTGGTCTAGCTCTGTTTTGTTGGGAAATCATTAGGGCCTTCAGCAGGCACAACTGGGGTCTGAAATGGATGATTTAAAGGAGCAAAGTGAAGAGCTGTGTTTTCCTCAAATCAGTTGCAACCAACAAGCTTATCTTCTACAATAAGTGGCAGAAACTACTGGTCTGAGCACCACTTCCTAATACTCACTGCTTTTGTGAAGGTTCTTAAGCAGGTTTAGATGTATATAAAGGTTGTCAGGAAGGATGGGAGAAGGATGGAGATGTCACTGTACCCGGACAGGACTGTTCTTGCACAGTTAATTTTTTTGCAAAAGTCTTTCACCCTTGAAAGGCGAGGTTTGATGACCATCATGACCACTGTTAACAGCATCTCTCAGGGCAGGTGATGGTGATATCACCTACATCTTGTGGCTTCAGTGAACCACATGATCCTAAGCTGTTCAGCCACCATGATGAGCTACATGTGTTGTCACCCAACCAGTGTCCCCAGCCACCCCCTTGGGTCCCGCTTGTGACTTCTGTCTTCCTCTTCTCTCTTCCAGGTACCTGCGTGAAGTGCAGCAAGGGTGTGTATGGAGCAAACCAGGCTTGCCAGGCCATGGGCAACCTCTACCATGACAGCTGCTTCACCTGTGGAGCCTGCAGTGAGTATCCCTGGCCTGGTCTCACACTGGTGCCAGGCCCTGCAGCAAACTCTTTGGGCTTAACATTTTTCTGGTGTAAAGAGAGGGGAAAAAAGAAAGGTTATTAAACTATCTGCCAGCTGGAGTCTGCTGCAGCTGTATGACTTGGTGGTGGTGGTGGTGCTTGCTGTTTGTTTTTGAATGGATTGTTGCAAGGCATGTAGAAAAGATATTTTGGATTGTGCCAGGCTTCTGCCTTCTGGTATGGGGGATGGTTGTTTTCATTCCTCTGCCTCTCAGTTATAGCCACATTTTCTTACTTACAAGAGTATTTTTTCAAAATACTCAGGCAGTGAATATGCCTGAGCTGGCACATTTTTTGTCTCAGCAGGCTTTACTTTTCAGATGGAGCTGCTGCATGGTAAATCCAGTGACAGTGTTTTCGCTGCAAGCGTTACCTTTTACTTGCTAAAATCATTTTGCCCCACTGAAAGACCTCCAGTCAAAGCATCTTAAGTGCATGAATGACCCAGGTTACACATCTTGCTCGCTCTTTCTCCAGAGAAATGCAGCCACGCCCTGAGATGAGGGGCATGTCTCTGCCAGCTTGGTTTATGGTTTTTGCAGGGAGGGAACTGGTTACCGTGCAGAGGTATCAGGCTGGGAGCAGCGATGATGAGCCCTCTGAAATCTACCCAAGAAGCAGAGTAAATAGTTCAGCTGGCCCTGCTGAGCTCCCTGTGGGTCGCTTGTCAGACCCACATCTGGAGCTTGCTGGGGTGTACAGCAATGTATGGATCCTTCTTAGCAGCTTTTCCAGGAGGTCTATGATGGAGCTGGAGTGAAGAACAGGCCACTTGATTTTAAATCGTGGCTGTGTTTGTAAGACAGTGGTTTTTCTATTTTGTTATGTTTAATTCCAGCACTAGTAGCGTATTTTTAGAAGTGTAGCTGTATATGTGGTGGAAGAAAAAATAATAATCTTCTGTTGCTTTTGTATATGTGAATTTGGTTTTCCCAGATGAGGCTTAGGGTTTTTCCTCCTGAGTTGTATTTAGAGTTGTAAACTCATCAGGACTGCATGTGTTTTATTTGGAGCTGTAAAGTCAGAATAAATATAGAAAGATGTGTATGCTTTTTAATAATAGCTGAGCCTTGAACTATGCCCATTTCCCAGCTGTCCTGCACCAGCTGCCCTGCCTCACCTATGTTTTTAGTAGAGCATTTCACCATCATCTGACCAAAAATGGGAAAACTAAAAGGAGAAAGTGGTTTTTGCATACAGTGGCAGTTTCCTAGAGGCTCAGAAGTCAGAAGCCTACTCTTCTGTCCTCTCTTACAAATTAATTTGAAATTAATTAATCTTCTCCCGTGGCGAGATTCCTGGCTGCAACCACAGCTTTGCTTCAATTACCTCTTGCCCTCTAGGGCCAGGCAGTCTCTGAACTGCCCTTGCACCCAAAGCTCCTGTTAAAAATAATCCAGCAGCAGGTTTGGGCTGTCTTAAATTTCTAAAATTACTACCATGCAACTGGTGCTTTAGAAAGAAACACTTTTGATCCTCCTTTTAAAATGAATTTCACAATCTTTATTTGGAGACCAGCACTAGAACAGTACTTGGGGTTGCAGAGGTATCTGTGGTTACGTCTGTTTGTTTGTCTGTATTTGGTTAAAAATTAGCTTAATCCCATTTCTAATGAGGTGGGTTGGTGAGGGTTCAAAGAATAGCCATTTGCTGCTTATTCTAAAAGACAACCCTTTCCAAACATTTCCAGTGCAAGATGTGGATGTCAGGTGAGACTTAGGTGGAAAGAAGCCAAGTTTAGCAAAGTTTAGAAGCACATTTTCTCTCTTACCCAGGCTGTAACTGAGAAATGTGCTGAGTAGATGTGCTGGGGCAAAGGGTTTCAAACTGAAAGTAAAATTTAAAAATGAGGCTGGTGAACATGATGGGGGAGGGGGGAAAGAAAGGGGTGTGGGAGCAATAAGGATATTCCCCTCAGTAGAAAACACTGTATTTCAAAACAAGATAAAAAAGGGGAATGCAAGTCATGGGCATATAAGTGAGAGCCTAATTCAGCTTGTTACATTTAGGAGAGTAATCACGATAGCTCAAGTCCTTCCCATTGTGGCAGTGGCCATACTAAAATGGAAACTGGAGGCAGTGGCAACTGGCAGCATGGCATGGATGGACGGAGGGGAAGGTGTGTAGTGGCATGGGATTCCCAGCACTCCAGAAAGAGTGGTGCCAGAGGGAAGCCCCCACAATAGTGGTGTTTTCCCTTATGTGCACAGACCTCTATGAGCAGCAAGGTTTGCAAGAAACCCTTCAGTGCAGGGGTGGTTTCCTGCACTGCCCCTGCGGTCTGCAGGGCCTTCATGCATCAGTCGCTTGCTCTGGGGCTTCGCGGCCTGGCCTGTGCTGGGCTGACTTTCTGATTCATCAAACCTCTGCAGTGTGGCTGCCTGCCTAATGCTGCCTGGGGAGGGACATGCCCTCCTGCCCTGCACTCAGGGAGGAAACCTACTCAGGGCAATCCCCCCCCTTTCGCAGCCCAAAGTCATTTCCCAGCCCCACAGACCATCAGCTGCTGTGGGGATAAAGGGCACACACTCTGTCGTTCAACCAGAGAGGACACGTGCCCCTCTGCAGGCTTTCTGTTACCTGTGTCACTGCAGTAAATGTGATGAGACCATTTTATCTGCCAGAAAAATAAATATTTATTTGGATGGTGTTGTCTGTCTAGCTGCAAAGCACATCTTGAGCAGCCTATGTGGAAACTCTGGTTTCTAGTTGAAAAGTAAGTAGTGCTTTTAAGGTCAAGTGGAGTTCATCTTGGACACCATCCAGTACAAACTTGACTTTGGAAAAGTCGAGGTTGCTCATGATTTCAATCCTAAAATTTCTGCTCTGGTGGAACACTGAATATCCCCCACTCCAATAAATAAAATATACAAAATTACCTATTAAGGTAAAGCATATTGTCCTCCAGATATTTATAACCACTGTCCTGCTGTTCTCATTTTAGCAAGGATTTCTAATTTTGCTCTTCACTGGATTTGTGTCCAAATGTGCACTGGTTTCCCCAACAGAGAAAATCAAGAGGGTCTAAGAAGCAAGGGGTTATGTGGGGGGTGATACCTCATGGTGCCAAATTTCCTTCGCCCCCTGCTTCCCAATATACATATGTTCAGAGATAAATGATAGAGCAGTTTGTTGAACAGGGCTGTGCATACGCTACAGGGTTCAGTTGGCAGGAAAAAAATGTACTGTCTTATCTGAGCCAATGGCATGTAATGCAGAAAATTTGGCTTAGAGGTCAAAACAACAGATTTAGAATTATTACTTTGGCATAAATGTCTCATTTATCTTGTTTGTTACAGGGCAGAGGCACAAACAAGGCAGCCTTTTGCAGAGAGGGAGAGGAAAAAACTTCAGGCTCTTTCTGCAGGATTAGTAATAAATGATATTTGCTTTACAGGAGGGCCACGAAAGTAGGTTAAAAAAAAAAAGGCCTCCAAATGCCTTGAGCTATTTCCTGCACACTCAAGGTGTCTGTTTCTGCCTTGGGGTTTGGGGGTTTTTTTGCAGCTTGTTGGACAAAGGGTTGTAGCTATCAAATGGTTTGTTACACATTAACCATTTAAATTAAATGACTTCTTTATACCTCCTCAGAACACGAAAGATACGTGTGTCTCCAGATGTTGATATTTATTATTTAGGTAGTAAGGAGACATTTAACTAGACAGTATCACTCTAACCTGTTGTGTTAGTTTTAGTGTTTCAGTGTTTTCTCCAGGATTCAGCCGCGCTTATATCCAAATGCCACAGGTTGCCTGGAAAACAGACCTTTTTAGCTCTGCTAGCAATGTAATTCAGAGCATAAGGGTATTGCACTTGAGCCACTTGGTCCTCAGAGGAAATCTGAAAGCTAAAAAAGTGCAAAGGAAGTGCTAGAGATGGCTGTGAAGGAAATCAGTAGGCGAGGAAGGAAGTCAGAAAGAAAACCGATTGCAAGGTGATTTGAAGGAGGGTTTGATGTTGAACTACAACATGAGGACCAAAGTGAGGACCAGATTTTGGCTCCTTACTGCAAAGAGTTGCATGTTTGCTAGATTACAGAATTCAGTCTTTGACATGTTGACATCACTGCATTACTTTATCTTTCTTTTCCATTTTTGCAAGCTCAGATTAATATTGATGTCAGTGTAGGGGTTAACAGGCTCCTGTTCCAGTGATTTTGAAATCCCACGAGCTGGCCGCTTCTTGCCACCCTCTGGGTATATATATTTTATATTTAATGTTTCACAACATAGTTGTGTTTAGAGGTATCAAGGGTCATTTACTAAACTAGGTAGCTAAGCTATCAAAGCAGTATTTTCTGCAAGCATAGCTCTCTGCTTGGGCTAATCAGTTTTGCTGCAGTGATTATAAAGCATGGCTACTTAGAGCACTGCAGCTCTTGGTGTCTTTGTTGAATAAACATGTCCTGTATTGGTATGTAACTCCTAGAACAAGAATGCCACAGTTTTTATTGGCACTGTTAAATAACTTTACAAGCAGAAAGTCACCTTTTTCTGCACATGTGACTTAATCCCTGACAGCAGGATTGCCAGCCTTGCCAAGTGAATTTCCCCGCAGCCACATGTAAGTGTATGGTTATCTTCAGATGCAGAAACTGCCATCTCTTCTAGTGGAGGCAGGACTTACTGCCTATAATTGGATAAAAACCCACCACACCAATCAACTCGCTTGAGAAATGGGCAGATCTTCAGAGTGGAGGGTGCAAAGCATTGCCAGTAATACATACTCAGCATCCCTTCAATAAAATTATAATGCCAGAGTCTGCATAGTAAGCAATATAATTTTTTTTAGCAAAAGTCATGTCAGAAAAGATTCTGGATTTACAGTTTAGGGGACAGGCAATTCATCAGTACATTTTTCTGCTTCAGTGTAAATTGCTGTTATTTTCTTGCTGACTTTTTGTCTTCAGTCTCAGCTCACTGGTGAAAAATCCTGTTGTTTGTCAGAAGATGTGCTTGCTATAGATGAGAAAAGCCAGGGCAGCTTTCACAGTAAGGTGACAGTACTTGTTCCTCTCCTGGCCAGATTTCAGGGCAGAAGTGATATGAGGCCTGAGCTGAAGGGGCTTTGGCATGGATCAGGTGTCCTCAGTAGATATCCTTGATGGAAAGGTACAGATGTTCAGCTCACACAAGGGAATGCAGTCAGGGATTTATCAATGTAATAGTGGTTTCAGTCAATTGCATGTGTTTTAGTGCTGGCTGAAAGTCTGAAACCATTAGGACAACGTGAGGAGAAAAAAAAGTTTGAAATCTTTAGTGGAATAAATTTCCGGTCTTCCTGGTCTTTTTATTTTATCATGTCATCTTCAAAGTACTATTTTCTGTTAAGAACAGGCATAGCTGTAAAGATTTTAGTGGGCTTCTTACAATGTTTTAATGATACCTGTGAGTACTTTTCTGAGTAGTGCCTCAGTAAGCACTGAGGCCCCTTTCATAACCAGAGAAATTTAAAAATTACTCTCTCATGTCGTTTCAATGCATAGTTACATTCACTGAGGTCAGAGAGATTGCCTCCCCCTCCTTCCTTCTCTGAGGCTTTGTGTGTTTCAATGAGTCACTGGGTGACAGGGTGGGAGGCCAGCTCTTGATGGCCACCTCATTTTGGTGCATTTTGGAGAACAGGGCAGCAGTCTCCAGAGCGATGCAGAGTGGCTGAGCACTGGGATGAAAAGCAGTTACTGAGCAGGGACTATCTGGATCACAGGCACTGCTTTGTCCCAGGGTGACTGTATTTTACCTCTGAATTTTGATGCTTCTAGGGGTTCTTCCTAAAAAGAAGAACTCTTGAATATCTTCTTGCAGTGGTTTGCCATCAGCAAAGGAGAGGCATTGCTCAGTTGTGTGGTGTGCTGTGGTTTCTCAATGTTTCCCTCTGGGGGTCCATTTCTGTCCTGACCTGTGGCTGTGTTGCCCTTAGAGGCAGCTGACCTTTCTTGCTGACCTTTCTTCCATGTGTTAGAGCATGGTTTTGGCTTTCCAGTATCAGATCATTTTCTCAGAGTTTTGAGGGTTTTTTGCTCGGGTTTGTTTGGTTTTTTCCTAGTGCCTAAAATGTATGGTGAGAGCACAGAGGTAATGTTTTGCAATCTTACCATACAGCTGGTGGAGTTGGGAGAGACTGAACATCTTACATGGTAATGGAGTTACTGTGTCCTAGCACAGTTTCTTCTCAGAGATGTCCTATCCTCCTGCCCATGGTTTCAGCAAGACTTTGGTCTGTCCTGGGATGTGTGCCATTTACCTGATTTGGAGGAGGTACAGGCATTGAAGTGAGCCTTTCATGCAGGCCTGGTTCTAGAGCAGATTGGAAATATTGATGCTTCTGTGTCAGCCTCAGTGCTCCATCCAGCTTTAACGGTGGCCAACAGAGATGGGACAGATGGCAGAAATTAAGCAGAACTCTCTGATGCCTGACCTAGTCTGCTGCACAGGGTAGGGCACCATACTGCCTGTCAGCAGAGTGTCCACAGAGGGCTCCCAAAACACACATGCTGGCTGGGGATGGGGGGTCATGTGCTATGGGCAACAGGGGCTTTTGCAAGGTTGGGAGGAGCCAAGGCTCTTGGGCTCTGCCTGTACCCATTTTACTGCCTGAAGGGTGCGCATGGATCAGAGTAGGTTGTTTAATCCAAATCCCCTCACAGATTTCCATGGGGAGAATGGAAACTGGGGGAAGGACTGCAGCTTGAGCCAGAGCCACCCAGGACTGAGTAGAGCTTCCTTTGATCCTTAGCAGCCAGGCTGATGGTGTTTCCAGCCTGCTGTCCCGCTTGTCAGAAGGTTACATCCAATGAACCCAGAAAATAAAATCCTTTTGAATTTAACCTGCCATCAGTAATCACATATCCAAATTTATTTTACAGCTGTGGTACTCTAAAAAGCACTGATTTTTGTAACTGCAGAGGCCCAGGGCTGTCAGCATGGATGGGACCCAGGAGTAGCTGCCAGTCAGCAGTGATTTTTTGTCCATCTGCTGTGCAGATACCACAGGGAGTTCCATGATGCTTAGATAAGTGATAAGTGAAGTCCACACACTACCTCTTCAGCAATGCAGCAATCCTGGTCATGCATCCCCATAGAGCCCTGAGATCCAGACATGGCCCTGTTCCATTGTATGCATCACGAGCTATCTCTTGTCTTTGAATGGGGGTTTGTGACCCCCATTGTCCTTTTAATAAATAATGGAAAAGCAACTTCAAAAGAGAAAGTCGAGTCCGGCTCCCCAGCAAGCAAATGATGCGCATCTCCCAGGATCCTCCATGGCAGGGACATTGCAAGTCCCTCGTAAAACTCTCTCTGCGTGAACTTCAAAAGGAGAGAGCCATCATTTGAGAAAACGGTGGACAAAAGCACTGGCGTCCTGTGAGTGCAGCCTGATGGTATGCCTATTATCAGCTGCTAAGCAAAGTGTGTTTATTTCAGCTCAAAGGCACTAGTGACTAAGCTTGAAATATTTTGAAATTGGTGCTGAAATGACCTTGAGGTCATCCTGAAGGTCCCACAGCTAAACAGGTTAGACAGACGTGTGGGGGATGAGCTGTACATAAAAGCTCAGGGCTCAAACTTCCTGTCAGAGAGATGAACAAGGTACCTTGTAACAACAAGTGAAGACAGTAAGGTTGAAATGCCAAAGAATTTTAATTGTCTGAATCTTTTCAGGTGTGAGATTAGCTAAATTCAGGGTGAAGTGAAAGTGAAATACTGTCAGGAGCCAGCAGCATAAGACTAGTAGAACAATTGATCCTGGAAGCAGCAAGCCACGCATTAAATATTCCTGGGCTTATCAAAGGATATTTCATCATGGTGCATACTGAAAGTAGGCAGTTATCAACATGTGATTCCTTATATGCCATTTAACTTCTCAGTCCTTCCTTTTGGTAAAAATAAAACAGCATCTTCATGCTCCAGTGGAACCTGTGCCAGCCTCTGCAGGCACAGTCTGAAGTATCGCTTTTGAGAGGGACTGGTTTAGTTTAAGGCACTATCCCATGGCAGGGAGCTCAGTGCAGGGACAGAAGGCACTGCCACCCTGCTCTGCACTGTGGGGCAGTCCCAGTGCTGTTTCTTTTACTGGCGTGGCTGCAGCAAGAACGTGCATTTCCCAGCTCCACCGGGACAGTCCCCAGCGCAGCCTGGGGAAGTGAGCTTTTCCTGCAACTTGCCTTCCTAACTGTATGATGAGAAAGTGCTTCCTCATCTCAAAGAGACACTGTGAGAAGTCCATCCCAGAAGTGGGCAGGGAGAAGCTGACAGCAGCAGAGGAAGAAATGGGCTGTGTTTGCATGAACCACTTCCACAGTGGCTGCAGGAGCACCTGGTTACTTGTGGTTTTTGCTAATTTCCTTTTACGTTTCTGCCAGGAGCTTAAAGAGAGTCATGGAGAACTAAAAATAGTTAAAATGCTCACCTCTTCCATAACAAAAGTAATTAAATCATCCCTGTCCTGCCTCAAAGTGCTCTTGGTGTCAGTAGCTCTTCTTCAGGGACTCATGTAATGCAAACGGCCAAATTATAAATCCTTTATAAAGGGGTTTATCCCTCTGCTGAATGAGCTCGCAGCAGACGCCCAGACATAGCACGCTGGCTGTGGCACCTTCACTGAAGGTCTGTTGCCATCAATCTTAACCTGCTAATGTCACGGTGTTAAAAATACACGGGGTGCAGAATGGCTGGTAAATGCTTTTTTTGTCACCATGGAAGAATGACATTGTGGCAGCGATCCAGACCTCATCCCTTCTGTCGGAATGGCTGCTGCTCATGCATCAGGCCAGGGCCTTCATCCAAAGAAGCGTTTCCTCGTTGCATGGTCCCATGTGTATGTTTTTCTCGCCACTGTCAGCTTGTCTTTAAGGAGACACATTGCATGCAGGTGGAAAGTCACTTGGGCACCTGCCCATTGCACTGAACTGGAGCCCTCGCTACCACGTAATTTAAAACCAAAGTTAAATGGTTTTGTTTGTTTTTCATTTTTAGGAGTGCCAAATCCCAGTGTTGTATTTCAATCAGTGGGAGATTTTCAAGAGTACTTCTTGCTGCATTAGGCTTGCTGTTAACTTGCTTAGGACCACCCTTGACAAAGGTGCTGCAAATCTCAGGTATTCCCATGCTTTTCCTGTCCTTCCTCAGAAATTGTGACTCTAGAGCTGCTGGTGAGCATGCCAGGCTTACCTGTGGACAGGCAGGCACACAGGTAGGGTTATCATGCAAATACACACCCTGGGTTATG
Source organism: Edolisoma coerulescens (assembly GCA_013397115.1). Taxonomy (NCBI): domain Eukaryota; kingdom Metazoa; phylum Chordata; class Aves; order Passeriformes; family Campephagidae; genus Edolisoma; species Edolisoma coerulescens. The sequence goes on from VWZW01005045.1 coordinate 864,815, forward strand.
AGCCGCAAAGATTACATGTCCCAGATTAGATACTTTCTATTTTGAACTCTGTGTCCTGCTTTGGTTTCAGCAAAATCAGAAAAATCAGTGTGATGCTTTCAGGTTTGCCGGGTTTTCTTCCATGTCCTATCCAATGTCTGCATTGGTGCAAGCATGGGCTGGTGCCCTGGGTCACCTCTGACCTCCAGGTTACGTGGTTGTCCCTAGCAAGGATTAGAAGAGAATGTGGGACAGTGAGTGTGATGGGGCCGTGCGCTTTTGGCTTCTGCACTAGTCCAGTAAACACAGAGCTGAGCAATGCCCACAGTTTAACCACAAAGCCCTTGCACATGCAAACTGGGGCTCGTTCCTTGAGAAAACACACTTCCCTGTCCTCTACCTGCTCTGCTGCCCAAGACCTGGGCAGGGCACTAAGGGCTGCTGCTGAAATGCTGGTCTGGCTCAATTCACTGGCAAAACTTTGGGGCTTCCCTGGAGCATCGCCATTTTGCAAGGTGCTCCACTGGGTCAGTTCCCAGTGCAGCCTGGGGAAGTGAGCATTTCCTGCATCTTGCCTCCCAATTATGTGATGAGAAAGTGCTTCCTCACCTCAAAGAGACACTGTGAGAAGTCCATCCCAGAAGTGGGCAGGGAGAAGCTGACAGCAGCAGAGGAAGAAATGGGCTGTGTTTGCATGAACCACTTCCACAGTGGCTGCAGGAGCACCTGGTTACTTGTGGTTTTTGCTAATTTCCTTTTACGTTTCTGCCAGGAGCTTAAAGAGAGTCATGGAGAACTAAAAATAGTTAAAATGCTCACCTCTTCCATAACAAAAGTAATTAAATCATCCCTGTCCTGCCTCAAAGTGCTCTTGGTGTCAGTAGCTCTTCTTCAGGGACTCATGTAATGCAAACGGCCAAATTATAAATCCTTTATAAAGGGGTTTATCCCTCTGCTGAATGAGCTCGCAGCAGAAGCCCAGACATAGCACGCTGGCTGTGGCACCTTCACTGAAGGTCTGTTGCCATCAATCTTAACCTGCTAATGTCACGGTGTTAAAAATACACGGGGTGCAGAATGGCTGGTAAATGCTTTTTTTGTCACCATGGAAGAATGACATTGTGGCAGCGATCCAGACCTCATCCCTTCTGTCGGAATGGCTGCTGCTCATGCATCAGGCCAGGGCCTTCATCCAAAGAAGCGTTTCCTCGTTGCATGGTCCCATGTGTATGTTTTTCTCGCCACTGTCAGCTTGTCTTTAAGGAGACACATTGCATGCAGGTGGAAAGTCACTTGGGCACCTGCCCGTTGCACTGAACTGGAGCCCTCGCTACCACGTAATTTAAAACCAAAGTTAAATGGTTTTGTTTGTTTTTCATTTTTAGGAGTGCCAAATCCCAGTGTTGTATTTCAATCAGTGGGAGATTTTCAAGAGTACTTCTTGCTGCATTAGGCTTGCTGTTAACTTGCTTAGGACCACCCTTGACAAAGGTGCTGCAAATCTCAGGTATTCCCATGCTTTTCCTGTCCTTCCTCAGAAATTGTGACTCTAGAGCTGCTGGTGAGCATGCCAGGCTTACCTGTGGACAGGCAGGCACACAGGTAGGGTTATCATGCAAATACACACCCTGGGTTATGAGCCGCAAAGATTACATGTCCCAGATTAGATACTTTCTATTTTGAACTCTGTGTCCTGCTTTGGTTTCAGCAAAATCAGAAAAATCAGTGTGATGCTTTCAGGTTTGCCGGGTTTTCTTCCATGTCCTATCCAATGTCTGCATTGGTGCAAGCATGGGCTGGTGCCCTGGGTCACCTCTGACCTCCAGGTTACGTGGTTGTCCCTAGCAAGGATTAGAAGAGAATGTGGGACAGTGAGTGTGATGGGGCCGTGCGCTTTTGGCTTCTGCACTAGTCCAGTAAACACAGAGCTGAGCAATGCCCACAGTTTAACCACAAAGCCCTTGCACATGCAAACTGGGGCTCGTTCCTTGAGAAAACACACTTCCCTGTCCTCTACCTGCTCTGCTGCCCAAGACCTGGGCAGGGCACTAAGGGCTGCTGCTGAAATGCTGGTCTGGCTCAATTCACTGGCAAAACTTTGGGGCTTCCCTGGAGCATCGCCATTTTGCAAGGTGCTCCACTGGGTCAGTTCCCAGTGCAGCCTGGGGAAGTGAGCTTTTCCTGCATCTTGCCTCCCAATTATGTGATGAGAAAGTGCTTCCTCACCTCAAAGAGACACTGTGAGAAGTCCATCCCAGAAGTGGGCAGGGAGAAGCTGACAGCAGCAGAGGAAGACATCGGCAGCAGGAGTTGTTTCCCAGCCTGAGGGTGCCCTCTGGCGTATGCAGGAGACTGTAAAGATTGCAATTTCTTGAAGTGGGTTTACTTGGCTTCCTCCTTTTCCTAAAGCCTTGCAGCCAGCATGGTTCTTCACTGATGTCTGCCAGATAGGTGCATACCATAAAGGAACCCCCAGACCAGTCCCGTGTGTTGTTCACATTTATACACCCAGCAGCTGACAATCACTTTTTTAATGATACTGGCCACATTCAGCATGTCAAGCAGGAGGCCTCTGGGCCCCAATGTCTCAGACTCAATTTCCTTCTAGCAGTGCCTGGTAGGTGTCCAAAACCAGCCTGCAGCAGGTCCTGCTCCAGCTGTGCCCAGGCAGTGCTGCTCCCCCTGCCCTGGCACTGTCTTCTGGCACACACTTGGGGCTCCAGTGCAGAACCATTCCAGTGCATTTCAAATCCTGGGTTCAATCAGGAAACCAGGCTGCAAAGAGGTAGGAGCAGCTTTTTATAAACAAACAAAGCCTAGCCCTTTTTTCTTGGGGGAAGGCAGGGCGTTTAGGAGTGGTGGCAGCATGAGCAAACATTGCCATGATTACATGGAACTGAGAACAGACGGTGAATGAGAGGCATAAACATAAAAGCTGCAGTAAATACAAATCTTCTCCATATGTAGAGTCCTTTCTTGGAAGAACTTTGTCATCTTGTCTCGATTACAACATTTGGATTTTATAAAATTTTTTAAAAAATAGTTTCAAAGCTTTTTGTTGGCAGCTGCAGTAACAAATGTGCTGGTAGGTAGCAGAGAAGCCTGTTGAGCGCTCTGGTGGGGCAGAATGGGTGCTCAGGTATTGCAGTGCCTTGTCTGGCAGCTGCTGCTCATAGCAAAACAGCAAGGTCGTGACATTTTGAGGAATTAAGTCAAGTGTGGGTCACTCTCTGTATGCCCTTTCTTCTTTCCTCCTTGCTCCTTTCCTGGGGTGTTTTCCAGCATGAGTCAGTGTATCCTCACTCACTCATCCCAGAGTTACAACACACATGGTAATCTGCCAGGAGGTGGTCCGGGCTTGCAAAGCTACCACCTCCTACCCAGAGGTGGGACTTTTGTCCAGATCCACCAACTGGCATTCATCAGCAACCACCAGTGGAAGAGGGTTTGGTTCGCTGGAGTATGGGAAGACCCGTGCTGGGGTTGGGTGCTCTTTTCCAGCTGCGTGACAGCTGTCCTTGGATGTCTTCATTGTTGTTTGCTTCTCAGCAGCCAGGTTTTGCTCACATTTTCTCCATGCTCTCTGCTGATCTTTTTCTTATCTCTGTGGTTTTTTCCCATAGGTCGAAAGCTGAGAGGAAAAGCCTTTTATTTTGTCAATGGAAAGGTGTTCTGTGAAGAAGACTTCCTGGTAAGCACCCAGCTGACTCTTGTAATGAGACATCTCAGGGTTGCCAGCAGACACACAGCCTTTCTGCCTGTCAGCTTTGCCTGTGTTTTACATGCTTCTGGTCCAGCATCCTGCCTGGCCCTTCTGCTCCAACATTTACCCAGGGCCAGCCGCAGCCATGGTGACTGCCCACATGTGGTGCTGGAAGTAGTTGAGTGAGAGGCCATGGTTTTGTGGCACGGAGTCCCTAGCTAAAGCCATAATTTGTTGTGATGTCTCCTTCAAAGCATTGTCTCTGTGGCCATACTGTGGAGGCAGGAGTGAGATGAGCAGCTACAGAAGAATGAATGGGTGAATTTCCCTTTTCACCTAATGGGTATCTTAATGGATAGCTTTCTGTTGCCCTCAATGGATTTTGTGTGAGTGTACCTAAGCATGAAGCAACCCCACAGCCCTCTCCTTGGCTGGTGCAGATAAAAAGCCATACAGCCTTCTTCCCCTGAGTCCTGGTAGATTAAGCCTTCCTTGAGACTTGAAAAGGTCATTATTGCCTTCTTACTGGTGAAGCCTAGTGGTGATTTCTGTCAGAGAGAGGTACGTTCATCTTCTTTGTTCTCGTCAGTATGTTCTACACAGGCTGAAAATAAAAAGATTGATTAAATATACCCAAGATATTTTATTTTCCAAGTCTGCATTTCCATCATGCAGACAGATGATGTGCTGTGCCCAAGGTGCATGTCATGGACATGACAGACAGTTCCTTACCAATAGATCTCAGCAAAAACAGCAAAGAAGTTGCTCTGGGCCAGACTTGATTGCTATCCCAACAAGGAACTGGGACAATACCACTGACCTCAGAGAAGCTTCAACAGAATTATAACCATGTAGCCAAAGAAAAATTTGGCTTTCCAGGCCTATATATACAGATATTGTGACATGAATATGTGATAAACACAAGTAAGTTCCTGCCTTATAGATTCATGTGGTCAAATAAGCATATAATAAGTCTTATTAGTAACTGCCTTATTTGCATGTGCATTTATGGTATTTATTTTTATACTTTAAATTAAAGTTACATTTTGGACTTGGAAGTTACAAGAACTTGTACTCTTTCTGAAAGTGGGCAGTCTGGTGTCTTTATTTATATCCCCTGGAAACCCATCCACACCTTTTTATAATGAAAAAAGCATTGGAAAGTTTAGCTTTTCTGTGTAAGGAGCACAGAAAAAGGACCAATAACAAATATGCAAATAACACTCCACTGTTGTTTATGCTTGAGTGGCCTTGTGAAATTTTAAGTGAATTCTTTTTTGTCCTTGCAGTATTCTGGTTTCCAGCAGTCAGCTGACAGGTGTTTCATTTGTGGTCATTTGATAATGGACATGGTAAGTGATAATTGCTTAAGGAGAAAAAACTCTCGCAGTTTTTTAAAAGAATGCATCAAAAGCAAAATATATTCATATCTAATACTGCCTGTTATCTGGTAGTTTGCCTAGTGTGAGACTGGTATCAGAAAGAAAATCCACTGAGACTTTTGTTGATTTTTTCAAGGAAGTGAAGCTGGCATGCTACTGTATGCGGTGCAGAGACACTGCTCTGCTTGTTTCCAGTGGGTGTTGAAAAGCAGGGCCTCCAGCTCTTTCATCCCTTTTTGGGCTTCCCTGGACAGTGTATTTGAAATCCTGTTGATGCTTCCTGCTCAGCAGTGCCGTGGCTCTGCAGTGCTCCCTTGCTGTGAGGCATCAGTGCAGCACTCTCAGCCTCTCTTTCCCGCATTCAAGCTGTGGCTTCCCTTGTGTCTTCTGGATGAAGTCACTTCCTTGTCATTTTCTGTGGGTACTGATACTCTGGGGAGCAGGTTTGACCCAGAGTGTGTGATCCAGACCTCAGTTCAGATCTGTGAAGCAGGATCAGCCTCCAGCAGGTACCGTCCATTCCAGATGTGCATGGGGTGGGGGATGCTGAAGGGGTCAGCATTCAGTTATAGGATGATCAGTGGGAGACCGGTGTACCTGGTGGTGTAAGACTACAGCTGAGGCAAAGAAATTAGGAATCTCTGGTTCACAGCATACCTCCCAACATTTTCTAATGCTTATCATTAATTATCTTTGTTTGCCTGCTTACACTGGAAAGCATTACAATTGGAAAAGCTGTTTCCTACTCAGAAGTCTGATCCTTCTACTGACGGACCATGGTATTCCAGGTAGTGAATTGCAGCTGTTGAGTTCAACACCATTTCCATAGTCTGTGCTAATTAGAAAGCCAGGCTAGCGAGTACAAAGCCCTTTAATATCTAAGGAATTGTGAAAACCTAGCAATAATATTACTTTCAACTTCTCATGGAGAATATAAAAGTGTATTTCCTGTGTTCAGCTGGTACATCTTGCCTTGTGATCTTGATAAGTATTCTCTACCTGTTGACTTCAGAAATTATTTTCTGTCCTTTAAATTCTGTCACTTCTATCCTTTGTCATGCTAAATACCTTGACTGAGTCTCTAAATTGTTTTCTTACCCATGCTAATAACTAATATCTCTGGAACCATACATTGATTCCAGCTGCCCTTTCCACCCTTGTTAACTGATTTTTCAGATGAGATGGGGGAAAAAAGACACAGCCCTGCTGATGAATATGCAGCATTATCTGGTGTAAAGCTGTGTGTTTACTATTTTCACCTTTATTGGCTCTTCATGTGCATTTTTCCTCTCTCTTGCTCTGTTGCAGATCCTGCAGGCTCTAGGGAAATCGTATCATCCGGGCTGCTTCCGATGCGTCATCTGCAACGAGTGTCTGGACGGTGTGCCATTCACTGTAGACTCTGAAAACAAAATCTACTGTGTCAGAGATTACCACAAGTAAGGGCAAAACAAACAGCAGAGGTGTTCCAAGCAACAAGCCTCTAATTTAGCTTTTCAGCTAGTTAGGAGTGCAGATTAGTAAAATAGCAACAGGGTTAAAAGTCTGAGGATGGGGCTAGACCCTAGAAATTCCTCCTCTCTCCTCTTATCCAGCCGTTGACTCCTGTGTAACCCTGATGAAGTCAAATAACCTCTGGGCTTCAGCTGCCCCTTCTGCAAAGCAGAGACAGTGAGAAATAGTGCTCCTGAAGTGTTCAGTGATGTACAAAATTAGTCTGCTTTAAGGTAAGCCTGTGAATGCCTGTGGAAATCAATGTGATTTACTTTTTGACTAGTGGAAGGGCTGAATTTGACTTTTAAAGAATCGCCACTGAACCTGCAAAGCAAAACTTTTACCCAGTTCTAAATTAAACAAATTATAAATCCACTTTAAAAATCACTTCTTATTTAGACAGTAAAATAAAACGGCTGTGCTCTTGGCTAGTAGTTATGATATTAGAGCTGCACACATTTTGTGTGTCCTTCTGGCTTGCTTTGGTCCTTGCTCCATTTTTTGAGCAGGGAGAGTATTAAGTGTTGCTCAGGCAGCCCTTGGAACTCTTCTGTGTTGTGCCAAGATTAGAGTTGTTACAATCCTTTTGTGAAGATTAGTGCCCTTGTATGCCATCGTTATTCTGAAATAATGCATATTTCCTTGCAATTTAATTAATTTAATTATTGTGTTACAAGGCCTTAAGAAGCTGTACGGTCATGTGGTGTTTTCTCAGAAGTTTCCTGCCCTGAGGCTGCCACTTCTTTCAATATGTTTTTCTGGGGACAGTCCTGCTCAATTCCTCCTCATTTTCTTTTCCAAATCTCTCAGTAGCAGCCAAGAATTTTATAGGGAATTTTGTATTTTTTCTGGCACTAAGTGTAAAATGTAAGGCCTCTTTTTGCCTGATTGAGCAATGTGTGCCAAGCATTACTTAAAATCTATGCAAAAATGAATTTATGATCTCGGGAAGCAAAACTTTCCTGTTGGTAAGTTATTTACAGCTGCAGCTTTTCATGTTATCACTGAGAACATACAGGCCTCTCTTTTTATGTTGATCCTAACTTGCCTTCAATTTCTCATTGCTCTTCCAGAGTTTTAGCTCCAAAGTGTGCGGCGTGTGGACTTCCCATTCTGCCCTCCGAGGTGAGAGCCTTTTATTCCATCTCCCCTTAGGGGAGGAGTGTCAGGCCTTGCTCTCTTTCACACTTGACCCTATGTCAAGACGAATGTGCTTGTGGATGGGGAGAGATGGTCGCTTTCTCTGGAGTGCAACCCTTTGATCTGTTCTTGAGATGTGACCCTTCTTTTGTTCAATAATGAAGCTTCTTCTTCCTTGGCCAGGCTGCTTTTTTCATCTCCTGCAGGATTATGCTGCTGCTAGTTTTATGTTCAGGAGAATTTTCCTTTATGTCAATAGGTGCTGGTGGTACTCATGAATGTAACTCATTTTAATACTTGGAGGAGATGAATCTTGGGCAAAACTAATTTAAAATGCTGAAAAATGTGTTCTATTGAAATTACTGAGTCATTAATTTGTGATTTCTGATAGATGTTCCTGTTAAACAGAGAACATTTTTACATTTCTGGTGTCACATTTTAAAGGATATCTGTAGACAGTCGATGATCAAGCTTTACTGTAAAAATAACTGCAAGTGGCAGCATTTATTTGTGGTTTCCAACCAGCTGCCCAAATGCATTTCCTCGACATTCATTCTGTTGCAGGAAGCAATCTACAGAGTGCATGTGTCTGATCCTGCTGTAATCCTTTGTAATTTCTGCTTTGCTCAAATGCACACAGGGGTCTGATGAGACCATTCGGGTTGTGTCCATGGACAAGGATTACCATGTGGAATGTTATCACTGTGAGGTAGGTCAGCAGCTTTCTCAGGGAGTGGGTGTTTAATAGTCATAACTGCTATTATTTTTAAGACAGAAATAAATCTTCTGCCTTTCAGCAGCAGTAGAGGAGCAATTCAAACCTTGCAGTGTGAGACCCTTTCTGTCAGTGACTGAGAAATTTCCAGATTGAGAGCAAAAGTTTTTGCAGCAACCTGTTTCAGCTGTAATTTCATTTGCTATCCATGAAGTTGTGGGCAACAAGTTAATTGCTGCTTTTCAAACTTGGCAGTTTATTCGTTAATGAAGGAAGCATGCTGACTTAGTAAGGTCTATTGCTGCCTTTCAGAAGCCTCAAGTCCCAGATCACATTAGTGTATCTGATTTCCAAGTCAGATTGTTGAAAAATGCTAAGGTGGTGACCGATCCTGTGGGGTGTAAGTTACCTTCACTCTCATGGGAAATGAACGTGTCATTGGGGCTGGAGAAAGGATATGGCTGCACAAGAAAAAATTCCACGAGATTCCAGCTCTTAAAAACCATTTGGTCTCCATGCAGAGCTTCTCAGAAAGCCTCCATACTTCTGCATTGTGAATTAAAATAAATAGTTGTCTTTTCTCACTGTGCTTATAATGCAGTGAAAAGAGGACCTGACTCCACAAGCTGATTTCACATCAGTACAACTGTAATGTGAAGAGGTGAATCCTGCCTGACAGTGTAAGGAGACACGAGCATGTTTAAAATACAGAGGGGGGTTGCACCTTACCACAAGATTAAGCTTATTCAATAAAACTGCTTCAAACAAATTTGTACAAGGCTGCCCATCAAAATGCCTATGTCAGATGTTTTTCTTCTCATGGTACATGCTGGACCTATTAGGAAGGAGCTGTTGACTGGGTGTCTTCTGTCCTTGTCACAAAATCACTTTCCTGGAAGCCAGACCCCAGTTGACCCTGGAAGATGAACGCAAGCTCTAATAATTTGCATGGCCTTTCTTTGCAGGACTGTGGGATGGAACTGAACGACGAAGACGGGCATCGCTGCTACCCACTGGATGAACATTTGCTTTGTCACTCCTGTCACCTGAAACACATAGAGGATGGCACAACCCCAGCAGCTGCCTACCAGCACCACTACTAGACAGTGTGGCCAGCGTTGGAAAGCCGGGACAGAAGACTTGTTACATGATCTCCCTCTCCCCACCTTCAGCTGATTTCCTGTGCATGTTTTTCACCAGTCGGCAACGTTCCTGTAAAAGGATATGAGACGTTTTTGCTGGATTCACAAAGTTTGTATGCTTGTGGGTTTCAGCTGCATCAAACCATGTCTACTTGACTAAGAATGTGGCACGTTACCTAAACCGATCAGTTTACTGTAACGTGCCTTTTTGTGCCACCTGGTGATTCCTCTGGGCTCATGTTGGAAGATTCTTCAGTGAAAGCACAATTTGCTCTCGTGCCTATGAACTCAGATCGTGCCATGCACAATTAAAAAGCCAGAGGCTGGCTTGCCTGCCTACCTGCCGGGGACATCCCCGTTAGTCTACTGTTTCCTGAAAGCACATTTCATCAGGTTCTCTGAAGGACACCAACCTATTAGTACCAGTTTTTTAGACACTCTCTCTTTTTATTAATTCTTTAGGAAAAGAAAAGAAAAGAAAGGAGTCTGTGCAAAATGGCACACTCAAACCATTCAGTTAATTCCCTGAACTCCAGTATCAAGTCTGGCTGTAAAAGCACCAACTCTCCAAGCACAAACCAGGCAATGCTGTCTGGCAACTGGAGGCCAACATCCCATTTCAAACAGAACAAAAAACTGGAACAAGCTAGGCTAAGCTACTGCAATGACTTGGGGCCCAGGCTTGTGTGTCAGCATGACACATAGGGGCCAGTGTGCTGTGTCAGAGTCTGCATAGTGGATCATATTTGGAAAGGAAAGGTCGGGATGCTGAAAGTGTGGACATGGGGGAAATCCATCCTCATTCTTGCTTGCAGAGCTTGCTTTGGAAAAAAGCTCTCCATACACAGACAGTTGCCTGAGTTTTCCATGCTGTCCTCACAGCTCAGCCCTCAGCCTGGCTATTCCTTTTCATGGTGTTTACCCAGCACAAAGCCATTTCATAGTGGTGCTTATTTAGAGCTCGGGGAGCGAACTCGAGATTGTTATGAAGGCTTTGTTACACAGGGATTTAGAGCCCAGCTCCACAACCTGAACTCATATGAGTATGTTGGCATAAACAGATTTGCTCCCATGAATAATAACAGCTTATCTGAGCAAGGGGTTAGAGAGTTTGGCCCTTACTTTCCGTTCTGCTGAGAAAGCAGGAAGGCAGATTGTTTCCTTTCTTGACCCCCCCCTGCTTTATAGTCAAAGAAATCTGTTCTCCCCATATGTGTCACATGTATGATAGGTGTGCCTGCAGTGCATGTTCTGTATCTACCAAAGCTGTGCAGCCCCTCATGTACTGGTACTTTAGTTTAACAAAAAGCTCTTAATTTAAAGCCTCAGATGCAGCTGGGGAACTTAACTAACTCTTTCCTTCATTTTGTGTGGAAAATTAGTTAAATCCTCATGTATCTATGCTAAAGATGTAAACTTGGTTCTGACTGGCAAAGGATGGGATGACATTCTTGAAGATCTTTTTAGTGAGGAAACTACAATAAATTAGCTGAGCCATGGCACTGGGACTCCCAAAACGTGCCCATGCTGAAAACCCGTTACAGTTCAACCAAACCTCTTTTCCAGTAGCATGGATGTAGCTTGAACTTCACTCAATGTAGTCAGACAGCAGCGTGTACCCCTCTGGCACAGTACAGGTGTCAGGTAGCAGCAAGTTGCCTGTCTCTGCCTGTGCTAATAAATCGTCTTGCCATTGCTGAAATGTGAAACTGCCCCAGCCTCAGGAGCTTGGTGGGCTTGGCATGGAGTTTCGTGGTGCCAGCTGACCGGCCAGCCCTCTGCCCATTCAGCCTCCCCCTTTTCCTGCTGCTCTTCAGGATGGGGATGGCAGCTCGGGGCTGGAGGCTGGTCCTGCCTGGAAGCCATCCAGAGCTTTGGTGTAGCTTGGCTCTGCGGCACCGTTTTCCTGGGGACATGCATCCCTCCAGCGAGTGACTGAAAGCTCAAGGGAGGGCACTTTACCACTGTGAAATATATCTTCTGAGAGTTTTACCTGTGATTTTAGAGGAGGTAAAATTGGCCCCAAATATGTGAGCCCTCCTAGAGCCTTAAATTTAGCCTCCAAATGCTGGTTAGGAAAGGGATGGGAGCTGACACAAAATGTAAGCAGTGCTGCATCCAAGCAAGATGGATTGAGGGCAACAGCCAGGGCAGATCCCATAGTGCTCTCACCCCAGTGCACAACATCAGCTTGTGTCCTGCAGCACAGCTAGGCTGGAGCGGGGAGGGGGTGTTCAAGGTGTGACTGTGATCTTAGGACTGTCTGAAGGGGCTGAGGTGGAAAATAACACTAGCTCACAATCCCTAGTAAATAGTTCAGACAGTCCTGGGCAGGTGGTTCTCCGCCCTGAGCTGCTTTTGGCAGCAAAGGCAATGAGATAGCAAAGTGGTTTTTGGAAGTGAGCTGGAAACACCAGCCTTGGTCATGTATTGCTGTCTCTGAGAGACCAGCTGCTATGTAGCTCGTGCTTTTGCTACCTCTTGATTTTTTAGAGCAAGCCCTTGTGCACATTTTTTGCCTTCATTTTGTAAAGATCTGGAAACACTAGTGGGACTGGTATTTTCTTTTTAAACTGCAGTTTAGACTTCTGTCTCACCCTTGCAGCCTTCCCCATAACCTCAAAATAAGCAGGAGAGAAGGGGATGGGGAGAAGGACAATTTTCCTTTGTGGAAAGCCTCAAGCGGGCAGTTTGTGGCAAGCTGTCTTGCAGGAGCCCTCTTTGCATCACTGGAAAGTTTGGCCTCTGCTCCCACACAGTGTCTTCTTCCTCCTGTCAGCCATCCTGTATCCCCCAGTGCTGGGGAAATGAAGACTGCCCTACTTCCAGTTTTGAGGTCCCCTATAAATTATTAAATGCCAACACTCTCCTTTCCTGTATTTACAAAGAGCTGGAAATGACAGTGTGAAGCTCTTGAAAAAGGAGCCTGTGAGCTTGTGGTTTTGAAGCTTGTGGTTTTGAAGCATCTACTGCGCTGCCCTGCACCCCTGTGTGTGCTAACTTGCACTGCTTCTATCTCTGGGAGTTCGAATTCATTTAAGCTCAGTATTATTTCTCCCAGGCTGTGAGTGTCTGAGTCCCTGTTGATTTTCCCCAGCTTGTCCCCAGCTTGTCCCCAGCTCTGCAGCTGCCTGACAGTGGGTCTGACACGGGAGGGAGGCAGGGGCATCCTGCACAGGGGAACCTTCTCCTCCTTCTGACCCTCCACCAGCCATCTGTAAAGCTGCAAGCCCTCACTGCCTGCCTTCAGGCAGCTCCCCCAAAGGGAGAAATAGCTCTGGAGCTGGAGATGTGAGGCTTTGCATCCTCTGCAGAGGAATATCAAAAAACACGTTAAATTCCACCTATCTCCTGGCTGATACTCACTGGGTTTTGCTGTTCACATGAACCTTGTTGCCTTTTAATTTATTAAGATGCTATGAAAACGTGCTATGAAAAGTTAATCTTGATTCCTCCCCCAGCAAGTTCTTCTGACTGGTTTTAGAGTAAGGAACCCTTGGAAGTCTCATTGTGGTGTTAATGAGTAACTCTCATGCAGATAGTTATTCAAGTGAATTCCCTGAAGCTTGCTTTCAGGAATCAGAGCTTAAGAGATTTTTTAAATTCAGATCATGCTGTTAAATTTCTATTGCTTAGAATACAGAAACTCATTTAAATAGGGATTTTTGCATAAGAGCTGGGAGAAGGCCCCAGCTACAGAAGCAGCAGACGTTTTTTGTGTAATTTAAAGTGTAAGAAACACCTGTGATCAAAGCAATTTAGGAAACTGCCCTGATGTTAAAACACAAGGAACAGCAGTTTCAAACACTGCTGAGGAGCATTTGAAAAGATCTGTGGCTCTTCAGTTTCTGAATTTCATTTGGGAGCCTTTAAAATGTTTTACAGTCTTTCAGGGTTTAAATGCATTTTTTTTTTGGTAGATCTTTTTACTACGGAGTGAATAGCTGCTTAGTCTGGAAATGGTGGAGTTTCATCAGCAATCAGGTGTGATGTGGCAGCCCTGAAAGGCGGAAACTGGGCTTCCAAGAGCGGGCATGGGTCTGGCTGGCCATTCCAAAGAAAGGATTATCTCTTTTTTTGGAAAAAAAGTCCTGTGCGGGCCTTGACTGCTTGCTGTGTGCTCGCTTTTGGGGTGGTGTGTGCAGCTGTGTCTATGCACGTGGACGTGTGGCACGTGCTGCCTGTGAGACGCCTGCCTTTCACACCTCTGTGCCCGTGCCAAGTGCATTTTAAGCAACTTTCTGTGCATGAATGTAAGGACAAGTTGACCCAGGCTTCATCACTGGGAAATACCCCTGGAGTCAGTACTTGCAGGCAGGGAAGGGCAATGACCAGATACACATCCCTTTGCCCCATCCTGTGAGTACCTGTGCCGCTGGGAGAAGCAGGGAAGGGGTTTGCATCTCTCATCATCACACAGCATTTGTGTGTTCATTTTCCTTTTCCATTTCTGTGTCCTGCTGCTCGCTGGCTGCAGTGGGCCTGGCTGTACTTACTGAAGCTGACTGGGCAGACATCTTCCTGTCACCAGCGCAGAGAGAGCCTGGAACTGCTCACCCACCCTTTTCCTAAGGAGAAGCAAAGCGAAGCAAAGCTTTCCTGAGCAATAAAAATCCTTACCCTGCTTTCTTCCAGGGCAGCCAGAAGCTGGCGTGGCAATATGCATCTGCAACCCACTCAGACATGACAGGAGATGGGAAGAAACTGTCCCCACTTGCAAATACACGGCAAAGAGTCCTGTAAAGGCAGGAATGCCCTGTGTCCCTGGTAGAGGGATGACTGGGCTGCAGTTCCCAGCCCTGCTGGCACCAACCCTCGTCCCCACGCAGCAGGTCTGCGGTGCATGGCCAGACAGGGACCCAGGCACACACACGCAGGCTCTGGCTTTCTGGATCCAGAAAGCAAATCCAGAGCCTGGCTAACGATACTGAATGGTACTAATTATTTTATGTTTCCTTCAAAGCTCAGCTCCAGGAGAGAGTACTTTAGGATTTGTGCTGGTGTAACTAACCTTAGCCTCTTGTGAACACAGCCCTCTTTTCTTCTGTGCTGTTAATTATTTATATAAAGAATGAAGACCGGTAGCAGAACGAAGCCACTGGCCTGTTGTGATTTCAGTGATTAAAGACAGTATCTTAAGCAACGCTCAGAGTCAAGTCTTTCCTAAATTTGCAATGATTGTCATTGCCCAGAGTCCATAGTGGGGGGAGTTATGCTGTGAAATGATGGTTTCCCAACCTTTTCCTTACTCCTGTCCCCCCACCTCAGTGGCTGAACTAGGGACTGGTGGGGAGAACCACCTCAGTGGAGTTCACTGGGAATTTCCAGTCCTTTGCAGGCAGCTGGTATTTGCTGCAGCTCCATCGGAGGCTGTCCTGCTCTGGCATCCTTCTGGGGAGACGCAGGTCCCAGGCTGAGGACCTGGGGAGGGATATGCTACATGTCGGAGCAGGCTCTGATCCCAGCATGGGAGTCTCCTTTGCAGCGTTGGTGGGGATGGGTTCCTTAGAGGGTTTTGGGTAGTGTTCCCACGGCTCTGGGAGTCAGGCAGCCGCATGGTGCCCCTGCTGTCAGCTTCCAGGATACCTCACCTCATGCCCGAAGACTGGATGTTGGATGGCTAGGAAGCAGCACCACAGCAGCTTGGAGCTGTCAGCTAAAATGAAGCAAATAAATACGAATAATTAAATACAGTTCCCCCTCCTTGAGGCAAGAAGCTGCCCAGACTTGGGGCATGACACTCAGAGAGCTGGATCCGGTGGGAAACTGGCCAGGAAGTGCCCCAGGTTTGCTCCTTGCCAAACCCCATGGCCTGGGGGGATCAGAAAGGGTGCCCAGGTGGACAGCAGCTGTCCCTGAGTTGGGGGACTGCCCCATAACGACCCCAAACCCTGGGAGGTTTGGAGACCCCCGCATTGGGGACATGAAGGTGGCAGAGGTGGGCGTATGCAGAAGTGGGGGAGGGGGGGCCGTAGGCAGCACCCTCACCTCGAAGTATGAGAGGGAAAAAAAAAAATGGGAGAAGGGAGAAAGAAAAAAGGAGCAGCCGAGCCAGCCAGGAGTCGAACCTAGAATCTTCTGATCCGTAGTCAGACGCGTTATCCATTGCGCCACTGGCCCTGCTCGGAAAAGCGTTGCTGCCCCTATGTAGTTCACCACAGCATCCTCGCGCTGGTTCAGCCAATGGTGGTGCCGCCGAGCCCGCCCGGCCCCGCCCCCTTCTTCCATAGGCGACGCCCCGCCCTAGGTTCGCCAGCGCGCCCGGGGAGGTTTGTCCCGAGCGGGGCCCCGTCGCTCCGGCCCAGGGACGCGTCAGTCGGCCGGGGAGGGAGAGGCCGCGTCGGAGCGGAGCTGGCGGCGGCCGGGGAGAGCCCGAGGGGACGGATGGCGACGGCGGCACCGGCGGGAACCACGGCAGCGGCGGCCTACGCCAGCCTGAAGCTGTGAGTGACCCGTTGGGACAGGGGTGACGCGGCCCTGGTACCTGCCGAAGGGGAGGGAAAGGGAAGGGAGGAGCCGCCGGTGGAGTGACGGTCGCCTGTCCCTTGCTGTCCCCTGCCCTCCCCCGGCCTGTCCTCTGCCCTTTCTGCCCATTTTGACTCCCTCGTTCACCCGGGTGACCGCGAAGGGCTTGGCCTGAGGCGGCAGCTGCGTGCGAGAGGGCGGGAGGAGGACGAGGGAGGACTTTGGCCGCGGACACGGGTCCCTTGTCGCCGTCCATCCGATAGCGCTGCGGGCGGGCGGCTCCCGTGTCTGTGTCGCTTCCCTCCCGCGTGTCCAGGGGGTCAATGCCTGCGGGGCTTCCCTCGGCGTGAGGAGCCAGGGCTGCCTGCTGGTCGTGGAGTCTCTTTCTCTGGAGACGTTCCAAACCCACCTGGACGCATTCCTCTGTCACCTGCTCTGGGTGACCCTGCCTTGGCAGGGGGGTTGGACCAGATGATCTCCGGAGATCTTTTCCAACCCTGACAATTCTGTGATTTTGCCTTCCTGCTTGTAGGTGGCTGCTGTAGGGGCTCGGGCACTGTGTAAGGCTGTGTGCGCAGCGCCGCTTGCCAGCAGAAGGTTCCCTAGGCGCGCTTGTCCATCGGTCTCTCGTGACACAAATGGGCTTTTTTTGTGGTGTGTGATGATTTTGATGCCAGTTGATGACTGAACTTTGAGGGCTTTGAACTTTCGGGACTCTCTTGTGCAGTACCGGCTGACCCAGTGTAATTTTTTTTATTAAAACAATTTTTTTTTTCGGGGAGACTGTAACCCTTTGAATGTGTGTGTATGCCACATGTTTGTTTGCTGCCTTTAATACAGTAGAAGAAGTTGCATAACCGAAAGCAGTGCAAAGTTAACAGTGCAAGAGTCATCTCCATTATAAACCCTCACACCAACCAGTTCAGACTCCCAAGGATATTACTCTGAGCATGAGACTCTTCGTGACTGTCTGAAACCAAAAGTGAAGTGTCTTTGTGTGTCCTAAAGGCGTTCCCAGGCTTTTGACCTCTAAACAGTAGCTGGAAATTCCATAATTGAGTTACCGATGCCATTTTCAGGCAGCAGTATCTGAAAGTGATTCTTAAGCCTCATTTAACTGTACTTTATGGTCTGTTAAATTTCATTTGACAGTCATCTTTTGGGTTCAGAGCAAGCATACTTAGGACTTTTGGAGGACTGTATGAACAGTTTGCCATAATGCTGTTTCGAGTTTCAAAGTCACTGGGCTTCTTATTTTGGTTAGGTAGTTACATGAGAGTACACAGACCCTGGAGATAATTGAGTATTGCTGAAGAGTAAGATCATCAGTGATGGCTGAAAGACTTTACTTGGCAGAAAGCTTTTTTTTTTTTTCCTCTTGTCACCTGAACAGTATTTGTCTTTCTTTAAGCTGATCTTGTGATCTTTTTGCCTGCAGAAGAGCAAAGGTGAGTTGTGTGAGTAGCAGTTGTGTGACTTGTAGTATACAGTTGTTCTTACTGGGAATTTTTTCAAATAAAAGCACTTTTCTGGATACAGGCTAGTAAAGAATTCTCTCATTCAAAGTTTAATCTTGGCTAAAAGTAAGCTTTGATCTTTTTAGAACAAGGCTGTCTCAGATGTAGTTTAACATGAGTTTTTTCATAAACGTGAAAACAGAATTGTTTTGTGTTCTGAAAAATGAGCTTTTTTTTTTTTTTTGTCATTACACCAAGTTGTGATAATGGCTGCAGACTTTCTACTAAGCGTTTGAAGATACAGGCCCGTAATTTGGGTGATGAGTCAAACCTGCCAGGTTGTCAAGGTCAAAGGAGAATGTTTTTCTGAAAAATCCAGGCTAGACTTCAGTTTGGGGATTTAGTGGTGGCAGTGTTTGGGTATGGACTTTTAACTGGCTACTCATTCTCAAGATGAGGTCAGATTCTGCGACCATACCTCTTCTGGGTAGTCTGGTGGCCTGGAGCTTCCCTGATTGCCGTGCTCTACAGGGCCCTATCCTGTACATCCAGCCACAGGTTCTAGCTCTCAACACAAACCTCTTGTGTTCTCCACCTTATCAAAAATAGTGGTTCACACCCTTTGTGCTTTGACCAGTGAAATCAGTCAAGATCAGGTGATAACAGTAAAAGTGCTGATGTCTGGTGTTTGTGCTGCTTATGGAACTGATTGAGTTACACCAACAGCTATTGGGGAAAACTGTGAACCTGAAAACTGCTATCCATAGTTGTCATCTGTGTCATTGCTATACTTAATTAACTTCCTCTGGTAGCCTCAAGATAAACTGTAAAATTCAAACAGCTATTGCAGGTATTGCATCCACAACTGGTAGGGGAGTTGCCAGTCCAGTTAATATATAAAAACTGATTGTTAAAGCTGTCTGCAGAATAGAGAATAATCTGGCTGTTGTTTTGGCTCAGTTAAAATCACTTATTTTTCATTTGTGCTTGGATGAAGACTTATGTTGCTGATAGTCTTCTCAGTATCCTGTGGGTCCTTGACACTAGCTGTGTTTCAAATTTAACTCCTCCTACCCATAGTTATGTTGCCTCACATGCTTTGTGGAAGTACTTGTCAGTCTTTAGTATCTACTGCACTTGAGCACAGTGCCTTCCACTTGTGTGTGTGTGTTTTGGGGGAGGTCTAAAAGGGCATTTTGGTTTGAATAACACTTCCAGAAAGGACAGCTACAAACCTTTTTCTTCCTGCTCCATCTAAGTGGCTGTCATGGTAAAGTTCAGGGATGTTGGTTGAGCAGGACGTTAACTTATGCAGTAAATTATTTTCATCTAGAGCGAAACTTCACTGGAAATAGACATTATGTAGCTAAGCCTTTAATAAATGCCTTTTCTGTTTTGTTTTTAAATGTTATTTCCATTAGTGTTTTCTAAATCCTGGAGTTTTTCTCCCTGCAACAACTACTGCTCTATGGGAGATGTTCCAATTCCTTGAGCTGTTTCTGCTCAAGGAGTAATATTTATGGGAGACATATAATTAGCACACCTGCTCACCTAGAAAATCTGGAATCTCTGGAGTGCTGAAACCACCAGTGTGTTAGCTCTGTTACTTAACATACTGCTGGGACTCTGCGTAAACTAACATCTTTCCTCTATCACTGCAGACCAGTTTGCTGTGCTCAAGATACCAAATGCATCTCTGTGCAGTACAGGGTGTGCTTTTGGCTTGCTTTATTACAGTATTCAGAGGCTGACATCAAAGAGTTTCCTGCATTAGAGCAATGTTAAGTATTTATGGTGAAATAATCAATTGCTGAAGTACGGGTTTGGCTGTTGAGGCCTAGAAGGCTTGAGTGGTATTGAGCGAAGTACTATCTTTAGTGGCCATTAGAGCATGATGGGTCCTCTTTCATGCTGTATCTGAACACAGGAATATTCCTGTCTGTAAGATCAACCTAATTAAAATGTGGGATGCAACTGTGCATCATCTGTATTATACACAATGCTGCTTTGTAACGTAACTAAGGAAGTGAAACTTTACAACAAATACACAAACAAAATAAATACTATCTCACTTAACTGTAAATGAGTCTGACTTTACACTTGGTGTAAGCAACAGTGGTTTGTTCTTTTTTGGGTTTTTTTTTAATGTTTCTGTGTTGTTGGGAATCAATACTTTTTTCCCGCAACTTTGAATTTTAGGAATGAAATCTACTGAGTTGCTTTATCTCTTGGCAGCAATCCACGCATTTTCAGCTGGAGAAGATTATCAAAATGAAACCCAAGTCACCTTCAGTAATATTTTAAATGGGAATTTGCAGTTCTTCAATACTTCTCCTTCTCTTGAGTAATGTGAGTTATACTATCAATGTAAAATATTTGCGTTTATCACTTCCTTTGTTCTTTAGCAATACTGAGAAATAGTTCTTTATAATGGTTGTAAGTTTTCCTTTATTAAAAAAAAAGGGAATAGAAGGACTCCAATTTTATGAAGATTTGACATGCTGTTAAATTGTAAGGGAAGCAAGATACTGGTGGTGAGAGTTCTTGATGTCTTGTATGGTTCTAGACAGCAGTGACAATGTAGCTGAGGAGAAGGCAGGCTCCAGCTGTCAAATAGGAAGTTTATACAAAACCAGAATGTGGCCTGATGTATGAAAACCAGTTCTAAATGTAACTACAGACACTATAGCCTTCTATAAAATACTGCTTTCCTTATTGTTATTTTTGATATAATACTGGCACTTGGACTTTCATCTGTCCTTACTTCGTTAAAAGAATAGAATGAATCTGCAGATTCCTAGTTGTGAATGATCCTTTCTTCACCATTTAATATCTCCTTGTCAGAGCAGTAAAATTAGCATGTGTGCTATCTGTCTAAGTTTGTGATAGACATACAGGCTTGCTAGTGAGTACAGTTTGGAGATGAACCTATTTGAAAGACAAGTGAGAGGCAATCTTCTTGACCGTAGTGATTTTACGATAGAAAAGGTCATCTGAGTGAGAATGAGACTACTAGCCTAGTTCTGGTAACTGGTAAAGGTGTAAATCAGCACTTGGGCTGGAACTGCTTTGAGTCTTGGCCTCTTCCTCAACTACATTTATTTTAGGAAACGTTGAACTTCTTGCACAAATGAAGCAAGGACTAAGTGAATCATCTTTCTGTTGAAAATTTTGAAGAGCACTTATTATCCCACTTCTTGTGAAGCACGGATTTAATATCTCGCAGGGCCTTAGGCTTTCCAGTTTGTGTTGCACAGGTGTATTTAAAGCAGTTTTTAAAGGTGATCTCAACAATGTAGTATTTATTCAAGTTCTGTCAACTTTGTAGACTGGTAATTTGATTTCTTCTTGTGCCTGTCTCCTCGCTCACTCAAGACATCCAAAAGAGTCAACAACAATTCTATTTCAGAGTGCTGCAAGCTGCTGAAGCCCTTTTGGTCCATTGAGCTGAAAACAGGGATGACTTGTCTTGCATTCTCTATGACACTTTTGTCATATATTTGGTCCTGGAGAGGACCATGGGAAGGAGGACTTTGAATGCAAAACATAAATTTCTAGCTTTGCTTAAACTATAGACATTGTGTAAGAGGAGATAAAGGTGATAGAGTTGTTAAAAGGGCAGTGGCAGGAGATAACGTGGCCTAGGATTTGAGAGAAATGCTGGGATCTGATCTAGCAAAGTGGGGCCTATGACACACACTGAGAGACCAAGCATCATTGGAGTGGCAGCCTAAATTCTCTCTGTTTTGTTTTCGGTTTGGGGATATTGAGAATAAAAGACTTCTTGTTCTTCGGGGAGAAATTGTTATTCTTATATGTGGTAAAGAAAATATTTGTTTATATGACAATTATTTGACATTTATAAGCTTCTTCTCAGTTGGTTAAAAAAAGGCTTTAACCAATACGCTTGTGAATCTCTGTGCTGAGACTGTAGTAGTGTCATGGCCATGTTGCACTTCATAGTGTAAGGAGCAGCTTTTAAAAATGCTGATCATGGATGGAAATGCTCTTTGTGCTCTGTCTGGTCAGTGTAGGTGTCTTGTCTGTGTTGTGCTCTTCATACAGGGTATTCAAAAACTGAAACTGTAGTTCTCAATGCTTTTTTTGGAGACTGTTCAACCTGATAAGTTAACGTATTTTTCAACTTATTTTGCTTGAGATACTCAGATTAGGTAAGATTGTAAGATTGCATAAGCATCTGTGTTAATGGCACAAGAGGGCCAGTATTAAACTTTGTAGATTCTCTTCACGGCTGTTTTTGTAGCTGGACTCTTGTGTGTCAACTGACATCCCAGAGAAATATGAGTGTTCAACTAAACCAACGGAAGATAAGCTGCAGCTTTCTCTTGTGAAAAAAATGCCTCCTGCTGCTTCCTGCCAGCTAGCAATGGGTTTCTGACTGCATCTTAAATAGTATATCCTGTTTTCTTTTTAGATGCTTTAACAAACTGAGGGTTTGTAGATGTCTTTAAGCTTGTCTTGCCCCTATTCTGTCTGTGTAAGCTTGTTTGCTTTTTGCCATAAAAACAGCTCCCATTATTGCTGTGAAACTCCCCTAAAAAGCTGGGGGTGCACATGTGCACTTCATCAAAAACAGAAGCAATGAAAGCGAAGTAGGTGTTTTAAGGCTTCAGCATTCAGTGAACTGCATATTTGTATTTCTTACTCTGATGTTTTTATTTTCGAAGATAAAGCATTTAATACGTGTACATGAAAGATTTAAGGATGCTGATTTACAAAGGAAATGCTGTAGATATGTTTCCCATTTTGGGACCCATAGACTAATTTTCCTGTAATAAAGTTAAATAATCTGATGAACACTTTAATATTAATTGCTTTGCAGTTGGTTGTGTTATGTTGTTTGGTGGATTTTTTCAGTTCCATATTTGCTCTCCTCTGGCTTTCCTCTTAATTTCCCAGTGAGGTTGTGGAATCACCATCCTTCGGGAGAGTCAAAACACCCTAAGAAACAGGGTTTAACTTAGAAGTTGAATAGACTTTCAAGTTGGCCCTGCTTTAAGTGGGTAGAAAGTGGGGTCTTCTAGACCTCTTTTTAAGGACTCTGGTGAGTTGATCCTGGGTGCCCCCTGGAGTGGATCTGTCACTCCCTTCCTCACCTGGATAGGGGAGAGAAAATAAAAGGAACGACTCTTGGGTCAAGGTAGGGGCAGGGAGAGATCACTCAGCAATTACAGTCACTGGCAAAACAGAGTCAACTTGGGGAAATTAGTTTAATTTACTAACAATTACATCGGGGTAGGATAATGAGAAATAAAGCCAAATCTTAACACCTTCCCCTCACCCCTCCCTTCTTCCTCAACTCCATTCCTAATTTTCTCTACCTCCTTCATCTCCCCCATCAGCACAGGGAGACTGGGAATGGAGTTTGTGGTCAATTCATCACACTTCGTCTCCGTTGCTGCTTCCCCAGTGGAAGGAGTCCTTCCCCTGCTCCAGCATGGGGTCCCTCTCCCAGAGACAATTCTCCACAAACCTCTCCAAAGTGAGTCCTTCCCACAGACTGCAGTTCTTCATGAACTATTCTAGTGTGGGTCCCTTCCACAGGGTGCAGTCCTTCAGGAACAGACTGTTCCAGCATGGTTTCCCAGCAGGGTCATAAGTCCTGCCAGGAGCCTGTTCCAGCACATGCTTCCCATGGGGTCAGAGCCTCACAGAATCACAGAGTATTCTGAGTTGGAAGGGAACCACAAGGATCATCAAGTTCATCTGTTAAGTGAATGGCCCCTATGAGGATCAAACCAACAACTGTGGTGTTACCAGCACCATGTTCTAACCAGCATCTCCAAGGGCTGCAGGTGGATCTCTGTTCTCCATGGACCTCCATGGGCTGCAGAGGGACAGCCTTGCCTCTCTGTGGTCTTCACCAGGGGCTGCAGGGGAATTCCTGCCCCAGCTCCTGGAAGACCTGCTGCCCCTCCTTCTGCACTGACCTTGGTGTCTGCAGGGTTGTTTCTGTCACATGTTCTCCCTCCTCTCCCCTGCTGCAGTTGCTGTTGTGCTGGGCTTTTTCCCCTTCTTAAATATGTTATCCCAGAGATGCTGCCACTGTCACTGATGGGTTGGTGTTGGCCAGCAGTGGGTCTGTCTTGGAGCTGGCTGGCATTGGCTCTGTCAGATACAGGGAGCTTCCAGCAACTTCTCACAGAAGCCAGTCCCGTAGCCCCCCTGCTACCAAAACCTGGCCATCAGAGTCCTCTGATCTAAATTAGGGTTCTAATTCAGCTCTCTGAAGGATTAAAAAAAATAAAAGATGTGTAGAAATGCAAGATCTATTTAGGGAGAAGGAGCCTAAAAATACCTACCCTTTTACCAGAACAAGAATTTTAAAACTCTGACCCCATGTCTTGTCAAGCCTTAAACTAAGAAAAATCACTGTAAGAGTCAAGAACACTAGTTTAAGAGTGTTTGGGGTGTTTTGTTTGTTTGCTGAGCATTTCCTGTGTACAGCTACAAGGCACTTCTGCATAACTCTCCTACCGATGCACAGTATAACATGTCTGGCTTCTTGCAGATACCTCAATGGGTGTATTTTTAAGGAGCACTTCTAAAAACTGTTTATGACTAGCATTGGGTTTGGTGCTGGTTTTGAAGGGAAGGAAGGGAAAGATGGCAATGAAGTCTGAACAGGAAGTCAGTGTGTGTGACTTGTCTGGTGGGGAGGATACGTGTTATGATGCGTGTGTCATGTAGACCTGGCTAACAAGTCTGGGAAATGGTAGTGTTGAGGCACCTGGTTCAATAAATTAGTGTGCCATTTGAACTTTTCCATTTCTACTGTGTTGTTTCCAGTGGATTCTTGCAATACTTACAACACTAATGTGAAACGGGTGTGTTTATTGTTTCGTACATTACTTTTATGTTTATTAGACTTGAATTAAGGATGTGGTCTGATGTGTTAGGAAGTTTTTAGTTTAAAAAACTCCTGATTTTGTGGGGGGTTTTAGTTTATCAGATATGGTACAAGCTTACAGGAATTAGACTGGACCACTATGTACACAAACTCACTTTCATGTCTTTACCTTATGGTAGTAAAAAAGGATTAAGATTGTTAAACAGGCCGTGAGTTTTGCGATAACTGCTGAGCTGGATTTACTTTTTGTATTTTTTTTTCCATACTGTCAATGTCAATGGCTGTTGGGAAGCGATCCAGTGAGAATTTTGTTATTTTTGCAGCTGAAATAAGGTGTAAAATTGATTGCTCTGTCTTCAGGTGGTGAAGAATAAACAAACCCAAAGTAAGTTTTACTAAACTAATTCCTTTTTCCTCTCTTTCCTCTTAAAGGCATATAACGCCAGAGAAGTTCTATGTGGAAGCCTGTGATGATGGAGCAGATGATGTGCTTGCTATTGATAGAGTCTCCACAGAAGTCACTCTTACAGGTGACTCTCCTTACCAGTATTTCTCAATAGTCTTCCCTGTCCTTTCTGTCTGTTTTGCTCTAGTAGTCCAAGAAGATCTTCAGAACCTTACTGAGATGATACTGACATAATTGTTTTTGTTTTTAGTTATTGTTTAAAACAGTGCATTGTATTCTGTTCTGCCGAGCTTTGTTTCAAATGCCTTTTTGCTGTGGGATTGATGCTGTGGGTAACCAGGGTGATAGTGCTTGCCTGTTTTTGGTAAGACTGTCCATCACAACAGAGGAAGCTGACTCATCCAAGCTAGTTGGGGTTGGTGCTAGAAGTTCAAGATCAAACAGGGGAAGGATTGAACACTGGGGTTCTGCAGCTTTTCCAAATTGTCCCATTGCTGTCTTTTCTATAGAACTGAAACCTGACTTTTCATAAAGCTGCTAGAAATAGCAACAGTAAAAAACCCATACTGTAAATTTTGTTCTGTGTTGCAAATCCAGATTCAAATGTCAGTGGGAGTAGTCTTAAGCCTGTTGATGTCTTGAAAATTTTCGTTTCGTTTTTTAAAGAATGTGAAACAAAGAACTTTGATTAAATAACAGTAAAATTAAGGCAGTGGGAGACTTCCCTTTTGATACTTCGGGAGTTTGGTACCACACTACTACTGATCTCCAAACAGACAGAAATGCTACAATAGTAGTAATATAAAAGCAGTCATTCTCTCTCTTTTATTAGGCTTCTTGTATACTTCATGTAAAAGCAGTGTGCCCATCCCACTAATACTTTTGGTATTGTAGTATATTATTTCAATTTCTCCTGCAAAACTGGCCCTTCAAAACTGTAAAGATTGTTATCCCAAGTCTTTTGTTAGTCTAAATCTCTCTCACTGCTGGTGTTTTATCGGATGAACCTGCAAGGTGTTTAAAGCAAAGGAAGATTCAAGGGTTACATTTCTCAGTTTTCTGAATTCTGGGAAAATGTCTCATTCTGGGGGATGTTTTGGGTTTCTTTAGATTTCTCTAATATCCCTTCTGTTGTTTTAGAGGTGTAGGTAGGTGAAACTTACACATGCTAAGACTTTTAATTGGTATTTGGATACTTTTTGGATCTTGGATCCCTTGGTATGTTGTTTGGGATACTGTGTCCCTTGCCACATGTATGCTGCTGTTGGTAGTTTTGCAGAGATTAGCCTTGGTCTTCTGAGACAGAAATAAGACCAAGGCTCAGAAGAAGCAAACAGACCTGAGAGACACAAGCACTTATCGTTTGGTTGTCTTTTATGTCTTGCTGGCTTCAAAACAAAGCTTCTGGAAGCTGGCAGGACAGTACATTATTGAGGAGTCTACTTGCTATACTATCATGTAAATAAGCTTGAATTTATTCAGTTGAATGATGACTTTGATTAAATGTGAGAAATTGGTTAGAAATTGGGTTAGAATTCCAGATCCTCCTCCCAAACCTCCATCAGGCTTTGAAATTCTGATGCTTTGTTTCTTATACTTAACACTGTAGCAAAACTTAATTTAACCAGGAAGGGTGGAGAAACCTAGTTTTAATAGTGTTCCAATATAGTCATGAAAGAAGCAGTCTGAAATTCTGATGTTCTTTTCTTCTGCTTTTCAGTTAAAAAAGATGTTCCCCCTTCAGCTGTTACAAGGCCTATATTTGGTATTTTGGGAACAATCCGATTGGTGGCAGGTAAGGAGAACAGAACTGTGCTCTTTAAAAATACGTAGACAAAATAGATTGCTAAAGAAGCTCTGAAGGCAAAAATAGTATTTGCAAGTATCTGAGGTTGCACTTTCATCAGTATGATAGGCTTTCCTTGTGGCTTGTAGAGGATGGAGGCATCCAAATCTGCTTTATCATGAATGTGTAACTCTTAAACCAGGAGGTGCTCTAAAGGTAGGGTTAACTGCCAGTTGTTTGAGTTTTAAGGATTGCATTTCAAATGAGTGCAAAGAACCTCATCTACTTATTCTTTGTAACTGTTGTAATCTTAGCTGCAGGATTTGATGCAACAGTCAAGTGTTGTGTTGTGAAGCTTGACTTTAAATCAATAATCATGGTACACAAATAGCTGAGAGTGACAGGGTGATAGACAAGTAGATGCAGCTGTTCAAATAATGATTGTGTTGCAACTGCCCTACAAACACGAAGAAAATCCAACATGAAAAGGAAAAGGGCAGATGGGAGCAATTCTAAGTTTAGGGAGTTTCAGGATGACGTAAGAGTAAGTTGTCCAGTTTTTCGAAGTGTCGCAGGGGTCAGATCTAAGCAGCCACTGCCATGAATAAACCTGATGCATAAAGTGTAAGCTTTCAGGAAAGTAAGCATTTGCTGCTCCAACAATCCTTTTTGTAGATTTTGGTAGAGTTTGAGACTGAAGTAGTCTGAAAAATGATGTAATAAGCAGCATACATACTGAATGCAATCTCCATGTGTAGAAAGGATAAAAGATCACTCACTGAAGTATTCCCAACTGAGGCAAAAGGTGATTGTGTTGAATGCAGTGACTTCTGACAGGATCTTAAAACTGCTAAATTTTCTATGCACCATATTCTAAGGAATTGTGGGTCTTGCAGAGTAAGAGCAATGTGATGGATACATGTGTCTTAGGGACTTGAGGAGCGCTGACTGTTTTAAAACTGAACTTCCTTGAAGGGGAATTTTCACCACTTACAGGCTTAGTAATGATTACTATTCATCTGACTGAATATTAAATAAAATATAGAATATGTAAGTCTTTTAAAAGCTTGGGGCTTTATCATTCTGCCCTCTAGAGCTTTGCACTGAGTGTTAGTATACAGCTGTCAAAGTAAAGATGTTATCAGTTAAGTTAAATGTTTAGCTAAGTGTTATTGGGCACTTCACTGCTGTTCACTGTAAAACGCGCCCTGTATCTAGCAATGCAGCATCTTTAACAAATATAAGTATTCTTTGCCTGTTGCACTATTAAGAGTAAACTTTTTCTTCAAAAACAAAATGACCCTGAAATACGCTATGCTTAGAAATAAGGCTATGCTGTGTTCACCAGCAAGTGTAAATTAATTGCTCTGAGTGAACTGTCCATGATTATGGGGTGGGTTTTTTGCTTCGTTATTTACACAACCAGGGAAATAGCAAACTTCCTGTCTTAAATTGCTAAAAGACACCCAAATCTCTTTGTTCTGTTTTGAACCTGCTAGGAGGTATATTTTTTCATGATAAGTTGAATAGTCTTTTTGGCTTTTGAAGCATACTTCCTTTCATGTATTTTGGACTTGCTCTGTGCTTTCCTAACCACATTCAAGAGCATTGGACTCCTTTTGAGTTAGCAAACCTGAAGACTTTCAGATTGTCTCTGATCAGGAGTAGGTGACACTTTATCTTGTCCACTTTTTTAAAATTCCTTAAACTTAATGAGTAGCTCAAGATCTCTGAGCATAGAGAAGTGGGTGGCTTAGCAAATACATTTTGCTTTTGCTCCAGCCTTGTGTGCTTTTGCTCTTAAGAACATAAAGTCCTGTTGGTTTCAGTTTTCTGATATGGTTATAGGTTGCTTTTCTTAATATATGCAGCTTTTTTTTTTTTAAACTTTGTTCTTTCTGATTTACAGGGACATATCTTATTGTAATAACAAAAAAGAAAAAAGTAGGTGAGATTTTCAGTCATGCAATCTGGAAAGCAACAGACTTTGACATCCTCTCCTACAAAAAGACCATGCTGCACTTAACTGATATTCAGGTAGGTACATTGATTAGGGGAGTGTGGAGGAATGTTATTGTATATTAATGTTCATTGCCACAGGACCTAATTTGATGAAGCTATTAATGCAACTTAGAATATCATCTGTTTATGGATGTGCATTTTTGCTTCTCTTAAGATGGTACACCCTGTCTAATGCTTCTGTTAAGTCCTTCTCACAGATTTACCCTTCTGACAGCCCCTACAATAAACTGCATTGCTGTCATCTTATCTATCTTGCTTTCTTTATGGAATTGTTTGATTACATAGTTATCCAGCAGGGAAGAATTGACTTTTTTTTTTTTTTTGAGGGAGGGAAAGGTGGAAGATTTTTTTAAAACAGGTATGTAGTGGATTGATAAAAAGCAGGTCAGTGTGTCTAACCAATGGAGCTGGAAGGGAATCTGATACTTTTTCAGGAAAGGAATGAGGTTAATCAGAACTTGAACCAGAATACAGATTATAACTTAGTGTCTAGATAACTATTCTTTTGTCTTCCCATCTTGCCTTTTTTTTTTTTCTTTGACTGACTGAGTGGTTTTCAGGGAAACTAACAGCTTCCCTTTTACTTGGAAGTTGTTAAAACTAGTTTAATGTCAGTAGCTATTTACCTCACAGGAATACTGTTCTCTGCTCTCCACTGTTGTTGCAGAATTTGGTTGCAGTGTGCTAGCTGCAAGTTATCAGTGAACTGGTATCAGAATTGCACTCTCATGCTTTCCTTCTTGTGTGGTAATCTCTGGATGATGTCATGTGTTGCTAGAGCACTAGCAAAATTCATCTCATCTCTTCAAAAAGTAGTGGTAGCTTGCAAGAGTAAACTATTTTGATAGTAGTATATGACAGCTCTTCTATTCTTTCCTCATCTCAACAGTTGCAGGACAATAAAGTATTTTTATCAATGCTTAACCATGTCTTGAGCGTGGACGGGTTTTACTTCTCGACAACCTATGACCTAACACACACCCTGCAACGGCTGGCCAACACGAGCCCGGAGTTCCAGGAGATGAGCCTTCTAGAGAGGGTAAGGATTTGAGTTTGCTTTGTGTGTGTGTCTTGGAAATTTTCAGTTGGTTTTATGCAGATGGTGTTTAAATGATGCCAGTGTTTTATCCAAGCTATTATGGGTTGTGTCTAAACACACTGGTCCACACAAGTCTCATAGTTTGTGAGCAGCATGACATTCTAGGGATCTGTTCTGATGTGATGTCACACTTCCAGATTGGCAGTTGGAAGTACTTTCTACAGTCTACTTTAAATGGATTTTGAAAAATCCAAAACAAATTAAATTTTGCCTCTGATTTAATATTGAATGCTTCTAATTACAATAAGAGGGACCTAAGCGGAAAAATTGTGAGAAAGCAAGTAATTCCTTTGACCTGGAATGGCGGGGAGGAATCCGAAGTGGAATAAATTGTACTTGTGTTCATACTCTTTTCCAGGATAACTTGGAATAGAGCTGCAGGTTTTATGGCTGTCAGTCTTGGGATGTTGTATTCTGTCTAAAGTATTCCAATTCTTTGTGTGAAGCATGAATTTAGTATACTGCTTTTGTCTTAAAGACAACAGCCAAATGCAATTTGAGCTTGAAATTCTCTTGTGTCTATATTGAGGGGTTTTTGGTTTGGTTTCTTAATATTGGAAAAACTGTTTACATTTGGGGATTGTTTTGCGTCATCAGATGCTGCTTTGGTGGTGCTCTTGCCAGGGAGAGCAAGGACACAAAACGATTGGTTTGCTTTAAAATTGTGTCACTTCAGAAGGTTGTTTGAAAGGCAAAGTACAGTAAAAAGGCATCAGTTTCAAGTAATTTCAGATCTTGGATGGTTAAGATTATTTCAGTGTAATTTCATATGCCCTTGGCTGCAGTATAATGGCTTATCAAAAGGATGGTGGCAATTTTGAACATCTCCAGTTTGTCAGAGAAGTCTGGTCTGTGTTTGTGTGGGTGTTTTTGTTTGATATTCGTGTTTGTTGTTTTTTAACAGTACTGGTAGAAGGAAACAACCCCAATATAGGGGCACCAAAGCATTATGTTCTGCAGCTCAGTTGTTAATGGTTTAGAAGTGTCAGGCAATACCCTTAAGAACAGTTAAAAGAACAGTTCTCTCCAATCTTTATTTAGATTTCTAGTTGAAGATATGAAGGCTACTGATGAAAGAAGGGAACTTCATTTCCATTTGTACCTGTTCACCTAAACTTGCATGACACATGGGTACTATGATACTGTCTTTATGTTGAATTAAACAGAACTGACAGTCTCTAAAAGCATGTTGGCTTTTTTCTTGCTGCAGGCAGATCCACGGTTTGTATGGAATGGACACCTTCTGAGAGAATTTATTGCTCAACCAGAGGTAAACACTTCATCATGATTAGGTTAATAGAGAACAAATATACTTTTACTATAAGTATGCAAGTTTTTTGTAATTCTGTCTCTTTCAGACAGCCAGAATCTAGTATAACGTGGCTATTCATCATCTAGTTTAGCACAGTGAGTCTTCTGCTTTCAAACTTCCAACTTTGTCAATGTTCTCAGTAGTACTTCTAGAAAGCTAATTTTTTGGAAGTGTCTGTATTTGAAGATACCGTGCTGTGAAGATACCTGCTCATATAAACCGAAGGGGAAGTTACGCTGCACAGCATATGCTTCTCAAGCATTTTGAAGTTTAGCTGCTTACTTATTTTTGGGTATAGGCAAGGTCCAGTTCATCACTTTTTTTCTAAGACCTGTCTCACATCATTCTCCATGAGTGCAGTTTAAATTCTGTTTTCCTAGTGAATAGATCATAAAGCTGGTAATTAAGAGTAAGACTGGCTGTTTAGATTCTTTCAGTTTGTTCAAAATGAAGATTAGCACAATGTAATCTTTGAATTCATTTAGTCCAGCAAATACAAGTGCATGACCATGAACCACAACTGTGGCACCTTAATGGCCAGACTGTCTAAGCTCCTTCCTACTGGAGACATCCTCTGTCTGTTAAACTCCTTGAATTGCCTGCACTACAGCAGCCTCCTCTCTCCATCGGTACTTTGCATTTATCAAAGCAAATGACGCATGGCTTCTATTTCTGCCTCGGTAACCTGTGGAGATGTGCTGTTACTTTAGACAGCACTGTTCCAAAAGGCTGGATTGTGCAGTGATTCTGGAATGTGAAGATATGAATTAGAGAAGGGCTGTTGTGCATATTCCAGGGGCATATGACTGGGTGTAAAGTTTGCATAGTGCTATGCAAATAAAGCTTGGGAAATGAGAGAGAAGCTGTGGTGGGAATGGCAAAGGAAAGCCAAGTGTGGCTGGTTAGGGAAAACAGACGTAGGGGACAAAACACAGAAGCTGAAAAGGGAGGTAACTGGTATTTTAGGCTACACTTCCCCTCACATTGACTACAGGTGGCTTGATGCAGGAACAGTTTTAGGGAATGAAGTGTGGGATTTCTGACTTGTGGTATTGGGGAACTTTAAAGTTTTCTTGAAAGATTAAGTTATTCAGGAATGGCAGGATAGGAAAAAGCCTGGAGCAAGCATTTTGAGTATTAATCACATAAAAATATATCTTACTGAAGGCTTCTTTAACTAGTATCTCTGCATATGTCCTACTGTGAAGGTAAAGCAAATAGACCATGTCAAAGGATTTTCAGCAAGTATTGCTTTATATCTGGCATGTTTGTAGGAGAGTAAATGCTATGTATAGGGAAGACAAAGCAGCTTGCTTTTTGCCCAGGCTGCTTAATTAGGATTAGACTTTCACCTTTTTCATCCTGCTAATAAGGATTACATATGTTGCTGTTTTCCCTGAACTTCTTTTCTCAGAAAGGAATGTTTCACCCTGAACAAAAAGTAAATGATATGAAGTATATAAAGCTATTACAAAACCCTTAGGCAAAGCATAGTCACTCACTTATCTTTTTTGGCTACTAGTGTTTAATATTTTTAACATGTATTTGTGTGTTTCAGATCCATAGGTTTGCTACGCCAGTGATGCATGGATGTATCCTTTTGTGTTGTAAAACTGAGTGCTGGATATGGGTAGTCCGGTAGCAAAATGGCTGCTGCTGAGGCTGCTCTATCGTTACATTGGCAATTAGAACATAGAGCACAACGTCAGAAATAAGTTATAGTTTGCTCATATATGGGTGTTACATATTCTTTGATAGCCCATTCGTGTGTTAACGCCCTTGAATATTCTGCCTTGAAGGCTTATGTATTTAATTTTACAGGTATGGTTTGCATAAATGTCTTTCAGTGGGAAGGTTAAGATTAATATGGCAAATGCTCTTACATCAGCTTTAGTACTTCTTTATCTTGCTGTAAGGATGCATTTACTTTAGATACAAAATAAGGAAGAACAGTTTTGGCTTGAAGGAGTGCTTACGGATGTTCCTGTTGATGAATAAAAGAATAAGAAGTTCTTCTGAAGGCTCATGGGATGCTTCTCCTAGGCAGCTGCTTTTCCTGCACCAACGCTTTGGGTAACAGCCTTTTTAGCAAAGCAGTCATGAGTTTATTTTTGAGAAGGGATGAATGCTGCAAGTGAGCTGAACGCTTTCTGGAGGCAGTGTGTGATCAGCAATAAGTCCCAGGTAGTTGCTCCTGGACGGACAGTGTGAGAAGGACTGGCAAGACTGGACAGAGCAACTCATGCCATGTTCTGCTTTGTTCCTCTGTTGCAAAGGCCTCTCAGGTGTGTGCAGGGAATGGTTTCCAGATGGAATCGGTTGATCTGGTAGGACTGTCAGCAGCTGGCAGATCTCCAGTCCTTCTTTCCTGTGGCTTTATTTAATGGAAAATGTTGTGGGAGTAGGCAGAGAGACAAAGGGAAGATAGCAAAAGGAAACTGTTGAAACACCCTAATCCTTATCCTGCTAGTTCTGGGTAAATTGCAATTAAAAACTGACAGACTGCAATTAACACCTTCCTCAATCCTGTTTTTTTGCTATATAAATAATTAGCTTAAGTAATGTTTGGTTAAATTAGAATTACAGCAAAACCTTAGAGAACTCAGGAATTTGAAGAAACTGGATTTCTAGCGGTAAAAATGCTAGGAAGAGCCCTAAGCAGAACTGTTACAGTGCCACTAGTAGATATTTCAATAATATCAAAGGTTCCTTCCCTGTTGTCATCCCTCCTTCCCCCCCCCAAACACAAATATATTTTTTTCAACTGTGTATACTGGGCTTCTAGTCTTTCAGTGATGAGAAATAATGGACTTGGATAGTTGAGATTGTTATCACCTAAAGCCCTAAACTGTGTTTTGTATTTCCCTTGCTGCTCCAAAGCAAAAGCCCTTCTAAAGAACAGTAAATTCTGTCTTGTCCTTTTCAGTGTATGTGGAAGTTGCTAATAGCAAGTTGTCATTTTAAGTGAGGACAGATTGCCAACAGAAAATAGGCTGACAATTGCCAAGCAGCTAAGGTTAGAGATAACCTTTCTTGCAGAATACTGCTGGCTGTACAAGTGTTGAATTAAAGGGTGGAGGACCTGGCAGTAATATTCCAAGAAAACAGAGGAATGGGTATTTTTCAGCCTTAATTTATGAATTGTGAGAACATTCTGGATGGGGTCAATTCATATTGCATTTTTTTGGGTTGTTTACAAACAGTATTGGCATAAATACAAACAGAAAGATGACTCGTGTGAAGTCAGTGTGTTCTTTAACATAGCTGAGGTGCTCATGTGACACAGCTGCTTTATGTCCTGTTTGAATCATAGATGCAGAACCTAAATTTTATTTGAGACAAAGTATCTAGATTCCTCAAAGAGAAGGCTGCAGTACACGAAATAAAAAACTGACCATTTTGATCTTTTGCTTGCTTTAAAGTGGTAGGTTTCAGTTTTTAGGGGCAAAGCATGAAAGCTGATGAATCTACTTTGAGAAATTTTTCATGAGTGCTTGTCTCCATTGGACTTGATAGCTTACTACAGTCTAAATAAGTGCCATTATAAGCAGCACAAGACTAAAACTGAAACTAGTTGTCATCTTCCCTGTTTGTTGGTTAGTCCCAGGTACATTTGGCAGGGTCTGCAGCCTGGGCAGGAAACCATTCTTGTGTAACAAGTTCACACTGGAGTCTTGGTGTGTGTTCGTTCTCTTCACATGCATTTGAAAGCCAGTTGATTTTACTGCTAGTTCTGGTATTTGTCGATGTGATGTATGTTGCACTTATGGGTGCAAAGTATATACCCCAAGATACTTACTCTTCTAAAAGCCTAGCAAAAAAATTGAGGAGGTAATTTTTGAAGTAATTGTTAATTTTTAAAAGCAATAAAAGCAATAGGGGCAAGAAACTGTTAAGGTAGTTGAATAAAATTGTGGATGAGATGGATCCTTAAATTTTTTATTAGGACCATAAAACCCAGAATAATCTTCTTCAGACTCACATTTTCTCAAAACTACAGCAGTTTTAATGTCTGTTTATCAGTGACATCACCATAGTGTTGTTTCGCAATGTGCATATTGATCCTAATGGTGTTACCATCCCTGAAGTTTAATGTTCAGCTGTTGTTGGGGTGAGACTGTTTACAGATTCTTTGAATGTAGTGTCTTGGTTCCTTGATGTTTCCTACCTGTTGATGTATAAAAATACCCTAATGAAAGGTTGGGGTTTTTCCTTAGTGTTGTTCATCAGTTATCACTATGCACTCTTGTTCTATTAATGGCAAGTGTTTTGACTGGCTGCTTGTTTCCAGAAGAAGCTGTTTCAGGGCTGGCGTGCGCTACTATGTAAGAGGTACAAGAAAATTTATTTATTTCAAAAATAATATGTATTCCATCTGCACATGTGAGTTACCGTTGAGTAATTGCTGTATAATGGTTGCAAAAAAAAATTGCTTAGTTTGTCTTGAGGTTCTTCCTCTAAAGAAATATTAGGAAATTAAGCATTTTCTGGTATTTATTAAAAGTGACTCTTTTTTATGTCTCTAAGACATAACTGCAGAGGTTTTATAATGATTTTCAACACATGATTGTTTTCATTGGTGTTAAATGCATGTGTGTAATAGCCCTTTTGGTCTAGCAGTAAATCCAGCTAAGAGCATCATTGGTGCTGGCAGGGGAGCCCTGAGTGGTGTTCTCTAATTGTTTCAAGTTAAAAAGCAAACAGGGAAATGAATTTAAATTACTTTCTCTGTTCTTAGTCCTAGCATACATACTTTTAAAGAAATTAATCAGTTTCTGCAGTACCATTGTTACAGAATTGTGAATATTTTGGTGTCAGAGTACTGGTATCTTATTTCATATTAAATGATAATTTCTAGTGCTAGAAATATCAAAATGTGTTAACTTGAAGAAGCACAGTTCTGCTTAAATTTGATGCAGATCATGTTAAACTTTTACCAAGGGTGACTTTAATTTTACGTTGTCAGGCAGCTTTGTGCTTCCTGTGAAGACTTAAAAGGGAAGGGAAGGAAGCCTTTTGCTGATGTACTGTCACTGCTCTGCAGGCAGGCTGAGCTGGCTAACAAGGTCTTTTTCCTACACAGGTATTGATTCAGAAGGGCACGCTGCCAACTTTGTTGAGACAGAACAAATTGTGCATTACAAGGGGAGCAAAGCATCATTTGTTCAGGTAAAGTCGCTGTAAAGAACATAGATAGCTCTGTCTGTGTTCTTAAATATATATTGTATATAAGATATGCAAATTAAACAGACTGAATTAGTTTAACAAAATAAACCAGTCTGCTTTATTTTTAAATGTCAAGTGGGTTTTGTAAATTCTGCTGTTTAAAACCATTTCCATTCTTTTGCAGACCCGTGGATCTATTCCTTTTTTCTGGTCTCAAAGACCAAACCTCAAGTATAAACCAAAGCCACAGATCAGCAAGTCAGTAAATCATGTATGTGAGTGTTTGTGTCCTGGGTTTTTAACATGTTACTGGGCTCATGTTTGTGTGATAGGGTAGCAAACTGTCATCAGAAGAATAAAAATGAGCAATACTGGATTGAGCTTTATTTTTTAAAATAGGAAGAAACCTTGCACTTCTTGTCATGAATTCAAAGGCTGAAAAAAATGCAGACATCAATGGGGGTAGTTTCTCTTTTGATCCAGTTCGCAGCAGTTTTAGTAGCTGTACAGTACTCCTTATCTGCAGCATGTTTAATGAGGAGAACTGAATGGACTGGGAGGAGGAAAGTGGAAATGTATTGGCACAATAGAGAACATCAAACACTTAGTTATAAGAATCATCAAAAAGGTTGTAATGGAGATTTCTTGTAAAGCACAGATCTTAATATTAGCGTACATCTGTCAACACATTTCCTTTCTCTTCCAGATGGATGGCTTCCAAAGACATTTTGACTCACAAATAATTAGCTATGGAAAGCAAATGATTGTCAACTTGGTATGCTTTCACTTTTTCTTCCTGAAAAAGCTGTTGTTCTTTTAAGCAGGCTTTTGAGTAATTCTGTCTCTCTGTTTTCTCGTTTCCCAGGTTAACCAAAAAGGCTCAGAGAAGCCCCTTGAGCAAACCTTTTCGAAAATGGTGAACAGCATGGCAAATGGAATGGTCAGGTACGTGTGACATGAAGTGAGACTCTGTGCTGCAAGTTAAGCATTGCCTCTGAGAGCCACAGAGTGGTCAGTTCTTTGGGGGCCTTTGCCAACCTTCTGATTTGTTTACATTTTATGTTTATGAAGTAACTTGCTAAGAGAGGAGCCAGGCAGAATAAAGAAGGAAATTCAGAGGCAATGGTAATGCCAGTATTGGAGTCTTAGTATGCGATGGAGGTCTTCTGCATTTTAGGAAAAAGAAAATCATGCCCTGTAGAAGTAGCTTCTGGCAAAAGGGCTTGGTTACATTGCTAACTTAGTGAGGGAGTGCTGAGTGTGAGCAGAACAGGATGGAACAGTAAGGGGAACAAGTAGTTTAAATGCCTGGAGCTCAGGGTAAAAAAGGGCCAAGAGTGGAAAATGCACTTGGATTATGAGAAATTCCATCTCTTTGTGGGAATACTGAGTGCAGTACACAACTTTACAACCTGTCTGTGCTTGTTTTCATTAACTTCTGGAGGGAGGGCTCGCATCCAACTCGCACAGATATTTGCCCCTCTACCTTATCCTTGAAATTACTGTGCCGTGTTTTTTTATTCTGTGCGTATTTGCTATAAAATCATCTGGTGGAAACAAAGATGTGAAATTATGTGAAGGTGCATTTTGGTGATGTTCTGTATATGTTCAAAAGTGGTGTTTGGCAGCCCCATTTTACTATTGCTACCAAAATCCACTTTCTTTCTTAATTGTTTTTGATGGTATTTACCTGCCAGAGTCAAAGTTGAATCTTCAGTTACTTGTTTCAGTGTATATATCTTTTTTTGTGCATAGTCCTGAAATCTTGTCAAATAACTTTTGGGTTAGGAATGCTTGAGGGGAGGAATGTAATGCCCTGTAATGCACAGCAAACACATACAAATGTTTAATTAATCAAGCACCACTCATTTGGAGCACTTCTTGCCAGAAACTGGCTGTTAAAATTTTGTTCCAAGTCAGTAGCTGCTTAATTTTCTTATGACAGGTTAGCTGCTTAAACAGAACCTGCCTCAGGTTTCTAGAGAGTTATCAAGGGAATTATGCCGGCAAAGAATGTTGGATTTCAACACCTGTGTCTATTTCAAAGTGAAGAGACAACAGAAGCATCCTAGTGGGGAAAAAAAAGACATTCAATAAGATTCATATCCCTTTTGTACTTTCCGGAGGAAAAATATTAGCCAGAACATAGAATGGAGGATAGAACTTGGAACTGAATTGTGTGCTTCCCCAGAGTAGTGGCATTTTGTAAAGAATTTTAAGTGGTGTCACCATTCACACTAAGGGTGCAGCATCAGGAAGATTACAGAGCACTGACAAAATCTACAGATGTGCTCAAAGTCATCTCTAAAGAAAAACAAATCCTCTGTCACTACCTGTTTTGTAGATCAGCCTTTTGCTGTAGGGTTTTCTGTAACCTTCACTGCAGTACGTATGTGATCTGAAAAGATGCTTCTCTCTCTGAACAGATACGTGGCATTTGACTTCCATAAAGAGTGCAGTCGGATGAGGTGGGATCGGCTTCAGATTTTGATGGATCAACTAGCAGAACAGCAAGATGAGTTCAGGTAAGGCTCTGCAGTTCTTTTACCTCTGGGCTGTTAAAATGAGAGCACTTCCTCAAAGTTTCTATTGTCTTGCATTAAGGCACAGTAATACAGACCTGTAATCTTCTATGAAGAAAATGCATTTGTGTGCATTAGTGTGTCCGTATCTCTGCAGTCTTGCTGATACCATGTGCAAGGTTAGAGACCTGGTGGGGAGTAAGATGTAGAGCCCATGTTACCTCTCAATAACGTGGGTCTGAGAATTGCAGCAACCCTGAGTTGTGACAAGAGCTGCCTTTGTAAGGCTGGGTAAAAGGTTAGACAAAGAAGTGAGCATGCATACAGCTGGAGCTATTTCAAAGAAAGTCTCCTTAGATTGTATTTTTCTTTCATCCAGCAGTAATTCCAGGTGATGTTGACAGCAAACTCATTTGCCACGTAGTGTAAAACACTGGGTGTTTCTTCCACAGGCATTTGTAAAAGTGTTTTCTCTAACACACACGTTGTGGCTCCAAACCTTGCCACTGGCATTGATTGTTAGCCCTTGCTAACCTAAGTAACCTGCATGGAAACAAATTCTTGTTTTATTTAGTCTTATAAAAATACACAAAATGTCCAAATCAATTTAAATCTTTAGTCCCAGAATTGTGTTTTTTGTCTTAGCTACTTGTAGACATATAGATTGCTAGGGAAGTAGTTCACTTTGTTCTGCTTTTCGGATTGCTTCCTTCCTGTTCCTGAAGTCTTGTGCCTAAAGCACAAAGCAGATCAGCGAAAACATTACAAAACTAGCAGTGATATAGTCTATCCTAACAGCATAAAATGAGGTAAGGTGTGGACTAGAACAGGAGTCTTCTTAATAAAGTCTCTTACCTGGAGTGATGGCTATGGGAATGATATAAATTAATCAGATTATAGTTAATATTCTGTCCACCACAAAAAAAAGGCCTTGAAAACTTATAAAGACCTGATGAATAAATTGACTTTGAGCACCTCAAATAAGGAGAAATAAGATTGTAGGTTTTTCCTATACAGCAAGGATCCTTTATTCTCAGAATTAATGCTGCATGCCATAATTTGTTTACTGTCAGCTGCCATTGGAGGTGTAGAAAATAACCAGGTTTCCTTGAAATGGAAAAAAGAAAAAAGGGATTCATCCCTAAAACAAGATACAAAATTGAAAACTTTCTCAAGATTAGGCTGGCTCTAACTTAACTCGTTTTATTTCATCTGTAATGACTATTGCTTAAATAGGAAAAGTCTGAGTTCTGATCTTCGTAGAAAATGGTTTTGCAACCCCTAGGGAGATAAACAACTCTTATTTTCTGCAGGCTAAATCCAGTTGTGGAAGATCTGTCAGAAAGGAGAGCTGGGTTTGTGGAAGTGCTTTTTGTTAGTTTTTAAATTTTTTAGAGCAGCTATAGGAGATGCAGCATTTAAGAATAGACATTTCTAGTTAATCAGGATAATAACAAACTATCTTATCCTAATATCAGTTGTAGGCAAAACTTGGGAGGGAGAAGGAAGGTTTCACAGGTATTATTCTCTCCTTTAGTCTGCAACAATGTAAAACATGGTTTAACAAAACTATTTCAAGAATGATGAAAATGGCTCTTAAAAAGACAACATGAGGTTAATCAAAGTAAATTCAGTGCTTCTAAGGCTCCTGATTGTAGTACTGCATCACTCTAGACTTGATAATCTTAAAGTGCTCAACAGTGGATCATATGCTAGTCCACATTCAGAGTTCATAATTACATATTGGAGTAACCTAATCTGTAGATTATGATCTGTAAATCTGTAGACAACTGGAAGTTTCATGCTGTGGCAGGACACGCATGGTTCTGTCCCATTCACACATCCAGTTGATAAGTAGATTGGAATATTTGTTCTACCAGCTCAGTATTGGAATGCATGTGTGCAATTCAGTATTTAAAATGAGCTGTTTGTTATCAACTACTGGAAACACCTGGTTTAGTGGATTAAAAAGATTGAGGTAACAATTAGCATATGCAAGAGGGAATATCTGGTTCCTCCCACGTGTTCGCACAATGGAGAGAATGGCATGTGACAGTAGCAGATTTTTCCATATTTTCCAAGCGGCCTTAAAAAAATCTGAGTACCATCCTGGAAGAATTGTGCCTGACAGCTTAGATGACTGGAATGAACAGGGTGACCAGTTATAAACAAATCTGCTTACTTCTGCTGTTAGGCTCTGCTAATGATCTGCATATCTGTGGAGCTGGGACACTAAAGTAACTGGAAAAAAAAAATACAAGTCCCTGATTTTGCACCAGAAGCTGCTCTTCCCTGTGGCATATAACTCAATATTGCTCGTTTGCTCTCTGAATGGTAAGAGTGAATACTGCCCTGGGATTGCTAAGTGTTCATCCATTGATGCTGTTTTTCAGCATGGGAAGAATTCAGGGAGGTATCAAAGTTCAAAGACATGGCTGAGAACGCATCAAATGCTCAGGACAATTGTGTTTTGGTTGCTAGGATATTTACTTGTGAAAACACGTGGTTTATATATGGGCTGTTATCTCTAAATACACGTGTTGTATGTGTTAGTTACTTTCTAGTTGACTCGGAGGGTAAAATCGTGACTCAGCAGGAAGGAACATTCCGCAGTAACTGCATGGACTGCCTGGATCGGACTAACGTGATCCAGAGCTTGTTAGCACGCAGGTCTCTCCAGGCCCAGCTTCAGGTAAGTGTTTTATTCTTTTAACAAGCTGCAAGAGGAGACAGGCTTTCCATTTGGAATGGAAATGTAATTTGAACGCTCCAGTAAGAGTCGAGTTACTGTACTACTTACTTGAGCTGCATTGACTAGACTCAAGTTTGATAAACACAGCTTTTTCTGAAAGCAAATGCTAATTTTTCTATCAAACTCCTAGCGAGCATCAATGTACTTTTTGTTTCAGAGACTAGGTGTTCTGCATGTGGGACAGAGAATTGAAGAGCAGGCAGACTTCGAGAAAATCTACAAAAATGGTAGGCTCTTTATAGAGTTCAAACAATGACTTTTTCTCTGAAGAGAGTATATTAATTAATATAACTTCCTTAACATTTCTTACTGTTTTCCTGTTCACAGCATGGGCTGATAATGCTAATGCTTGTGCCAAACAATATGCTGGAACTGGTGCCTTAAAGACCGATTACACAAGGCAAGTCAGCCTTTCTTGTAAGGGCCTTCTGGGTTTTTGAGCATGATTGGGATTTTCTTCTAGTCCTCATATCTGAGAAGTTTATTAATCTGGGGCTTAGGCCATAAATGAGTTTTTTGCAACGGTTCAGTTGGAAAAAGTCAGACTAAAATCTCCAGAACACTGTTCTTTGCTGTGTTTATATGAAAGTAAAGGCTATCTGGAAATGAAAACGAAGGCAGTGTGCCATGAAGATGCACATTTATACTGTGTGATGGAAAGAAGTGTCATTTTATTTTCCAATTTTGTTACAAGTTTGTGTGGTAATAATGCAGAGGCAGCACTAGTTAAATGTATTCCTATGCAAGTGTTCATTTAATAATAGTACACATCTGGATAATGACAGAATGTAAATCTGAAATTATAGTCCTGAATTTATACATCTATTTTAAATATTTTTCCCAATTTCTTTTTGCAGAACTGGGAAGAGAACTCAGTGGGGCTTAATAATGGATGGCTGGAACTCATTAATACGTTATTACAAAAACAACTTTTCAGATGGATTTAGACAAGTAAGTTAAGCTTTTAACCATGGGGAAGTGTATTTGATAAACATTGCTGTGCATTCTAACTCTTGCCCTCCCTTTCTCTTCCAGGATGCAATTGATCTTTTTCTTGGAAATTATTCAGTGGATGAAGTAGAACCTGCTAGTCCTTTGCATGTCAAGAAAGATTGGAAGTTCTTAGCTGTGAGTATGGAGACTTCATTTGTGATAGGAGAAACACAGCCATTCAGTCACTGGCTTCATTATGCCTAAGTAGGACTTGTCTGTTAGTCATGAAGCATCCCTGTAATCTGGTAATGTTTCTATGCTACCTGCTTATAGGATTAAACCCAGACAGTTCCCTTGCCAAGAAATGGAGTGTCCTTGAGGTATTGGAAAAACTGCTGCTTGCTTTTTTTAAAATATGCTTCACCAGGTGGAAAGGGGGAAATACTGCTACTCACTATCAATGACTGTTTCTTTCTGCAGAAGAATCTTGTCGAGTTCTTTTCTCACAATTCGTGCAGAAGCATAGACTGTAACACAAAACCCCCACTTTTTTCATTTCTTTTCACCCTTCCCTTTCTATTTTGAAATGGGATTTGGGAACATAATGGGTTTAACTGGTGTATTTTTTTTTTAACAAAGCATAAACCTCAACCTCTCTTTTAATGCACAGGAGGTGTATTTTAATTCTCAACGTAGTTATTGAACACACTCTTCCAAATTTTGGAACTATCCAAACTTTTATTTGTACCTGAATGCAGGTGAATTGAGAATTAAAGCAAGTTCATTGCAAAGCAAGTAAATAGCTTTACAGTACAACCCATCTTAAAGGAAATTAAGGAACATATGTACTGCTGTATCAAGTGATTATTCTTTCTCTCTTTCCTCAGTTGCCTATTATTATGGTGGTTGCTTTCTCCATGTGCATTATTTGTTTACTAATGGCTGGTAAGTCACTATTGAGTTTAATTTTGTAAAACTGGCTGTTTCTCTGTGAACTTTGTGTAAATGATTACCAGTAACTGGTCAGTGTAGAATTGCTTCTCAGTCATTCTAAAAAGTGCTTGAGTGTGGCTCTGGAGACTGAGGTTTAGCACTGTATCATTAATGTGGAAAAAACTGAGGTGCTGTAGAAAACAATGTTAAAGCTCATGTAGAAGTCAATTAAGGGACAGTTAATTGGCCCCAAATTTAGATGCACCTTGGTAGACCTGTAGCTTTATTGTAGGCCGGATGAAGCCCCAGAGGAATACCTGTCTAATTTTGGGCAGAAAGACAGTTCAGAACTGTCAGATACAGGCATAAGCCTGGTTCTGATGGATGTCACTTTAATCTAAATCTGTGTTGGGAGTGGTGAAAGTTTTTGCCTTCTACTTTTACCTTGAAATTTCTAGCATTAGTGCCAGTAGAGTTCTTGACTGACTTCCATAGATCTCTGTTCAATGTGTTCCAAGAACTGTGTGGCAAATAAAAGTTTTCCAAGGTAAGGAAAGAGAAGATCTGTAAAAGACTTCTGATTTCATTTGACAACAGATCTCTGAGGGAGAGCTTGAAATATTTGCATTTATACTGAAGTAAAACTCTCTGGTAATTGGAGATAATGAGCTAAAAGGTTTATCTGACTCTTCTTCCCAGGTGATACATGGACTGAGACACTGGCCTATGTGCTTTTCTGGGGAAGTGCCAGCT
The DNA here is from genome assembly GCA_013397115.1 of Edolisoma coerulescens. Taxonomy (NCBI): domain Eukaryota; kingdom Metazoa; phylum Chordata; class Aves; order Passeriformes; family Campephagidae; genus Edolisoma; species Edolisoma coerulescens. The sequence continues at coordinate 908,847 of VWZW01005045.1, forward strand.
TTGGAACTTTTGCCATCATCCTATACAATGGCAAGGATTTTGTAGATGCACCCAAGCTGGTCCAGAAGGAGAAGATGGACTGAATTTGTGTGTGTGGAAAGCGGCTTGGTACTGAGGATTCTTCAAGCCACACTTGGAGTCTCTACTGACCTGCTTTCCACACCAAATAATGCTCTTTTGAACATTCTTCCTTGGCAATGGGGGGGGTCAGGGGTAAGGAAACAGTGTCCTGTGGTGGTGGTAGCTTTCAACTGAGACCTGACTTGACAGTCTTAGTTGCAATGGTCTTTGGAATATTGCATTAGTGGACAGGGCTCCACTCTTACCAGGGTAGTGCAAAGACAAAACCCAGCTTTTTGGTGTCTGGAATGTTTTGGAGCTTAAGCAGACTGCTTAAGCTCATGCTCCACCTGGGCTGGTTCAGCTGATTTTTCGGTCTTGACAGGAGAGAGCTTTGATGCTGTTCGTGTCTCAAAATACCCAACTGTTGAAGCATTAATAATGCAACATCTGATAGTGGTCTCTGAACAAATATGGCTTCATACCAATAAAAAGTCTAGGTCCAGACTTACAGGATGGATTACATTTGTTGTGATAAAGTCTGTGTTAAGGAGTCCTTCGTGCATATTTGTATGTGGAGTCTTTTCACTAAATATGAAAGATTTTTGAATCCTAATGCTATTCTAAAATGAGGTTTTTGTCCTGTCTTGTTAATCTAGAACTGATGCAATATTCTGCTAATCATTGTTTGGGTGAAAGGGCAGTGTAATTGGATGTTTCTGAAGTTGCAAATGTCTTGCACTGTTTCAATACTACAGTCTCCATATGAAAATCCAGTAGTTAGTGAGTTAAAATGTAGAATTTTCTTTCTAAAGATGTAAACGAAATCAAAGAATGTAAAAGTCCTTTGCAGTGTTTATTCAACCTTCCTTATGCTAAAGTTCCAAAGTACTTCATTACTTTAAGAATGGGTCACAACATAAAAGGTGAACTTCATATTATTTTGCTAGTCAGCTGCTTCTGTCCTTGGTTATGTTGAAATAATTTATGAAAGAAGGAATAACAGCCTGAGGAGAAAGCATTAAGTCTAAACTCCGTATTTCTACTTGGGAGCAGCAGCTTGCTTTTCATGCATGATATTGTAACACACTCTTTTAAGAAAAAAAAGGAGAAAAAAAAACCTGCAGACTAATTTGTGCTGGTTAATGTGTGTCTTTAAATTTAGTGCTTCCAAGCTGTATAAAAATAAGGACCAATTTTAAACTATTTTGTCACTTATTTTATATGGTTTGTTCAAAACCAGACATGGAACTTGCTTAAGGCGCTGTGCATTGTTTAATATTTCCTGTAAGTACAGCTGTATATTCAGATTGCGAGTATAAAATTTAAAGGGGGGGAAGGGACAAACATGTAGAATACTACTAGGACTAGCACAGGTGTCACTATTGAAGCTAGAACACAAAACACTGATACTCCAGTGTTCCCTTGTGTTATGACTGAAAATATGTACAGATTCTTTTTTTTTTTTTCTTTTGCAACTGTTCATTTTAACCTTGAATGTTTCTGAAGGCCTCTCTGGGTTTTGTGTAAACATAACCTGTTCATGAGCACTAGTACTTGCAAGTATCCGTTTGCTTCTAGATGCTGAAATGGAAAAATACCAGTTGGTGGTTAACTGGAAAATCCTCCTAACTTAAAATTCTCAAAGGTGAACTCCCTCATGGGCACAAAGTACAAGAACATCATAGACTCAATTTTTGAAAGCAGTGGTTCTGGTGGCTCACTGGCAGGTGGAGTTTGAAACTTGGCTCAGTTGTCTTGCAGTCTAGAACTAAGTTGTTGCATCTTGGGTGAAGAACTTGTTGCAGCAAAGACCAAACTTGAATTGCTAACATAAAAGGTTTGTAAGACAGAATAATGTAGGTTTTAGAAGTTGGAAGGCACCTGTATTTCAGTGCTTTGCAAAGAGTCTGTATTTCTAAAATCACAAATGGTGTAATACTCCTAAATGACAATAAAATGTTCAACTTTTCTAGATGTACTGTCTGTGGTGCATTTTGTGCTTTGGAGCAGACTGTTCCCAAATTGTTCCTTAGGAGCTCTTTCACACCTGACAGGTGCTTCAGTTTTGTGCTCATTGCAGGTGCAGATCTTCCTGTGCTGTGCTCAAGCAGTGCTGATCTCACACAGTGCCTGATGTCAGTCTGCACTCTGTGATGTTCCACTCCTCACTGCCAGGGCTGGATCTCCGTTGAGAGCTACTGTGGCTGGAGTGCTCCAGTGCTGCAGCCCAGGTGTCACCTCCGCTCAGGGCCAATGGCTCTTTGCCTCTTTCCTCACACGGGCCCTTCAGAGTCCTGCTGACCATACCAAGAGGTGAAAATTCAAGCTGCCTTTTGCCTCTTACCTTCACTAGGTGAACAGACTGACACATACACAGCAAATTGTTACTATTACAGCTCTGGATGCTGAAGCTGTAACTTTTTTCACAATAAATTAGGGCTTTACAGGTTCTAGGCCTTGGGTTTTTCTNCGCTCCGCGCCCGGGGCCGCCCGCTCGCCGCCATGAAGCTCGTCAGGTGAGCGGGTGGGCGCGGATGGGGGCGGATGGAGGCGGATTGCCCGCGCCCGGGCGCGGCGGCAAGGCCGGGCGAGCCAGCGCGCTCAGGGCCGCCCCGTNCCTGCAGACTAATTTGTGCTGGTTAATGTGTGTCTTTAAATTTAGTGCTTCCAAGCTGTATAAAAATAAGGACCAATTTTAAACTATTTTGTCACTTATTTTATATGGTTTGTTCAAAACCAGACATGGAACTTGCTTAAGGCGCTGTGCATTGTTTAATATTTCCTGTAAGTACAGCTGTATATTCAGATTGCGAGTATAAAATTTAAAGGGGGGGAAGGGACAAACATGTAGAATACTACTAGGACTAGCACAGGTGTCACTATTGAAGCTAGAACACAAAACACTGATACTCCAGTGTTCCCTTGTGTTATGACTGAAAATATGTACAGATTCTTTTTTTTTTTTTTTCTTTTGCAACTGTTCATTTTAACCTTGAATGTTTCTGAAGGCCTCTCTGGGTTTTGTGTAAACATAACCTGTTCATGAGCACTAGTACTTGCAAGTATCCGTTTGCTTCTAGATGCTGAAATGGAAAAATACCAGTTGGTGGTTAACTGGAAAATCCTCCTAACTTAAAATTCTCAAAGGTGAACTCCCTCATGGGCACAAAGTACAAGAACATCATAGACTCAATTTTTGAAAGCAGTGGTTCTGGTGGCTCACTGGCAGGTGGAGTTTGAAACTTGGCTCAGTTGTCTTGCAGTCTAGAACTAAGTTGTTGCATCTTGGGTGAAGAACTTGTTGCAGCAAAGACCAAACTTGAATTGCTAACATAAAAGGTTTGTAAGACAGAATAATGTAGGTTTTAGAAGTTGGAAGGCACCTGTATTTCAGTGCTTTGCAAAGAGTCTGTATTTCTAAAATCACAAATGGTGTAATACTCCTAAATGACAATAAAATGTTCAACTTTTCTAGATGTACTGTCTGTGGTGCATTTTGTGCTTTGGAGCAGACTGTTCCCAAATTGTTCCTTAGGAGCTCTTTCACACCTGACAGGTGCTTCAGTTTTGTGCTCATTGCAGGTGCAGATCTTCCTGTGCTGTGCTCAAGCAGTGCTGATCTCACACAGTGCCTGATGTCAGTCTGCACTCTGTGATGTTCCACTCCTCACTGCCAGGGCTGGATCTCCGTTGAGAGCTACTGTGGCTGGAGTGCTCCAGTGCTGCAGCCCAGGTGTCACCTCCGCTCAGGGCCAATGGCTCTTTGCCTCTTTCCTCACACGGGCCCTTCAGAGTCCTGCTGACCATACCAAGAGGTGAAAATTCAAGCTGCCTTTTGCCTCTTACCTTCACTAGGTGAACAGACTGACACATACACAGCAAATTGTTACTATTACAGCTCTGGATGCTGAAGCTGTAACTTTTTTCACAATAAATTAGGGCTTTACAGGTTCTAGGCCTTGGGTTTTTCTTTTTGTAAAGCTCAAAACAGGTTTAAAATGAAATAGTCTATTTTTTTTTCTTTTCTAAAATGTATTTTTCATTAAGGAAGGCAAGCTGGCAGTTGTAAAACCTTACAGAAAGCGTCTCCTCCCCGCTCGTTTCTATCTGCTCCTCTCCCACCGTCCACATCTCCTTCTCGCCCTGCCCATCCTTCTTTTCCCCGCATCCCTCTTTTCCATCCCACATCCTCATCTCTTCCTCTTCTCTCTCTTCCCCGATCCCTTTTTCCCCGCCCTCTCTCCCCACGGGCGGGACGAGGCGCTGCACGGCGCTCGCGGCGGGTCCTCCGGGCCGCTAGGAGGAGCTGTCACGGCCGCTCCC
>VWZW01005045.1:913472-1015310 GCA_013397115.1 Edolisoma coerulescens
CCCCCGCCCCCTTTTTGGAGGGAAGCCCCCCGGACTTGTAGCGTTGGCTTCTCGGGATTGTAACGACTTGTAAAATGGTGCCTTCTTTGTACAATAATGGCCGTTTCGCCTGGAAGTAGATGCTGGATCCGGCAGTGTGTCACTCAAGCGTCCCGGCTCCCGGTGGCTGGGCAGGACGTGGAGTGTGTCACTGAACATCCCCAGCAGAATCCATGAGCGCCGTCGTCGGGAGCTCAGGATGCGGAAATGTTTGGTGCTGCCTGTCGAGCACGTACGGCTTTCTGTGGAGGTGAACTGGTTTGGGTTTTTTAAAATGCGTTTTTAATTCCCAGGTTTCTAATGAAGCTGAGCCATGAGACTGTGACCATTGAGCTGAAGAATGGGACGCAGGTGCATGGAACGATCACAGGTACGGTGGGATGGGAGGATGCAGCAAAATACTCCCCGTTGCCTTTCGGCAAACAATTGGCAGCCCCGACTTGAATGAGTTTTTTGTCCTGTGCTCCCTCTTGCGGGGACCGGCACGGGAAGATGCAGGAGTTGGGCTTTGTAATTCATATCCGTGTGCAAGCGCGATGTGTTTTGATGTTACAGAAGTGTCTGGATATTGTCGGGAGCTGCTGGGAACAGTGGGGAGCTCTGAGCAGCCAGCTCTCCATAGGCAACCACGAAAATACTTGGGAATTTCAGTGGGTCACGGATTGTCTTTGGTGTATAGTAGTGGATGAGTCCACCCGTGGTCAGACCGGTGCTGGGGGTACATTTTGTGATCAGATTTCTTTGTTTTCAAGGTTCTGCTGGGAGCTGTAAATTCGCTGTAGCACTGGGAGCCTCTGAGCCCAACTGCAGCTTTGCCTTCCGACAGGCTCGGGGGGAAGGAAGCAAACTCTTCCAAACCTTGCTTGGTAGTTTCTTAGAATTGTAGCAGCACGATCACAGAGTCACAAAATGGTTTGGTTGGAAGGGACTTCAAAGATCATCCAGTTCCAACCCCCTGCCATGGGCAGGGACACCTTCCACTAGACCAGGCTGCTCAAAGCCCCATCTGTCCTGGGCTGGAACACTGCCAGGGATGGGGCATCCGCAGCTTCTCTGGGCAACCTGTTCCTGCTGATGTGGTCTTGAATTGGTTAAATTTTGTGTGTAGACATTTCTAATCTAAAAAATAAAGTTAGTGATTTCTGTTGAACACGGTTTTTGTCAAGGTGAATCGAGATGGAAATGTGTATTTGCATACGTTTGATTTCACCAGACGGGTTTGAAAACGCAGAGTTGGGTGTGGGATACAGGGCAAAGAGGAATCCTGGCCAAGAGAATCTCCTCCCCCGCTGTTGCCAGAGGTCTGTCCTGGCAGTTCTTGGGAGTTCTGATTACCAGGTGCTTCTTTGTATCACTGAGCTGAAAGTTGCAGGGAATTCTTTTGTTCATTATGTGGTTTTCACGTATTGAAACATGTGCCAACTATTTTGTTTGCTTTAATAACCTCAGCGAGGGACATTGCTCTGAGAGTGTTCTGTGAGCTTTACTTAGTGAGATGTGGCTGGGGCAGGTTGTGTTTAATGAGGCAAACCCTCACGGGTGAGCTTAGGAAGCTGCTTCATCTCCCTTCCTAAAGTTACCCCCAGGCAGCTTTTAGAAGCTCTTCTGTCCGGGCACTCTTGGGAAAAAAAAAAAGATACAACTCTTGTTAAGTTTGAATTTTATTCCAGAGGATTGCTCAGGTGCTTTTTTGGCCAGTAGCAATCTGTGGGGATTTGGCAGAGTTCAAAACTGGCACTATTTTGCAGCCAGGTCCATCAGCTTTGATTAGAGCTGAGTGAGCCCCCTCGGTGCCCGATTGCAGCATGCTGTGCTGAACCCAGCCAGATGGGAAACAAACGCACTACTGGGCTCCTGACTTCGCTGCTCTTTCAGGCTTAATTGTTGAGCAAAGCCTCTCTCATTTTCTGCTAAGAATCTGTAAAAATATTGCACAGTCTCCTCTTCCGCCCTTCGCCAGGGCAGGAGCAGGGATGAAGGGGCAGGTTTTGTGTAATGCCCCTCACACCAACCAAGGGACTGGGTCGGGTGGAGCTGTGTAAAATCTAGAAGGAGGAGGAGAGGACAGAAAAAATAAAGTCACTGTCATTTTGATCCCCATAGCTGGAGATCAAGTCCCACATAAAGCTCATTATATGCAAAATAAAAACTTCTGGTTTTTTTATTGCTTCTCATGGCTGTTACACAGTACATGCATCCAGCTGAGATTTTTTTTTCCAGTTTGGGATTATGCATAACACAGGATAGAGTGCACAGAACTGATTCCATACAGTTCTTACATACCGGCTGTTCTTAGAACTTGTAACCACAGTGGTTGTTCCTTGCAGTGGGGTACTTCATGTACTTTCATAAAAATTCTCTCTGGTATTGGATGTATTTTATTAGAAGATAAATGCAGCTTTTGTGGCTGGATTTTCCTAAGGCTTACAGAAAAAGGAAGTGATCCTGGTTATTTTTCCTCCTCCAAGGTTTGTTTTACATCTTTTTAAAGGACTGAAGACTAGTATTAGCCTTCTGTAATAAGCAGTAGTTTATTTGTTGTTCAGAGGAGTTATTTTAACCATTTACAAAGCAGCTATTGCCAGGACCTGGATAAGGATCTCTAACCATGAGATTAGAGGCAACAATTGGTAACTGGCATAATTCAAGAGAGAAAAGAGATGTAGTTTCATTCTGTGAGAGGCTGAAGTAATTCATGAGTGGCAGAAGCAGGTGTTGGATCAACTGGATAAGTCTCATTTCATGTGTATACTTAAGAAACAGGCACCAAGAGACCTCATCCCTTGTGTTGTTTCAGGAGTGGATGTCAGTATGAACACGCATCTCAAAGCAGTGAAAATGACACTGAAGAACAGAGAGCCCGTACAGCTGGAGACACTGAGCATTCGAGGGAACAACATCCGCTACTTCATTCTGCCAGACAGTTTGCCTCTGGATACTTTGCTAGTGGATGTTGAACCAAAAGTCAAATCCAAGAAAAGAGAAGCAGGTGAGTTTGTGCTTTCCTAGTGTGTTCTGTCTTTGTGTGCATTTTAGTACTGTGAGTCTGGAGATGTCTGATTTGAGTGCCTGAATGTCTGCATTTGGCATCGAATTCCTTCACCACTGAGGATTTGACGCGGCGCTGGCTCCGTCTGCCTTGCCCACCTCCTTGGCATCTCCAGAGCTTTCATTCACATGAAGTTGTGTTACAGCTTTTCATGTATCTATTTCTAAAAATGTAAATGTTTATCAGCTTGAGTAAGTCTTAACCTATCTGAGTCTCACAGTTGGCACCAAAGAGATTTACCCTTCCTCTTCTCCAGATGTCTGCTGTGTTTCCCCAATTTGTATGGGAAGCTTCGCATAGATAATAAGTACAGGACAGTATCTCAAATGATGCTGAATGGTTCACTGAAATTTGGTGGGGGATAAAAATGGTATCTCTGAGAATGAATTTGAGAGACTTGAGAACCTGAGGGAATCTAGGCTGTATTCCAGTGAGCGCATCTCCAGCTTGGCTCCCAGTAGTGTTCCAGTCTCTGCTCTGTTGGAGTTTTTGTTTTCAAAGTGCTGCTGAATAAAAATCCTTTTCCTTAGAAGCCTAACAGTATAGACAGTAACTCAAGTTTAATCCACACTATTAAAGATGAATATCCAGTAAACCCCAGGAAATCTCCAGCAGTATATATTTTGCCCAGCAGTTAATCTGTGTGATTTTAAAACAGTGAGCTGTAAGTGAAAGCTGATAGTGCTCTAAAATCATGTTGTAGCATTTCTCCTGTAATTACCGTTGAAGTATGTGGGTGTGCAAGCTGTTCTGCATTGGTGAGCTCACCTTACTTACACGAGTTAAGGAATCCTGGCTGTGCAGCACCAAGTGTGAGCACTGCAGCTGCTGCCTTGACAGGGAATAAGGATAAAGCTCCCAAAGGAGCTTTGCTCCTCTCGTGTTCATTAAAAACAATCTGACCACACAGAGAAATGAGTGTGATTGGATTTTCCTGAACCTCACGATGTGGTGTGGACAAGAACATCCCTACTTGGTGTCAGCTTCGGGGAAAGCAGCTGTGGTAGCCCCAGTTACCTCTGTTTGATGCTCCCCGCATCCGCAGTGCGCTGCAGCGCTCTCAGACCAAAGCTGTGCTGTGCTGTGCTTTGCCTTAATCCATAAATGCCCTTGGGCTTCAGAAGTGTAAAACCCTTGATCTGTCCTTGACAAGTGAAGTTGTCAGGAAAGGACAGGATGCTGGCCGGGGTGTGTGTGCCACGTCTGCCTTGGGTCCGAGCGTGCTGGCGCTTGGCAAACGCAGCTACCTGCTGATCCTGTCATCCTCCAGCTGGGGTTGATGCTCCCGTGGATTTTACAGGGTCAGTGTGTTACCAGCAAAAAATTTGCTTATATCAAATTTGTCCTGTGTCTCTGCTCCTTCTGTCTTTCCTGCATTTCTAACCTATGTCCCAGAATAATTGTCACATCCTGCTCCTTGAATGTGGATGCCAGTGGGTGTCTCTTAGAGAGTCACCTGCTTCCGCAGAATTTTCAGTATCTTTTTGAGCCCTGCACTCACAAACACATTTGAAATGAATCAATAATCTAAAGTTTCCAGTGTCTTTGCGACCTGGTGGGTCGCATTTCTTTCGGAGAAAGAGATGCAAAGGCACGTTATCACCGTATGGATCATATGACCTTCAGCAGTTGCTTGTGGCCTGCATTATCCTATGATTCTGTCTTCCCTTTACAATTAAATAGTAGTAATTAAAACTAGGAGCACACAGTCAAGACCTTTGCCTTAGAATCACATCTGCAACTGGCAGACCAGTAGGAGCTGTAGGGTGATGGGATCCTTTCAAAATGCTGACCTTCCACATGGTGCCTGAGACAGGATGAGTTTGGGAATCTCACAGCGTGTTAAAATTTGCATTAAAAAATCTAAAAATCTGGACTGTATATATATAGAAAAAAGAGGACTTCTGGTTTCCTGTCAGATTACCCAATCACTTGGGAGCAGCCAACTGTTTCATGCCCTTGTTTTCTGTAGTGAAGCCAAGGACAGACAGTATCCTGTGGCAGTTGTATACGGGAAAAAGTAACACAGAAGATGAAAATATTGCCTGAAACTTAGTGAGCATTAACAGACTTAATACGTAATTTAATATCTTATCACGGGGAAGCAGTGTGGTGATTATGCTCAATACAGAATGTTTTAATTGAAAGTATTCCTGGGTCTCACTTGATTTACCCTTTTTCTTTTACCTGCCAAGTTGCTGGAAGAGGCCGTGGAAGAGGCCGTGGCAGAGGCCGAGGTCGTGGAAGAGGAAGAGGAGGCCCAAGACGATAACTGCTCATCATGTAACTCTTACCAAATTCTGGGCAATTTCGGCTATTTTTGTACAGGTCTTGTTTATGGTATCCATTTTTAATAAACTGAAGTGTGAAAAGGTGTCTTTCCTTTGTTAGCGAAGCCTGGGGAGGGAGGCAGGTGTGTCCTGTTTCTAGGGCTGTTGCAGACTACACGGATCTTGTTGGTTGTCACTGTCGAGATTCTGCCCCACCCCTGAGGGCTGTACAATTCCTCTTGCTTTTTGCCCCAGAATGAGAGACTTGTGTTGTGCTTTAACAATGTTTGAAATTAATCCCTCTTTTCTAAGGCACTTGCCATCTTCTAATGGTTACATAGTTAAGACACTGTATTAAGAACCCTTTTCCCACGAGTGTGTCTAATATTGTTCTTCAGAGTGACTTTTTTTAAAGTTCTTAGATATAATTTTAATGTTTTCTATTACATGAAGCTTGCAATTTAAACATGTTGCTTTCTTTATAAAACATTTACACAGGGAAATTAACCAGGTCCATGGAACTGCTGGATTGTTACATCTGATGATTAAAGAAATACGTGGATATGAACTTTGTCAAAGCTAATTATATGGCATACTTTTGTTCGGGTGGGGCTCGTTAAGCAGCTTTATCACAGATACCTTCTACTGTACTTAAGGTGCATCCCTAGAAAATACAAAGTACAGCACAGTGCACAGTTACATACTGGAATTGGAAGCTTACTTCTTCTGGAGGTGGGAGAACTTGTGCAGCTCACATATTCATGTGCATATATATATATATGCATATATAAATATATATATTCTCTGCTTTGCTGGACACAAATATAAAAGAAGCCATGTTGGCCACATTTATCTCCCAATGCCATCCTACTGCTTTCTCCCGTGTAGGAAAGCAATGTCACATTCTCATTGCCAGACTTCAACAGTTTCACCTGTTGATGAAATACAGGTGTCATTTCAAATAATGAGTGTGCTTAAGTGTCCTGAATGGTTGGGGGTATTTGCCGGTACTTTGGTGCAGGAACACGCTTGGTTGCTCATGTTTCCACACAGGCAGTGCTACAACAATGGAAAAGAATCACCTAACATGTAATGGGCTGATATGCTGGTTAATTTGTGCTAGCTGGCATTTTGTGAGCTGCTCTTCTTCTCACCTCTTTTACAGAGGCCATTTTAAAGCTTCATCTTGTTACAGAAGAGCTTTTTTTTTCCAAACCATTGTGGAGCCTCCCGAGAGCACTTTTTGGTCAATATAGCACCCACCATTCTCAACTCTATAAATAGCTGCTACAAATAATGGTTGCTGCTGTCTTCCAGAAGTGCCCAGTCACTGATGCTGGGGGTAAGGTCTTCCCAAATCCAGCTGTCAGCTTTCATGCAACAGTTGAAACTCGTTCCCTCTTCAGTCTCTTCCTTATAAAAGTCACTAGTGCTCCCAGGGGTATGCACATGGTGGATGCCGCCACCAGCAGCCCGATCACCGCCAGGGCGTAGCCTGGGTAATCCTTGGTCACCAGCTGCCCCTGCAAGGGAGAAAAGCAGTGTTGGATCTGTGGGATCTGTCCCAGAGTCAGGCCAGGAGCAAAGCTGTGTGTGTGGATCTAAACAGGACCTCTGAGAAGCAGTTTCAGGCTGTGGCAGCCCACAGCTGCCCTCGCTGCTGTTCTCTGTCCAACCATACACACTGAAAACTGACAAGAACAGAACTGCTGACAACAGGATCGGGGAAAACTTGTGCAAGCTTTGGTAAAGAGCAGATTTTGGCTTGATTTGTGTTTCTTAATGAGGTGGCTGGGTCCTGACCTCTGTAAGGTCTCTGTTCCTCTCCTGGAGCCTGCGGGCTCATGCTGACACCCAGTCAACAGGCCAGGCCCACCGTGGGTCCCAAATTGGCTATGACATGAAAACAATTATGTGCTTTGTTTCTGCATGATGGAAACATTTCCACAAAAGGTTACGAAACCAGTGATTACTTATCCAGTAGTAATCGCCCTGTGATGAATACACAGTCCAGTATTCCTAAGAAAGTGTTCTGGCCATGAAGAAAAATGTATATGGAAATTACAAAAACTATTTATTCCAGCAGCAACTCAGTTCTGTTAAAATACCACTAATTTTGTTCAAAATAAATACACTTTGAAAGTAGGGGTTTTTAAAGTGTATTTTTAAAGATTATATTTGTGTCTTCAATATGAATGAAATTTAATTCTATGAAGGGTTGATTAAGAACCTCATAGAGAGAAATTAGTTGATTTTACAGAATCATTGCATCATCACTAAGTCAAGTTTTCCCTGTTTCTCCTTTTCACAAAATTAAGGGATGGCCCTGACTCCCGTCTACGCGCTATCAGAAGGCCATTTTGTGGAACTATGTAGTTAGGAAGGAAGCTTGTATCCTTGCAGAAACTAAGGAAAGTTTAAAAAAAAAAAGGCCCAAAACCAAAACTCTTTTACCTGTGTGGCATCCCATGCTTGGTATTGCAATGTTCCTGTGAGGATATAGTCGGTGAGGTAAAAAATAAATAGGCTTATAATTAGCAGTGGACTAACAAAAGCCCACATAAATTTCCAATACCAGTTTGGCTTGCGTCCAATCATGGTGTAAAGATCTTTCTCAAATCTGTTCAAAAGAAAACCAAACATATTTTTGTCAAGAAAACCAAACGTGTATTTTTGAGACTTGCTACGGATGTTCGGTCAATACCTTGTTCTGAGTTACTTCAAAAACCACCTTCAGAATTGAGTATGTCAGATGAGAAAGGGGAGTACAGCTGACCACAAATGAGCAGAGAATTATTGTCTGAAAAGCTGGCTCACCAGGATTATGGTGAGGGCGAAATCAAAAAAGACAGTGAGGCATCCAAGAGAATCCCAAGTTGCAGAGAGGAGCTAGAAAAGGTAGAGTAAGAAAGTTCTGCCTGAAGTGTAAGCTCGGACTGTTACTGCTGTCAGCTGACAGAGAGAAGCAATGATGCTGAAGTACTGTGGAGAAAACAGCTGGGTTGATGTAGTTGAGTGTTCTCAGTGCTGGTATCTGACTGTCCAGCTCTAACACTGGAGATGGTACCTGAAATCTCACAGGAGACCTGGATCTGACTCAAAGGCTTTGAACTCGTCAAGGAGGTAATACCCGTGTATGTGCCTGGACCCCTTCTGTGCTGGCAGACTAACAAAGTAAATGCTGAAGCCTTTCCCTGCAGCTGTTTTCAAACACCTTTGCTGTAGAAAACTTCTCCTGATTCCAGAGCTTCCTTTTACCCACAAGGATTGATGGGAGACAAACAATGTGCGAGGTGACCACCTTTCAAACCAGACTTACTGGCACTGTTGCGCTCGTGCTGAATTCCTGTCACTGAAGGAGCAGTTTTGGCAGAAGTTGCTCCTGAGACCAAGGACAAGAGCAGGGAGCCGTGTGTGCAGCTCCTTGGTACTCCCCTGCCAGCAGAGACAGCGTCAGCCCAGCCTGGCCCCTCACAGCCCTGAGCCAAGGCCCTGGAAAGGGGCTGCAGGGCAGGGGAGACCCCCATCCCCTTGCTGATCCTGTGGCATAGGAGAAACATTTAGCCCCAGGCAGTATTTTTATTCTTGGCCTGTGGCTGCTCCCGCCGCTGTCCCACTGTGGAGAAAGCAGGGCTCAGACTTTACCTCCTTATCCCGTAGATGTAACACACAGCAATGGTTTCCACCAGCACGATGAGCAGCAGTGAGAGGGTGGCTGCGTAGTCGTTGAAGATGTCAAACCAGTAATTTCCAGCCTCCATGGTGAAGATTAGGCCAATTATACAATTCATGAAACACACAACACCTGCGTGGATAAAACAGGGATCCTGCCATTACACCTGGAAGTTTGTGTAGGGAAAATGTCACACTTCTCGTGACTTAAAAGCTGGTGAGATTTCTCCTGAGCGGCTTTCTCTGAGGAGAAGGACTTTTTTTCTCCCTGTGGAAAAGACCTGTCCCTGTACATGTGTTGTTAAACTGCTGCTCCTTAGACAGTCACAGCACATCACTCCAGACATGGCCAAGACAACCAAGTCTTAGCAACAGCCTTGTCACATGTGCATGCAGCATCTGCTGTTGCCACTGGGCATCCAGCTAAAACAGGTTTTAAGGTAGGACAACTGATTTCCATGCCTGAACAGGAGCACGTATTTCTTTTGGCCAAAGACTGAGGTGGTTCACAGGGATACTGGCAATGTGACTGAAGAGCAACTTGCTGCAACTATCTTGCCATTTGTACCATCCCTTTGAGTTTCACCAGTGAGTAGACACCGGGCTGAAGGAGCTGGGATGTGTCGGGAAGGCTGTAAATACACAGCCACTACTGCCCTGGTGCTTTGGGAGCTCCCAAAGGAAAGTGCTGCACAGGCTGGGCAGGATTTCACAAGGGCAGGCAAAGCCTTCCGGCGGTGTATTTGCTGTTCCCTGCTCCACCCGAGGTCAGAGAGAGACCCTCAGTGGCAGTGGGACACCAGAGCTTCTGGACACACACACACACACACACACACGTGCTCACTGTGTGGCCCGTGCTGCAGCCTGGCAGGTGCTTACCTGAGATCACCTCCTTGGGAAAGCGGGAGGAAATGACCTTGCTGTCGGTCAGCGGCGTGAGGATGGCGGCCGTGTTCCCCAGCATGCTGCCAATGCCCAGCATCAGCAGCATGAAGAAGTAGAGCACAGAGTACAGCTGGGGCACCTCCATGTTTTTGATGGCTTCCGAATAGACTATAAATGCCAGTCCCGTCCCCTGGACAGCCTGACAGAGACAAGGGGAGGAAACTGAGTTACAGGCAGCTCCTCAGCTCGGTAAAGGATGTAGGATGTAAGAGAGTGACTTTGGGTCATGTCAAAGTACACCCGAGGTGTGGCTTTGCACAGCAGAGGCCGGTGAGGTCTTCACTGGTTTATCCCAACTGCACGGACACTGGGTGCTAATGATCCAAGTGAGCCCCTGCCCCATCCTGAGGTATAGAAATGATCCCCAGCCCTTGGTCAGGCAGCTCCTGGGCTCACATGGGGAGCCTGGGCTCAGTGGGAGCAAAGGAGACAGCACAAACTGGCAACCCACCGTGTCTAGCTCAGCTTCCAAGCTGCAGTTTTTGATCTGTGGTGCTAATTGGGCATATTCCTGTGGGTAGGTGGCCATGAGGTAGTCTTTCATCTCACTGAGGTTGTCTGCTGTTAAAGAGCCTTCCTCCAGGTCAAAAGCATTCATCAGCAGTAGTATCACCCTGGGAAGGATTACAGGAATTCAATGGCTTTCAGGCCCAGGACACCTCATCCCTTTTCTCCACTGGCCCCCATGGGGATGCTTTGCTGGCCCCAGGGCTTCAGTCTGGGTGAGAGCAGCACCTCCAGCACAATGCTGGGACATGGGCAACCTTGTGCTCATCTGTGCCTTGGAGGGAGCAGCTCCTGCACCCAAACTGCTGCTCCCAGGCAGGTATTTTGGGTGCTGGCCAGTGCTGGCTGGTGTCTCTTCCCCTTTGCCCTCCGGTCTCACGTCCACACCCCACCAACTTTAAAGTCTTTTGGCAACAAGCAAGAACTAGAAGCTTAAGGTTTCCTCTCTGATCAGCAGATAGACTGAAAGCTCCAAAAATATGAGTAAATGTGTAACTGCCATGGGCCCTGTGCCAGGAACTGCATGCAAGCTTGCAGCTACAGGACACAATCCTGCAGGCTGCTGGGCTCCTGTAGAGCATCACAGCCAAGGAGGCTGAGCTCCTGGAACAGGGCTTAGCCTTAAAAAGTGGGATCTGAGCATCACTGCATTTAGTAATCAGCTCTCCCACACTCCCTGGAGCATGTGCCAGGACAAGAACACAGGGGAAAGTGCCTCTGTGACCTGCCCAGGCAAACTCATCCTCTTGACCAGGCCCGTGCCTGGAAGCAGCACCCAGGTGTCAAAAGGCAAAGCGCTCTGACCTTCCATCTCAGGCTTCATTGCTTTGAATAGCTCCTTTAGCTTTATTAGAGCAGTATCAGGTCTGGTCTTGGGGCAGTGCTGGCAGTGCTGCGTGCTGTTATTTATTTACCTCCCCCCTCCCCTGCCCCAGGACAGCTTGCAGTGGAAAACCAGTGAAACAGCGGGCTCTTACTTGTTGATACAGCTCTCATAGTTAAAGGTCGCCTTGAAGCCGTAGATGGAGAAAGTGACGATGCTGGCGAATATGGAGGTGGTGCTGTTGATGAGGGACACGATGATGGCGTGTCTCTCGCAGTTGTTGCTGGGCTCGTTGTAGCTGGCAAAGGCGATGAGGCTGCCGAAGCCAAGGCCCAGCGAGAAGAAGATCTGCGTGGCAGCGCTGATCCAGGTCTTGGGGTTCGACAGCTGCTCCAGCTGCAAAAGCCAGGTGAGAGAGCAAGACCGTGAAGCTTCACACCAGTGCCCAGCACTGCCCCTTCCAGCCTGCAGGGATGGGGACAAGGGCAGGGATGGGGCCCTTTGTGCACTCATTATAGGTCAGGGGTGTTTTTGGGCAGGGTTACTGCTCTGACTGAAAGTAATAGGTTGTCCTAATGGGAAGGTCTTTTTCTGCAGGAAAAAACAAGCAGCTTATGGGCATCATGGTAGAACAGCCTCCAGCCACTCCCAGCTGGGGTTTCCAGCTGCCAGACCTATGCCACTGCTGCAAAAATTCAGCATAAAAAACAGGAGGGCCAAGACCTTTTAAAAACTTACATGCTCAGTAACCAATAGTATTTCCTGAAAAATTCAATACAGTTTTTCTGTACCTTTGGTGTGAACATGTAGATGAGCCCATTCACAGCTCCATGAAGTGTTAATCCCCTGATGAGGTATATGATGAGAACACAGTATGGCAAAGAGGCTGTCACATACACGACCTGGGGAAAGAGGGAAAGACCTTGGTCTGAAGAATACATAAGACAAAGCTAATTTGCTATGTCAGCCTCACTTTACATAAACAATTTCCATTATTTTGTTTGCTATCATATATTAATCTTTAAAGAAATATTATCAAACAAATCTAACTTTAGATTTACATTTTAGGGAAATAAGCTTTTAATAATACTGAAGACTTGCACTACTTTTCTCAGGGTCTTCCCTTTGATGGGAAATCAAACAAAAATCTGAAATATTTGCAGCATTCACAAACTCAGTGACAATCTATCAAAAACTCATTAGGCAAAGGTCATTCATCATCTGCTCTATGAGGAAGGCAAGAAGAGCTCATAAAAGGTCAAAATCAAATTTGAATTGAGTCAAATTGAATCAAAATTTAATTGAAACAGTTACAGCAAGTTTAAGAGGTTATTCCTAGTTTACAGTCTCTTGGCTTTCTGTATCTGGCTAAGACGATTTGGGGATTAGAGCCCTCAGCTTGCTGCTTAGTGCCGGCTCAGCCAGGACATTGGGGTTTTTCTCCCCACTTCCTCATAATTTCTGCTGTGAATAAAAAGCAAGCAAAAACTGTCCAGTAGATGTCTTTTTTTTTTTCTTGCAAAGACCAAGGAATAGACGTCTCCTGACACAGCTCTGCTGTGGCAGATGGCTTTCCTCATGGCCAGCAGCCTGGCAACAGGTTTTGCAGAGAGCTGGCTGTGTTTAAAGGACTTTTCTGGATTATTTTTTTAGTATCACTCGGTGTTTTGGTTGATCCTGTTTCAGCTGCAACTTGCCAGGGCAGCAGAGGCAGCAGAGCTCGGTGCTCCGGGGGAGATGCCGTGACCCCAAGGAAGAGCAGCCATCCCGCACTGCTCTCCAGCGCTCGTTTCCCCTCCCCACGGCCCGCCCGGGCTCGGCAGGGCTGTGCCCCGCTCTCACCTTGCCGGTGGAGGCGGTGCCGCGGAGGATGCAGAGGTAAACCACGAGCCAGGCCAGCGTCAGGCACAGCGCCTGCTCCCACTGCACGCTCCCGCTGGCCTCCAGCGACGGGGAGATGTTCAGGGTCTGCCGGTACCAGAAGTACTGCGTGGACGACGTCTTCTCACACTCCTCCTCGTAGCCCGTGCGGTTGCTGTTGAGGGGGCAGGTGGCCCATGGCAGGGGGTCCTGGGAGGGAGGGACATGGAGTGAGTGCCGTCCGCACGGCAGGCAGAGCCCAGGTGCCCGTGAGGAACAAGGAGGATGATGGCGAGGGCGGCTTTCTGCCCGGGCTTGCTTCTCTCTGCACGGTGCTGCCCGGGGCTGGGGATGACCCTCTCCCCTGGGGATGATCTCTTTTGACACCGTCCCTTGGGAATGACCCTCTCCCCAAGGACTGATGCTTTCTGATCCTCTCCCCTGGGGACGACCCTTTCTGACTCTCTACCCAAGGACAGATCTGCTCTGTCCCTCTTCCTTGGGGATGACCAGACTGATTCTCTCCCCGAGGACTGAGCCTCCTTAACCTTCTCCCCTGGGGATGACACTCTCCAAGCCTCTACCATGGGGCAAACCTCTCTGCTGCCATCAGACAGGCCCATCCCAGGATGCAGGACACCCTGGCACTGAGGCACATGTGACCAAAGCATGTGGCACAAGGCTGGCCTTGACCTGAATTTCATGGTGAGGAGAAGACAATGGCAAATGCCTCTGGGAAGACCGTGGAGGCAGACACCACTGCATCACTTTTCTCTCCAGAAAAGCCCTGAATTTCTGAAACTTTTGACACCCCTCCACCTCCCCTTCCCAGCTGACAACGGTGCCATGCAACATCCAGCACCAATGCAAAGCCACCATGACCCTCCACAGCCACAGTGGGGCTAAACTGGGCCATTGGGAGCCCACACACCTGGAAGGAGTGGAAGAGGTACCAGAAGGCCCAGGCGTTTATCACGTTGTAGTACATGGAGAGGAAGAAGGAGACGACAACACTGGCAACTCCTGCGGGTATGGAGGGAGACACTTGGTCAGCAGCAAAACCCCAAAATGCCCAGGGTTCCGTAACATCTGTGGGGTGTGGGAGCAGCACCACCATGGCTGATGCAGGAGGGGCTTTGTCCCTGCACAGCCATGTGCACAGGGCATGTCCCTGTCACTGCAGACACTGCCTCCTCCTCCTGCCAGGACTGTCCTGAACTGGATTTTATACTCTAGGCCCTGGGGAGTGAATATTCAGTGTATCATTAAAAATAAAATGTGTGCGTATGCAAATTAACGATAGCTTGGGTTTTCAGGGTAATTTAATAACATAAAAGTGTAGCTAAGAGTGGACACTTGTGAATGGTAGACTGGAACAATAGGAAATTAAGGCACCATTTTATCGCTCATGTTGAGCTTATTGGGAAGGTGCTCTTGGGGTGAAAGCCCAGCGTAGGCAGCCCCAAGGGCTGGGTTTAGCGCTGGCCTTCACACTGTGGTTTAGGCAGTCTGCCTGAGGGCAGGGAGACTCACACCTCTGAATCCAGACCCAACACAGCAAGCTGGGGTCTGGCCCCAGTGCCCCACCAGGGACAGGATAAATGCATACCATGAGGGGTCTGGCTTTGCTCAGCCTGGTGAGACCCAGTAAAACCTGAGCTCCCACCTGGGTCTTCTCTGAGAGAGAAAGCTCTCCAATCTAAAATCACCCACATTCCCCGTGTGCTAGAAAATAAAGATGGAAGCTGAGAACGTACCAACACCACAGAGGTAGGGGCTTATTATTTTCCAGGCACCGATGCTGCCCTGCCGCATACGCTGCCCCACGGCCAGCTCCAAGTAGAGCAGCGGCATCCCCTCGGCAATCAGCATGACCAGGTATGGGATCAAAAAGCCACCTGTGAGAACAAACCCGACAGTCAGCCTTCAGCAGATCAGCAGCAAAATAAACCCACATTGCCCTATTTGTGTTCAAATCACCCTGGCTGGGTCTGGGTCCTGTCTAGGCACCTTGAGTATTGAGGGCATGGCCCAATCCTGAAGGACATCTCACAGAGGTTTCAGGCTGCACCCCAGAGGCTGGTGGGCACTGACTGCCTGGGCGCAGGGAATTTTCCGCAGGGACTTGGCAGGGCTGGGATTTCTGCTGTTAAACTGTGTTGGTCGGCACTGTGGTGTGGCAGAGCTGCCCAGATGCGTCCGGGCAGTTTGAGCAATGCTGGGGGCTGGGGCTGTTAAAGGGTAACCAACCACCCGCCAAACCTTGTAAACGATAATGAGACAAAGAGGACGAGGGAAAGATTTACTTCAGTGTGGGGTGTTCTGCCGCACAGCCAAAGCGCTCAAAGGAAAAGTAACAGCAACGTCTGTGTCAAACAGAGAGTTTTGAGTTACATGTTGAAGTCTGGCCTTGCTTAAAAATAAAAAAACAACAACCAGAAAACCAAACTGAAAAGCTCCCAAACCCCCATGCTGAGCCTACAAGCACCAGCAAATGAGTGAAGGCTTTTTCCCCAGGGCCCCACCTGTGGGAGCAGACCATGGGACAGAGGCATGGAGTCTCCTCCTGCATGGGGCTGCTCATCCCTGCTTCCCTCCCCATGGAGAGCCACAGAGATGCTCCTGTGGAAGCAGCAGCAGGAAAGGGAAGGTTAACAGTGAGGAAGGGGAAAGGACCTTTCCACCTGGCAACCAGGATGTGCTTTGGCTTAAATTTCTGCAGGAAAAAAGTAAAATCCTTGTATTCCACTTGGGGCTCACTTCAGAAAGAGCTGCTGACTGAGTCAAAAGCTGGATTTTTGTGAACGCTTCCCTGCTTCCCTTTTTACAGCAAGCCAAAATATTTACGTAAATATCTCTTATTTAGGATTTAATCTGTGGCATTAACATTCCTTGCAATGGGCTCTGTGCAGTGCTGTGGAGGCATGAACTCCGTGCAGCGACTGAGGCAAAGACCTGGAAATAAACACAGAGCAATAATCCGGTTTATTCTGGGAATTAATTTCCCACCTCCCAGCTCTCTTGTTATTAACAACCCCTTTGTTAGTCTGTT
Organism: Edolisoma coerulescens; assembly: GCA_013397115.1. Lineage (NCBI taxonomy): Eukaryota > Metazoa > Chordata > Aves > Passeriformes > Campephagidae > Edolisoma > Edolisoma coerulescens. The sequence continues at coordinate 929,690 of VWZW01005045.1, forward strand.
AGATAACTTCCTATGCCACAAGGGAGCTGTCGGAGGTTTAAGAGCTCCCGCAGCCGCTCCGTGCCGATGGGGTGCGAGCTGCCCCAGCAGCCACTGAGGGGAGTCCTGCCGTGTACCACAGGGGAATCAGCATTAGGTCCTTGAGAAGGCTTTTCCACCCTCCCAGCAGCGCGGCCACATGTTTGGCATTGACTATGCCACCTGGCAAGGAGGAGAAATGCCTTCAGGCTTGTTCTTCACCCCGATGTCCCCCCGCAGCTGGGGGTGCCAGGGCTAAGCCCCTGCCCCTTGCTCTGCATCCTGTTTGCACTCAGATCTTGCTCCTAGTGCTACTCTTCCCAAAGAGTAGAACCAAATGTCTCATATAAGCGACTCTGGGCAGGCGATAAACCAGCTCCTTATCAGCTGTGAATCAGCACAGCTCCACTCAATTCCCTGCTCATTCACACCGGGCGTTGCTCCCTACGGTGCCAGCTGTCTGCAAAAACCAGCCCCCAGGCCAGATCCCTGTAGCTGGCAAAACATGCAGAGTGTGCCCTGGGTCTGCTCAAGGCACTGGGCTTGGCCGTGGCACCCTGGCCCCTGCTCAGGCTCCTGCCTGGTGCTCAGGGGGTTCTTCGCCCAGGGCTGAGCGCTGCTGAGCACCAGCCCTGCTGCAGACCCATCCCGGCCTCGTTTGAGCCTGGCCCAGCCTGCTCAGGGATGGAGTAACTGCACCTATGAGGTTTGAATGCCCCCTGCTCTGCTCAGGTTGTGCTCTCTGCAGGAAAGCAAGGAGAAGGACGAGAAGGAGGCAAACTGCTGACGAACAGAATGACAGGTTATAAAGCCTGATACTGTTTATCAGTATCACGTGCAATAAGGGCCCTATTGCCCTGCTGGGCAGGACAAGGACTGGCTCTGTGCTTTACTGCAAGGAAGATGCCAACAAGCTGGTGTCCCCCCTAATCCCAATGCCTGGCATATCCAGATATTAAGTTTCTGAAACGATGTTCTGTGTGCGTGGGTTTTGCGACCCCCTGGAAAGCCACAGAACCCCCTTTAACAGGGCAGTGAATAAAACAATTACGAAAAGCAAAACGTCCTGTCAGGAGCTTTGGTTTCACAGCAGAAAGAGCTGCCTTTCCCCATACAAATACAAGTAGCGAAGAGAGAAATAATGGAAAATATAATGAAAAATAATGGAAAAACATTCTTATAAAACATGCTTTTCAGAAAATACTTGAGTGTATCATAGACTCATAAAATAGTTTGAGTTGGAAGGCACCTTTTAAAGGTCATCTAGTCCAAAGCCCCTGCAAGGAGCAGGGAAGCTTATCTAATCTTCTGTTCAGGTTTACCAAGTGTTCCAGTTTTGGCTACATTTCAGAGACTCCTCACCACCTACGATACAGGTGGCTGGTTAAAAGAACAACACAAAGCCTCCAAAATGTCTGAGTTTTGCTGTCCTTCAGGATGTCTGCCATGATGGGCTGCTAGCGAACTGATCACGTGCAGTTTGACTGCGTACAGAAACACTCACATTTTAAGCTTTGTGCTACAGTTCAGTGTCAGATTTGAAGTCTTTACCCTTAAAGCATGTGTAGGGGAATACACACAAAATTATCTATCATTTCTGCTATCTGAACTGTCTAAGAAAGCTTCAGCCACTGCAATATCTATCTTCTACTCACACTTCACCCACTGTGCTATCTGGATTTTTCTGACCTGATCCCACAGGACAGCTCTGATGCAGTCTCAGTGCTGAGATGCCTTTTCAAATAGCAGCATGAACCAATTCCTACTACCACAAGTGCATTTAGAAGTAAGCTACCAGCCAAAAAAACAAGCATGAAAGAAGCAAAAAGTCGTTAAACATCTCAGTGTTTCTTCCTGAAAGGACAAAAAGGCAGAAGGAGGCCAGAAGCAGATGAAGCAGATGCTCATCATGTCCCTTAATGCAAGACTGAGATGGGTGCAAAACTATGACAAGAGATGCAGTATGAGAAGCAGTAAAAAACTTGGTTGTCTTACAAAGAGAGGCTGTTTCTAAAGATTCTTCAAAACGGTGGTAGCTGTATACTAGAGGAGATTATTAGTACTGGTCTTTAATTAATCTAATTAACTGACTTTTGATTTCTAAGGAACAACAGCCGTGGCTCGTATATGCCACAGACATCATCCTTCTTTAGTTTGGACCCAGGAGAAGGATAAACTTTCAAAGAGGGTTTGGGGGGTTTTTTTGGTTGCTTTATTTATCTTTGGAGGATAAATCAATTTATTCCTTATTTTCAAAGGTTACTGGGAGGCTTTAGCTGTGGAACTCCTGTTGATTAAGGCATTTCAGCGAACTTCAAGGCAGATTTGCAGTCAAGTTATCATCTCCTAAAGTAAGGCTTTGTATAAAAGACATTAATGACAGGTACTTGAAATTATGCAGCTGATCTTTAAATTAAATCAATGTAATCATCTCCCCTTTTCAGTATTTTCCAAGTCCCCATAGGTGAATGTAGAAGGACATGAACCAGTTTCTGACACCTTCAGAGTGATTCAATGGGGCAAAAATGTAATAAATTAATACCATGTGGATCTATATCTCTCACTCTACCTCCATTCTTTTAGAAAACATGGGCCTTCCCACTGTTTCATTGCACTTACAGGAAACAAATGCCACCATGTTGGGGCAGCTGTCAGGTAAAAGCCTAATGCTAAAGAATACATAAGATAAAGCCACAATAAAACAGATTGCTCACCAACAGAAAGCCAGATCTCATACTCTGCCCTGGACCCTGCTGGGTGGACAGGCATTAGCATGGACAACACACTTTTGGACTTAAAACTTGCCACACTCCTCCTCGAGGGAAGCAAGAAAATGTAAACCACACTTACCTCCTCCGTACATCTGACATAAGTATGGAAACCTCCACACATTTCCCAGCCCCACGGCGTAGGAAATGCAGGCGAAAACAAACTGCAGGGGGTTGTCCCATAAGGGTCGGGATTTCTCCATTGCCTTCTTGCAGGCAGAGGTTTCAGCAGAGCCTCCTGCCTTCACTCCCTCAGGTACTCTGCCAACCGTGCCTCACACTCCACGCCAGTCCGGCTTGGAGGGGAGGGAAAGGCGGAGGAGCTATGCTTGCCAATTCCTATCAAGCTTTTTAATTACTAATCTTATTAACAGGCACATACTGAAATAGGAATGCTGGTAAATAGATTATAGACACACACAGAACTATAAAATTGGTACTTTGGGTGAATAGCTGCTTGGGTTTTGACTGGCATTTCTGGGAAGGATGTGAGCTGAGGGATTTTTATCGACTCACATGCCAACTTGAAGCTGTGAGGAAATAACACTGGGGCTGCAGTTTGGTTTTGGAAATGGGACACTCCTTCCCCACAGGGCTCCCTTCCTACCGAGTGGCATTCGTGTGCATGAGGCACCAGCTCGAATTTGATTGCGCAGAAGAGGGGTTCCCACACCGTTGGGACTGGATTTAGGGACTGTCAGAGCTGACTTTTAGGGTAAGAATAAGCAGGTCCTCAGATATCCTATCACTGTGCCCTGGTGCTCACCTCAACCAACCCAGCACACTCCCCAGTTCCAAAAGCGGCCTTGAAACAGTCCTGTCAGTCACGCAGGTCCCCAGCCTGGTGCACACTTGAGAACAGCCCTCAAGTTTGACCCTCCAGGAATATTGCCCTCCCTCTAGATACTCTGCATGTGTGTGACAGTGTGAAATGGCCAGTCTCTTTTCACTTACCTTCATTCTCAAACCCCACTGCTGCAGGAGAACAGTTCTCAGGGGTTGCTGTTTTAAAATACTTTCACAAGCAGCAGGGACCAAATACAAAGGCCAGTGGAAAAAGGTGTCTGTGGCCACTGTGGAAGCAGAAGGATCTAGGAGGCCTTTGGGTCATCTGAAGGCACATTGAGGTGCCAGGTCTGAACATGAACACTGTGTGTTTGGGCCCCTGCCAAGGTACACTTTGAGCTCAATCACTTTGGACAGGTCTCCCAGTGAAGGAGGCTGCCAGCAGCGTCTGCAGCAATAAAAAGTAGCTGAGCAACTCCAAGTACTCAGCTTCCTTCCTCTGTTTAAATGGTTTTTTTCCAGGGCACCTTTCAGGACCATTTTACAAGTAAGACTTGCTCAGCTGCTGTCAGTCTCATTCCTCCAGAGCCAGGAAATTTGCTCCCTGCCAGTGCTGTGTGGGCTGCTCCAGCATCCCAGTGGGCACTGGCTGAGCCAAGGCCTCCAGCTGTGGGTACAGGTGAGAACCCCAACCCCAGGGCCTTTGGACAGGAGCCCGAACTGCAGAGCGTGTCGTGCAGTGCTGCTGAGCCCAATAGAACCACTCTGGTGAGCCTGCTGACCGGCCACCTGTATTACCCAAGTCACCAAGTGGGACACTGCTTTTCTGCGTGCTAGAAAAGGTGATGGCAAGAGGTTTACACATTAGGGGCATCCATTCTTCAGGGTGTGTTTTAGTGGTGCTAGAGGTGTAACTCGTCATTCAAAAACATCAGGGTTTGCCAAAGCCTTCTGTAGTACAGGTTTGAGGGAGTTTGTGACTTTTTTGCAGTATCCGTGCAGTTCTTGTCTTGCCCACAGAACTGCAACATGCCAGCTAGCCCTGGAAATATGTCTCGTGGGTATAACCCTGAATTCTGGTGGAAGGAATAATCCAAGGTAATTTTAAATCCATAAGCTGTTAAACTGAAAGACACACAGAGAGAATGTGAGTTGTCCCACATCACGAAAACTTTTGCAAATTATTAAAAAGTCAAATGCCTGTCCCTGGCAGTAGGATTTATTATAAATTATGTGTATAAATAGCTTACAGTATTAAATAATTCACTGACAGGACAGCCTTAATAAATATCATTAATATTTATTAATAAATACTAATAGGACAGCTATTAATAAATAGCACATCACTACCACTTGGGATGCTTCTGTGTGAATAGATTACTCCTACTGATGAGTATCATCAAGTTAAAGATTTCCTTGGCTCTGTACCTCCTTCCCATTACATTTCAAACTAGTTTACTAATGGACTGGGGGAGATTGTGCAGGCAGAGAGGTGTGATGTCCTCATCTCAGGTCAGGCCAGATCAGGAAGTTCAGGTGGAATGAGATGAATCTTTGCCTCTCTCACACATGTCAGTCTCATCAGTAGCTCAGATCACAGACTATTGTGAGTTTTTTTTAAAGGTGGTCATGCACATAGGCACCCAGCAAAGTGCCTGTCATCTAGTGGCTCCTTGAGACTCACACTTTAAATATATTTAAATGTATTTAAACAGACAACACTAAGGAATTCTTGCTGCGGGTCCTTCTATACAGACCTCAGATCATCACTACGCTATTTCTGATGCTGTTCATGATTTTATCTCCTTTGAACTGCTTTAATTTGGGTTAGGGAAGGGCTTGGACTTCATCTTTAGGTACGAAGACAAGGCTCTAATAGACACACACAAAAATTTTTGATCATTTCACTGCTCATATTAAAGAAGGATTAGAAAGAATTTTTTCTCCCAGTACCTAACAAATTTGAGATGTGGGGTTTGGGGGAGTGGTTGAGAAGGGCAGGGGTTCATCCGCACAGCAGACTGGGGACTGATGGGACTGCCCAGGAGAACTGCCCTATGTAAACCTAGTCAGAAGCTGATAAACAAAGCAAAGAATCCCATTTCTTAGTGAGGCAAAACTACAAATACTTAGGCGAAGGTATCAACTAAAAATCCTGGGCTTGTGTCTCTTCATGCCAGTACAGTAAAAAGCCAAATGCCTCTCCCAGCTAGCTAAAATGCAGACAAAAAGGGAGTCTGGGGTCCTAGCAACAGGTTGGGGATCACAACTTCAGGATGTGAGAGAAGCTTAATAGTTCTATTGGCAAAAGTCATGGAAACAAGGGAGGAAGAAATTCTACCAGGTAGCCTGGACCTTATTATGCTACCTCCAACATGTATCACTACACCCCTCAGATTTAAAAATAAACCCTCTGGGCTTTCCTCGATGAGCCAGACGTGGGAGAGGGACAAAGTGTCAGCAGCTCTGGTGTTTAGTATCTTCCAGTCCTGGAGGCCCTCACTTCCAAATGCAAACACGGTATCTGCTCGTGTATCAGATGATTATCGTAGCAAAGCCATGGAGTCTCTACAGCCTCTGCGTGTATTTACTGATGCTGTCAAGGGAAGCAGATATGCAGACAAGGGGGTAGCAGCTTCCACATATGGGTTTTCTGTTGGGATTCACTGTTCACAGCTGCTACCCTAAGATGCCTATTTCCTTACCTTAGGAGAAAGAAAGAATCCATCTGGATTTCCAGATCTTTGACAGCTCATAGGCCATGACAACTGTTGGGCGATTGCTCTACGTGTAACTGGAGATTACAGTTACTCCTCTAAGCTGTTACTAGGATTACAATTATTCCTTCCAGTTTATCACTACTACTTGCTGCTTAGTTCCAAACTGTAGATGATGCCTTTAAGGTCTGTACCCCAAAGTAATTCCCAGCCTCCTAATCACCCTTAAAACTGTTTCACTTTACCTCAACCTGCCAAGAAAAGCAGGCCTGAAAACAGCCTCTATTTTCCTTGCTTTTCCTTAGCACCACAGCTCTATCCATCTTCTGTGTGATTTCTTAGGGTACTCACTCCAAAAAGGTGCACTCAATGCAGTTCTGATTCGTAGAATTGCACCTAATTCATCTGAATTTCAAAACTGACCTGTGTCAAACGAGAGTCAGAAACTGGCATGTCACTAAAAGATAGCTGGGTTACTCAGTCAGTTCTTCTGCTTGTCACCTGCCAGTTCCCACTTTCTCTGTCAAAGCTTGCCTGCAGTCTGGGGAGGTCTCTGGGCAGCTCTCTTGTTCACCAGCAGCTGTCAGTCGTGAGCTGCTCTGCCACAGTCCTGCACCAATCACTCTGCATCACCATGACTTACCACGGACACTCCAAGGCACTACATCAACAAGTTCCTAAAAATAATAATTAAAAAATAACTAACAAACAAAAGTTTCTGTTGAAACAGAATGGCGTGTATCTACCCACCTTTATTTGGAGAAGAGCTGACTCCAAACAGGCTGCCTAGTATTTCAGGATATAACCAAGAGGAGACTCTGCTAAGGAGGGCATAACCAGGTGTCTTCAAGGAGAGTCTGCAGGCAGCCAGAGCAGAGCAGGAATCCTGGGACAACACTTTCCCTGGGACCTTGTCAAAATTAATAATCATAGGGTAACTCCCTAGGCACATTCTCTGCTGAAAGTCAGTTACAAAAATAGCTACAATAACAATTACAATAACAATTCTTACCTGCTCACATACAAACTTACCTTCAAATTACTTCAAAATGTTTTAGAAGGCACATCCTTCTAGACCAGATCAAACCTTTTAAGCTCGATCCATTCAGCCACCTGATACCCCAACATGATTCACATTTGCTTCCTGAGGCAGTAAGGATTTCACTGTGGTTTCACAGCATTTCATATCACACAGAAAGCAAGACCTGTCCTTGATAATGCCAGAAAAGGGAAATCAAATCTTACAAACATTTTAGCTGGACTGAAATCTAAGTTCCTGGCAGATGACTGGGTTTCCCAAAAGCAAAGTATGTGGGAAATGTCCAAATTGCAACTGTTCTTAACACTAGTCTATCAAACAAAAAGGCACGCTTGCAAGTTAAGTCTCAATATATGTATTAGTATTCATTTTAGGACATTTTTTTTAATGGCTATTAGCCAGAAGAGAAAAACAGGTCAATGAGTACTTTATGAACAGTTAAAGATCATTGGGTAACATATGGTCTCATTAAGATGGCAACATGCAGGACTGCTAGCTCATTTATTAACAACCATTGAAGTCACTGTTGGAGCATAGGGTTGTTTGTGGGCTCTCAGAGTCAGTACTAGCAAAGCTGAGCTGCCTAGATTTTATTCCCATAAAAAATATTCTTCAGTCTGCAAGAGAAAACAAAACAAAACCAAAAGCCAAACCCTAACCAGCTTGAAAGAGATTTGATTTCTGCAGACCAGCCAGTTACACAGAAATTTTCTTTTTAAACATTCCCTTCAGGCATAACTAGGGAATTAACAACTGAAGTGGAAGAAATGGATGATGTCTATTTGAGCAGTACAAGGAATGAAGACTGCTAAAAGCAGTATTAGAATTTACACCTCAGGGAAAGAAGTGAAGTTTTAGAAACATCAGACACTGTCAGGAGATGTTCAGATGTCATCTCCATCTTCAAAATATTGTACCTATCTCAAGAAAAAAAGATCACTTCTGTATAATGCTCCAAGTCTTCTTTGACAGGTGCATCACCTGTCAAAGATGATGTATTGTTCATCAAGAGCTCCACACAAGACTTTTAATTAGCCATTCTGCAGCACGAAAAGCGAGCATCGCGGTGATCTCACACTCGCTAAACTGGCAATCTGCAAGGCAGGAAATCAAAGTCAGAGTTTCAGTTCTGCACTGCACAGTTCTTTACAAGTTTTGCCTTACTCATTTGAGGAGATAACAAGGTGTGTAACAATGCTTGTCTACAGCCAACTTATTTCATTGAGACCTAGCCATATACTGAAGTTGACAGTGTATTTTCTTGCTGAAATGGTTTCTAAGCAGATAATGAAGGCCAATCACAGAGTCAATATTCCATCTAAATCAAGAGTCAAAGATTTATGAGAAAAGAAGAACAGCAGAAGTCACTCTGTCTCTCTTCACCCTTTACCTGCCATTTTAGAATAGTAACTGATCTCATTAAAATGAGTGCTATTATGAAGAAAAAACCCACAACATTCATCCAGAGAAGTACTCCTGATGCTCTGAGCAAACACAGGCCAAAAAGCTCTTTGGTACATCTCTATTAAGAACTTAACACTTTAGTGACTGTACAAGGGGCAAAAGAATACCTTTCATTATCTTAACTGTCATTGCATGAGGAGGATGCCACCCCATAACACACTACTGTTGTGCTACAGCAATAATATCCTGCCACAGGCACAGGACTTTATCCCAAACCAACCTCACTTAACCATGGGAGGCAAACGACAGGAGAACTTACAGAAAACATGAGAATTTAAACTTAGAGAAAACAGGAGAACTTAGACTGCAAGTGTATGGCAGATTTGAGTTAAGCAATTCTAACAGCTTTGCTTGTTAAAGAAATAATGAGGAAAAAAGATCTGTTTCAGTTCAAGCAGCTCCTGAGAAAAACACTATTAAACGTCAGTTTCTGTAACACAAACACCCCAGTCTCTCCTCAGCCCTGTCACTGGCACTCTCTTTTACAGCTGTTTGATGTGAGCTTTGATGTGGCTTTGAGCATGAATCTGTGATTTACATGTTCTCATTTCTACCAAGATTCTTTACTGATCTGCCACCCATTCCTACAGATATTAAAAAGATAGCTATACAAAACATTCCTATTAAAAAACCCAGCTCCTTAGAGATTAAATGTTTGAAAACATAGTATTTTATTTGGAGTAAAATACAAGACACATATGAACAGGGACAGATGAACAAGTAGAATGCACTATTAGGTGACTGACAAACAAATGCAAGGCAGAGAATTACAAGCAGAAGACTCGATAGAAGTAAGCTGTTTCCTGGTGAGGTTACATTAAGAAAGGAGATGAAAACATCTAAAATAACTTATTTCCCAAAAAGGTTGCTCCATTAACTTTCCTATGCATATTTAGATTATCATCTCAATAGTAAGAATACTGGCAAAATCAGAATCTGTCTTCTGATGTTCAAATTTGCTTTAAATTAATTCAAGTGAAAAAGCACAACTTTATGTGAAAGGGTCCAGCGCTTTGGCTATAAAGCATATTTATCTCACTGTCTAATGAACACTCTCTAGAAAAATGCCACTGACCACACTTTGCTGAGCTATGACATGTCCAGTGTGAAGTAACATTACAGAATCAGCATGTTTCTTTTTTGTTCCTCCTACTCTTTACTTCCACTGATGCAATTTTTACATATAATGCTACTTCATAACTACATTAACTACACAAAAGTAGCAACTGGAGTTTCCACCTTGGAGACATCAAAAACTCTAATGCATGTATTTTTGGTCCTTTTTTTCCCTTTTTTTAACAAAAATAAACTCCTTTGTTTGTAGGGAATGTTCTCAGTTCTTCAGCAAGGTCCTGTTTGCTATTTCTCAAGGAATGTCAATGGTTAACCATTAAAAACAGGACTGCAGAAACTAATACCTATAAATTTTAGGTTTACAAGGAAGTAAAGTAAGAGTTTCAGTGTGAAATTAATATTAATAAAGAGTTATTTTGAACACTAGAAGCAAAGAATACACCATTCAAAACAAAAATTACTGAAAAATAATACCAGTCTACATTTTCTTTCCATGACAACTTCTGATAGATCAGATGCTTTTTGGTATTTCAGTCCTCTGACTCATATCTGAGGATTAAAAAAGAATAAATAGAAAAATCATTAAAACAGACTACAAAATACTCCAAAGACATTTTGTCTCTAAAGAAAATATGAAACCCAAGCAATAAATTACACCCAAGAATGACACCTTTCTGTCAAGGTTTACTGTATGACTTAAGCCACAGACAAATGCATTTACTTTTTAGACTGTTTTCTCCTTTTAAAACGGGCCAGTTTACCAAATAGTAGAACGAAGGAATGACAATCCAAACAATTGCCAAAGCACCTGGAATATCTCCTATCTGTATCTCTGTGCGAAGCACCTGAGGCCTAATCTACCACACCCATGAATATCCTCTATCCTTTCCATACTAAATTCTCTCATTACTTGCTACATGACAGCTGCTGTTGCACACACCAGCCCTAAACACACTTTACATCCATTCAAAGGATTGGTTTGTCAAAAATCAGGGACTAGCCTATTAGAAGTTCTTTTTAAGGAAAACGTATAGACTGTTTCAGAGACAAAATGGGAGCAGAACATGGATCCAGAACAAGGATCTTGTTGGGACAGGCAGGGCAGCACCACTTACTTGGAAAGTCTTCTACGCAGATCCTTTATCTGTTCATTCTTCTTGGTGAGAATCTCTTTCATGTTGCGATAGGCAGCTGTTTGCTGAAATTTCTTCTCCAGTTCCTACATAATAACAACATCAAAATATTATTTACATATTATGAAGACTAGAACAAAATATTTTTAAAAGCCTACTTGCTTTTCCTCCTCACGTTTCACAATACTAGTTTCTGTAACTTACTCAAATTTAGATGACAGATTCAAATGAGATTACTGGGACAGACATAGAAACACCAACTTCATTTTCTAACAAAATCAGGCTAAAAGTCTTCAGAAGACTGGGAATATGCTTTTCATTTAAAATTTTCTATCCAGACAAATGGTTAATTTTTTAATATTCATCTAGTTATGACCATGCAGTTAATTGTGGGTTTGCTATTTTATGTATAATGTGCTTTTCCACTGAAATAAATAAAAAAATATAAGGGCAAAAAATTATAAGGGCAAAAGTGTGGCCTGGTAAACTCTGCATCCCGTAGCGTATGGTTGTTAAATTACTAATCAGTTAAAATGTGAGTAAGGAATTCTTCTTTACATTACAATAAAATGCTAACCTTTTCAGCTGCGGATAGCTGATCCTGAACCTTCAGTAAGTTATGTTTTGTTGTCACCAAGTCCTCTTCCAAGAATTTTTGGTTTGCAGTAGTGTCATTCAAAGTCTTCTCAAACTGGGATTTCAAAGCTGCCACTTTATTCTCCAGTTCAGTGATATCCTGGTTTGCATTATTCTTCAATAGAAGAAATATTTAAAATATGTCAAATTCAAGAGAAAAAATATTTAAAGTTTTAAGTGCAAAATTCCACACAAAGTAGCTACATCTTCATTTTTAATAATTATGTTCATGTTACTCTTGTAAAACCTAAATGAGAAGTGCTTTAACTAAAAAAAAAGTTAGACCAGGGACTGATTTACAACTAAAAAAATTGTTAATCAATGCTTTTTAAAGATGGCTGGAATGTCTTCTCTGCTAAGATGAAATTTCAAGTTCTTGTACTTCACTTCTTTAGGAAATAGTTAGAGCCAGAGGATGAATCATATAACAGGAAGTTATTTACAATACAGAAACAGTAAATTACCATTTAAGATCTGAATGTCTATGCTACAATGCATTTTTGCAACATTTCCAAAGCTGTTGGTGCAGTACAGGTAGGAAAGGCTGAAAGCGTTGAGGCTCACACTCTCAGTCAGGTACCAACATTGCACCGTTCTCAGGTGTCTTGCACGAAGAGGCTCCAAGTTGCTTGTGAAGCAACTTTCCTTTTTTCCTTATGAGAAGAAACAACTCAAAGTTTTCTGAACATCAATGCTGGGTCATAAAACATTATAATTTTGTAACTGTTCTATGGATTTTCATTTAAATAAAACAAACAAAAAAACCAAATCCAAAACATTCTCAGGTTTTAAAGCTCAATTTCAAACTGAAAAGTGCAATGACTCAGGATGAGGCTGAACCAGTGGCACCTTAAAAACAACAAAATCTAAAACCTAAGAAAGCCCTGTTCCTTCTTCTATTTGGAACTTAAGACTTTAGAATAGGAAACCACTTGATAGTAGTACCTGTACAGAAGAAAAGCTTATTTTGAATTCTGAGACAGAGTCCAAGGCTGCAATGTTGAAAAGCACTACATAAATTTCGTGTGTTTTAGTTGTCATTTTCTAACCATGACACAAGTCAGTTATGCAAAAATTCTAAACCCTCAAATTAAACTGATCCAACAGAGCAGTTACTCCCAGTTACTGTTGGGAGTTACTCCCAGCTACAGTTACTTTGACTCACTTAGTGTGTGCAGCCATCTATTAACTATTAATTAAAAAAAAAAATCACAATCTGATGAGTTGGTCTTTAAGAACCAATTGTGGTTTGGCAGTCATTTATTTGTTCAAAGAGTTTGAAATCTACTGCTTTATGAGCAACTGGGAGAAAGTGACAGATTATAGAGAGCAAATTAGGATATGAAAGCTGAAGATACTCAGACACTGACACTGAGGCCAATTCATGTTTAACCAGAAAAGCAGGATGAGATTTGGTTCCAATCGTTTAACACTACAAACAGTATTATCCAGGATTTAATACACCCCTTTAATATTTTAAACCGTTAATAATTTAAAGTTCAACAAAACAGAGAAAGAAAATATTTGCCATGACTGATTAATCGAGTTCCCTATTAAAAATATCATTGAATACAATTTTGAAAGTTACTAAGTAAACTTTTAACATATTAAGAAAACCAAGTACATACCATAAACCAGGTAGAAAGCAAAATAAAAAGAAAACTGGATTAAAATATGAAAATTAAAATAGAAATGTTTTATTATCTTGAACCTTACTTCCAAATTTGTAAATACTGCAGGAATTTTAAAGTCAATTACTCAAAATAATGGGATTAAAGTGTTCTAATTTTGTTGAAAGCCTGAACTGAAATGTTTTAAATTTAAGAAACAATTACACATGAACAAACTTTGGAAAATTCTTATTATTGACAAATAAAGGTAGAAACTTAGAAAAATACTAAGGTGACCAGAACAGATTTATTTGTGTCAACATGACTTGAGACTTCTTACGTTTTTTTGGCAGCAGCAACTCACCATGTTGGAGTCCTCATTTATAAAACAGATTAAGAACCTCAAGTAATAAAAATAAATGGTGAAACATTTTTAACAGTATGCTGATATAGGGAGAACTATTAAAAAATCAAACAAGCAGCAAGTCTGGCTTGTTCATGTGAACATCAAGTGACAAATGTGTGAAAGAATTATTGTTTTGTTGTTGCTCTAAAAACCAGGTTAGGTATCATTCTTTCATTAGTAAACACAAAGAAACAAACAGACATAGATTTGTTTCTGTTAATACAAATACCAGCACTGGGAATATGAATTCTGGAATACTACTTCCTGATAGTTCCTGAATACATGTCATAACATCAACTAATGTTATGGACTACCTGCTGACTGATGGACCAGAGGGAACAGACAATGTCAGCAGGAACAACACTAACTCAAACTCTTGCATTTGCCAGAAAAGAAACACACCATACAGACCAACATTTTGGAGGTATTGGCAACAGTTGTGTTAACTGAGAGAAGAGGGATATCTTAATAATATTTACCTTCTGATCTCCTTGGATCATCTGTAAATCCCTCAGTGACTTCTCCAGCTTGGACTTCTCATCTAGGGCAGCTGTAGCCTGCAATACATTGAAAATGTAAAACCTCAGAAACATATTTTAACTGAAAATATAAGAATAATAACCATGGGATTCTTAATTACATATTTTAAAATATGTAAGCAGCATTAAGTATCCAAGCTTACAAGGAATTTACCTGTGTTTCTATGGTCCTGAGTCTGGTCTTCAATTTTTCATTTTCTTCTTGGAGATAAGCAACTGTCTTTGGGTTAAAGAACAAGAAAATGTTTGTGAATAGCCCTTGTGCTATTTTGAATTTTCCAAATATATCAGGAAAGAAAATACATTTCATAGCTTAGGAAAGCAAAGGAGATCCTAAATGCTTTTAAAAATGGCCTTCATAAGAAATCAGTAATTCATTAATTTATTGTGGTTTTTTGCCTCAGTGAGAAAGCAATTTAAGTTTCCAATTCTACTGTAACATAGAGGACCATTCACCTAAACACATGCTTTACCACGTTGAGATTATTGAGATCAGCGTCTTGTTAGTATCAAGATTGATGATTAAAAATTGCATGTTCAGAGATGCAAATCTCATTGTTGCTCATCATTAATATTTTCAATCAACAGGCAAGTAAGAATTTATCCACAGTTCCTTTTCAATAGAGACAAATACCAGGTTACTGCATATCCTGTTCTATGTCACAGGAAATAACCATGTTTTATCAGTCAGAGTAAAATCACCATCTGAACTTTGAATGATTTTGGGGAAAAAAAAAAAAAAAAGACAAGAGATGTACATATTTAACAAAAACTGTTATGATTTTGAAACTATTTTTTAAAGAGAACTACATTCATCCATAAGCAAAACACAAGTCTGAATTCTTGAATGCTTTAATTATCATAGTGAGTAACAACAATTTGATACAGACATTGTACTCAACACATCATTTTGGGAATGCAAGACAGAAGACAGAAAATAGAACTCCTTGCTAATTATCTTGATTGCCCAAACTTAAAAGGGTATTGTAAGAACTGTGGCATTTTAGAAAAATTCAGTTGAATGAAATGAGTACAATACCTAATGAAAACTATTGATAATATTAAGTACTAGAAAGTGTTTTGTAATTCTGAAAATGCTTAGCAAGTGAGAAATCAGATGTTTTCAAAACCAGTAAATTCCAAATTCTTTGAGTGCCTGTTTCTTCAGGAGGAATTTAACCAACTTACAACACAAAAAAACTGGATAAGATTGACTTCAAGCGATACAGAAAATGTTAAATAACCTAATCATTTCAGCCAGCTACATATTTTAATTTACTTGTTTGTTGAAGCACCAGCTAGCTGCATGGAACTAGTTTACTATTTTACTCGATTAAATGGAAAAATAAATTCCATTTAATCTACTGAGAACAAATAACTATAGAGACCAAAATGTCTTTGCAAAAGAAGGGTTAATATTGCTATACCTGTCAGAGACCATAACCGCACAATAAATTTCTGATGCTTCACAATATTTATTAATTTATTAGCATTTTACTTTACATTCTGGGGTATATTACCATGATGCCTGTACAGTGACAGACACATTATACAAATATTACTGTACAGCTATTCAGTTCATTTGCATAAGCAGAATGATCATTGACCACAACTGCATGAACAGTCAAGTTCTTACCTTGTTTAGCAGCTCTGACCCACCTTCATTTAATGGAGCCAGTTTTGGTTTAACGGGATCTGCAGTGGACTAAAGAAATAATAAAGGTGAAAAAATTAAATTATACAGATTTCTAGGAGGAAGAAAAGTACTCCTTCAGTCTGTCAGTCAATTGACAGTTGACAGTCAATTCAGCTTTCTTTCGTAAAGCAAATGAACAACCTTTTATTTCAAGTTCATTTTTTACTGCTTCCTTGGCTCCTAAGTTATGGACTTCACTTTGAGCTTAAGTTAAACAAAGATACTGCATAGAGACATGAAAGTATTGCAAACGTGGTTCTACAGAAGACTAACTATTGCAGCAACCAAAAGACAAAAGAGTAAGGAGAAGATAATATTTGAGTGATTGTAAGAGTAGAAAGTGTTTATAAAGCTCCAAATAATTTTCTCATTTAAAGTACTAAAAATAATAGATATTAACTAAATATACCTTTATGCTACAAACCAAATAAGGTGCAATCATATTCACGCAAGACAAGCTAGTGATATCTGTACTGTGCAATCTTCTCAGCTCTTGGGTTCGTGTTGGGGTAAATGAATGTCCCAGTCTTACTCCAGGTGCCAGGGGAAGGGAACCCAGGAGCAGATGCTTCAACACATCCCTGGTCTGGCTGACCTTGGGATGAGGTGTGTGAGGCATGCCCCAGAAGTGCAGAACCTGCACTCTAGAAATAGCCAATGCAATTCAGAGTGAGCCTGGGTGCTGGAAATGCAAACTGTGACTTTTTAGACAGTTTCAAAGACTGTTTTGAAAAAAAGGATGGGGTTTTGGTTTTGGCTTTCTCTTAAGCACAAAGAGTCAATACTAAGCATTTTAAACATCTGTCATGACTCCACATGACATTTGATTATGATTTGATTAAAATGAAATTCTACCTTTTTGTTTGAAGATGTATATTCTGACTTTTCAAACTCAGCAACCTGGTCCAATAATTCTCTTGAAAAAAAAAAAATAGATGCATTTATTTACCAAAGAAAAATAAAAGGAGGCATTTATTTACTAAGACCTATGCTATGAAACACATTTCACCAGACTGGTGCTATGCCTTTTATTGCATGTAAAATTCTTGTTAGAAGTACGGGATGAAGTCCTACACAAATACCATAAATGCAACAGATCATGCCATGCAACGGTGTGACACATGCATTAGAATAGACTTAGCATCCTTAACTGAAATATACTCCAACCAGACAACAAAAGCTTTTTAATCGAGTTCAATCACCTGCTCTTAACTGATTAATTCAAGAAAGAATATTACCAATAAAACATCTTGCTGACAAGTTTGAAATTATTTTGTATCTTGCTATTTTATAGATGGAAGCATTGAAGCTAACCTATCATTGATACAATAGTAAAAGAACAGGTTTCTATGGTTAGGAAAAGAATGCAAATAGTCAACACTTTGAAGTTTTCTTATTGTTGCAAGTATAGTCCAATAGATGTTACCGATTCTCCAAGTCAGAGACATCTGTCTGTAACTTGAGGTACCATTTCTCAGCCTGTGAAAAGAGCTGCCGCAGAAGTAAAACATTGGTGTAAGTTGTGTTTATGAGCTCTGACTCCACTTCACTGTGTACGACACTCTGCAGTCCATCCAGCATGTCTATCACCTCATCAACTGTGAAGGTCTCTTCAACAAGTCTAAACAGAGCAGTCAAGATGAGTCAGGTATGATAAAGGTTACAATTCTGCCTTGTTATGAGATCCCACTACACAGGTACCACTCATATAATGCAATATCTTCTAAGAACATCCACTGTCAGTATTTAGTGGATGACCACGGCACAACTAATTGGTTATTGTATTTGAATTTTCTCTTTAAATCATTAAAATCACAAATATTAATTCAGCTACAGCCTTGCATACAATTTAGACATCAGAAGCAAGATATAAAGCAATGTCATGCTGTCAATATCTATGTTAATTCCTAAGAATTTGAATAACTTGGGTTTAAAAGCATTTGACTTGTGACTTCTGGAAAATACAAGAACATACAAACCTAAATGGAGAAAAGTCTCCCCAGAAAGTATTCAAACCTGCCACTGCTGCTAGCATATTTTGCTTTGTTCTTGCTCATAACCACCCCACACAGTACCTGCTGTCCTTGAGGTCCTGAAAACAAGAGTCCACTGTTTTGAGACACATGCCACGCTTGAAACGGGCGAAGCGCATGTAGCTGACCACTTCGTTCTGGTGGTGCTCATTAACACCCAGCTCTGCCTGTGGAGGAGGATACAAGCACAAAGACAAAATATAAGTAAAAAGGAGCATAACTACTGTGAACATTTACCTTCTGACTAGTTTCTGTGACTGCTTTCACAGGGTGAGCATGCTAACTAGCATGGTAAAAAACAACCATATATTCCTATGTCTAATCCCTATACACCTCTCGTAAGTGGGTGAGAAAGCTCCAGTACTTGGAAGCAAGGGCTCAAGTAGCCTCAAAAAAGTCATACAAAATCAGAGACAGAGGCAATCAGAGGATCAGAACGAGAAGGACTGTACAGGAGAGGAAACTCTTGGATAAATGTGTCTTGGTATTACATTACACATGCATAATGTAGCTGAATGATGTATCTTCCATGGATGTACTAACAAAAAAAACCCAGAGGAAAGTATGTTATGTTTGTTACTTTTTATGTAAACTCTTGAGATTTCTCATAGAATCATAGAATCACAGAATGTTTGTGTGGGAAGGGATCTTAAAGATTATCTAGTTCCAATACCCTGCCATGGGCGGGGACACCTCCCACTAGACCAGGTTGCTCAAAGTCCCATCCAATCTGGCTTTGAACACTGCCAGGGATGGGGCATCCACAATTTCCCTAGGAAACCTGTTCCAGTGCCTCACCACCCTCACAATAAAGAACTTTTTCTGTATATCTAAACCTACTCTCTTTCAATTAGTGCCCATTACTCCTTATCCGATCACTGCAGTTCCTGCTGAAGAGTCCCTCTCTGGCTTTCTTGTAGGCCTCCTCCAGATGCTGGAAGGTTGCTATGAGGTCTCCATACAACCTTCTCTTCTCCAGTCTAAACAACCCCAACTTGTCTGTCTTTGTAGTGGAGGTGCTCCAGTCCTCCTGTCAGCTTTATGGCCCTTCTCTGGACTTGCTCCAACACTTCCATATCCTTCTTATGTTGGGAATAGCAGAACTGTATGCAGCACTCCAGATGGGATCTCATGAGAGCAGAGGGGGGAATCACTTCCCTCGACCTGCTGGCCATGCTGTTTTTGATGAAGAAGGAGATCTTAATCTTAAATGATAATGTGAATTTGTTTCTCAACAGCCTGTTGCCCAGAAACAAATATTGCCAGGGCAAATGAAGAAGGAAGTAGTTTTAGATCTGGCTAAGAAGCAGCCCTTTTATGCGTGCCTCCATTTCAAAAGAACTATTGGCATGGGCAATCACATCAGAATAACCACTGCTCATGCAGGTAGCACGAGTGATAAGGAGGCACAACAGGGCACGAGTGGGAGTTTATCACCACAGTCCCTGGAGAGCTGATGCAAAGGCAGGTCCATCTCATTTACTCCAATGTACTTTGTTAGGATGGCTGATGCTGGGGAGGGACAGCAATGTAGTAACTCAGACAAAACAGTTCATCTGATCACCTTGTCCTTGATCCCCTGTGCAGGGAAGCTCCAGTGACAATGCAATCTCAGGATACCTGGATGAACAATCAATACTCTGGAAACTAAATGCAGCCGAGGAAGCAGCACCAACAGTAAATAAAACCAGCTGTCATAGTGTGGCTGCAAACCCAATGCTGCCCACAAAGTCCCACATATTGCAGATGAGGATCATATGGAAAGCTAACGTAATGTTTTCTTTGCTGTTGCCGGAGGGTTTTTTTTTTTTTAGTTGAGAAGCTTCTATTCATTACAGATAGAAAGGAAATTAAACTAGTAAATAAACACATAAGCACTCGTGATCTCCGAGTCAGCCACGCTGATACGCAGATAAGCCACCGGCTCCCGCAAAAATCCCAAGCCCTGGGAGTCTGCGCAGGGACGGCAGGGTGCCCAGGAGGGCAGGTGGCGGCCGCAGCTGCCCCGAGCGGCTCCCGCATGACGACAGGCCGCACCCCCGCCCCGCCTGCGGGCCGGCCGCCCCACGCGGAGCGCCTCCGTGCCGGGATCCCGGGATGAAGGAGGAATGCCGGGCGGCGGCCCCCTCCCGCTACTCACCATGGCGGCCGCTCCGCCGGCGCTCGGACGGCTGCGGGCCCAGCGTTGCCATGGGGACCGAAGCCTCGCGAGCGCCCTCGGCGCGCTCCGATTGGCGGCGGCGCGCCCGCGTGACCCGCGCGCCGTGGAAGCGGATAAAGGAGATGTTTATGTTACTTTACCTTTGGATTTCGTACGGGCTCAGGTGCAGTTTGGAAAACTCTGCTGTGCAGCAGTGAGCTGCTGAAGCGGTAGGGGCAGTTAGGCGCGATGGGCAATATCCCACGTTTTTTACACCACTTAAGATTTTTTCCAAAGGCTTTTTCACTAAACACGGATTTTTGCAAAGCATTAGCATGTCAGCAGGACAACACAGAATCATAGAATGGTTTGAGTTGACAGGGACCCTAAAGATCATCTAGTTCCACCCCCCTGCCATGAGCAGGGACACCTCCCACTAGACCAGGTCACTCAAAGCCCCATCCAACCCGACTTTGAACACTCCCAGGAATGGGGCATCCACAACTCTGGACAACCTGTTCCAGTGCCTCATGACCCTCACAGTGAAGAATATTTTCCTAATAACTAATCTAAACCTACTCTCTTTCAGTTTGGACTCGTTCTCCTTTGTCCTGTCACTACAAGCACTTGCAGGCTCCCTTCAGGTACTGGAAGGCCGTAATTAGGGCACCCTACAGCTTTCTCCAGGCTGAATAATCCCAATTCTCTCAGCCTTTCCTCACAGGAGAGGTGTTCCATCCCTCTAATAATCTTGGTGGCCCTCCTTTGAACTCACCCCAACAGGTCCATGTCTTTCCCATGCTGGAGACCGCAGATCTGGATGCAGTACTCCTGGTGGGGTATCTGTCACCAGAGTCTTTCATCTGGGTCAGCCAAAAAGTTTATAAAATGTGGAAAAATAACCTTGCATCTATCAGCTGAGTGTATGGGAAAAGTCTAATGGGTTGCAGGTGGGCCAGCTGTATTGTATCCTGATTACACCTAAGGAGAGGATGAAAGTAATGTTGACAGATCTTGGGATTTTCCAGTGTAAGTAAAAGGTACACTGAAATAATGGATTTTGTTCATTAATTGTCCTCAAGGCCTGCAGAAGGAGACCATATCTGTCACAGCAGAGATGCAATATTAGTGAGCCACAGACTGAGGAAATGTTAATCATTGAATCTGTCCCATTACAAACAGGAAGAAGGGATGTAATGGCCTCCTCCCATGACACCAGTGGACACTTCAAAGCCGGTATCACCTTCCATATCTAGACAAGCAGTGAAAGCAGAGCACCAGAATGATACAGCTAAATGACTAACAGACTGGGAAGCAGCAAGCTGGGAAAAGGCCGTTTGGAACACACACAAGCAGGAGGGCTGCTGCACTTGGGCAGCTGTTTCCATCCAGGCACTTTCTGGAGCAGAGTGACCCCAAGGGAAAACTGCCCTTCTTCCACAGTTTGAGAGGGAAAAATGGGATCTGTTGCAATTTGCATTCCTCAACATTGTATTTGTCTTACTGACTACAGCCTGCAGTGCATTTTCATTAACTAATGGCCCTAAAAGCAGCAGTAACCAATTTAGAATTAATGGGTGATTTTGAGTAGGCAGCTGTATTGGTGGCAAATCTAACCTAATTTCTGTTTACTTCAGACACAATCAGGAACAAGTGACAAAATTCCATCAAAATCATCTGGATCAACTCTTGAGACAGATAAAGCCTGACTCCTTCCAAATCTGTTTCAGTAAACACAAGTCACAGGTGCGGTCTACATTCAACACAGCAGACTCAAGACATGTTTACAGGAGGCCCTGGAGCATGCCTTCAGGGAAGGGCATCCAGGTCTGTCCTCAGAACTGAAAACAACATCCATGTGGCAATCAAGGGACTGCAGAAAGACAAGACCATATGCACAAAAGGTTGCTCCTGAGCATAAGCAGCTCTACAGTAGTTGAAGCTGGCCTTAAAGACCTGGCAGGAGCTGTGCTATGCCTTGTTAGCTTGCACCTCTCTGTCCTCTGCTCCACCACACAGGACACGCTGGCAGAATCACTTCTTCAGGTTCCTCAGCAAGCTGTGCAGAAAAAGGTGTTACTGACACAAAGCAGGAAACACAAGTATTGCCACAAGTGATGTTGACTGACAACTTTTATGGGGATTTTGTATAGCCCATCCAAGGTACTCACGGCATCAGAAACAGTGTTGGCATTTGGTTGGGCCAAAACATGTTCAACCACGGGTTTCTCTCATTCCTTTTCTTCCACAGTTCCTAGTTACAGAGCTTGGAGTGATTGTGCATGAATGAAATTACTGAGTGTTCAGCACCTGGAAGTGCTTACCTTGGCTGCTTCTGCACACTTGTTAGCGAAGAGACCGCAGTGAAATGAAGCACAAAAGAACAGAAGGGCATGTATTCAAGTACCAGCCACAAAGAGAGCAACCCCTGAATGGCCATGGGGTAACAAGAGAGAACAGCGCAAAACACTGAACAGATGAACCTCCCTTTCACTGATACCTTTGCCCCTACACTGCTGCCAACGCAGGGGCCAAGGGCAAATGAGGTGCTGGGAAAAGATGAAGCCAACAACAGGTGCCAAAAAGCTGTCACACAGGATCAGACTAAAAAGCATTTTGTTTCCTTTTCTGACTGTGGCAATAACCAGGAGTAAGAAAGGGAACAGAATGAGATACATGTGTATCCTGTACGGTTTGAGCCTTCACTACCATTCACCCTCCCCACTGAGTGGACCGGCAACTTTCTGAGCTGCCAGCCAAATGCAAACTGCAGTGGCTGATCATCATTCTGGAATATGTCGGCTTCAATTTCTCTAGCCCACCTTCAAAGATATTTGTTGTCTGTCTTGACAACCACTGTGGGAATGTACCATATGCTCATTATTTCTTTTTGTTTAAGCCTTCAATCCGTTCCTGTCAGTGTTGTCTGGCTTTAGCTGTCTCCTGTACTTAGTGCTATGTCAGTTTTGAAAAGGAGAACAGGAGATAAGAGACCATCCATGTCACACCTGCAGTATGCATTAGGTTGTGATAAGGACTTTTGTGCTTGCTGTTGCCAACCTCCAGAGCTTCCACAAAGGACACCAGGGCAGAAATGGGGTTCTGAGGAAAACAGCACAGAACTACAAACAAAATTATCACCTTTCATGGCTAATATTTGGAGGGGGGAGCATTTGGATCAGGGGCCCCAAAGAGCAGTGTCTACTTCGCAAATAATTAACAGCTGCACCTGGGGTCTCGCGCTTCTCTCTGCTCCCCTCACAACCCACTGGAACAGATCTCTGCTTTACTACTCACAATCAATATTTTCTAAGGAAACAATTCTGACCAGTTATCTTCTTCAAACGTGTCTCATCCAACCTGAAGAAGCAGGAGTTAGAGGTCTGCAAATCCTTCCAGCCAAAGTGAGCAGGGACCCCGGGGCAGTGGAAGTGTCTACAGCGGTCAGGACAAGAGAGTATTTGTGTGGGGAGAACAGTCAGGATCTGAGAGCAATGTTTCTGCCATCCAGATCTAAGCCTCTTTAAGGTTGCAGGAGAAGACACATTGCATTTGTGTCTGCAAACCTCCCTAACAATCCAAGCTCCCCTTTTTTGCTTGCATGCTTGAGAGTTCTATCAATCTCCTGAGAATGAAACCATCATTCCCACAGGATCAAATGCAGTATTTTCCACGGGGAAGCCTGTTTGGAACACTGCCTCCCACATCATGGTGCCCTAATGCAACTAAATGTACAATTCAAATTATATTTGGTCCTCTTGACTGCAAAAAAACCAGATTATTTTAACTTTCTAGGGGAATTACTGCATTCATTTTGGATAAGAACTTCAAAGAAAACCTACTGCAAACACAACATGAGATTGCTATCCAGAAGAAATTAGGTACAAACCCCAGATCCATGCCAGGGTTTCATTTATGCTTTTCTTCAATAGAAATCAAAGGACATTTATTTTTTATTCATGTGCTTGTCTCCACAAATTCAGAGCTTTGTTCTTTAGGAACCTGGGCTATACCTAACAAACAAAGGGGAGCTGTCAGTTACCATGGCACTGCTTAGCTCTGGTGCTACTTCCAGACACAAACTATTGTAATGCCCAGGGAAAGGTTATCCATCTCTAGAAGTCTCACTGCACATAAGCTGAGAACTCTGCACTATTGCTATGACTTGAAGAATGACTAACAAATTACCATTACTATGGTAATGATATCATAGCTGGTGGTTCTTAAGCAAAGTCTCTGAGTAATAGAAGAACTGTAGGGCTGAGTTTTCATTGCTATGTGTTAGCTATGCATGGAGAAAGAAAATTCCCTTAGGAAAATTCTGAGACTTTTCAGAGAGCTATTTCATAGCAGCTCTCACTTGCCTTCCTTTCTCATAAATACACACAGTGTGAACTGCGAAAACAACATAGATGATGTCAACTAGTTTGTTTTCCTAGACCAGACTGATGTTATCAGTTCAACATTTTTATTGCTTTAGCAGGAAAGAGAATTTCAAGCAGAAAAAAAAATTAATAATCTATTCAGAGGAGCCATAAACCACCACTATCCAGTAATATCACTGAGATGCCTCTATAATGCATAATCCATAACCGTAAGAGAGATGCCAGACTGCACTTTCCTGAATGAACTGAGAATGAACCGTAAACACTTACATGCATCTTTTGGGGGATATCTCATTACTGCAGGAGATAATGGCCAATACTGCATTCATTTTCCTTTTTAGAAATTATACTAAACTGTCAGTTACAGGCTAATACTAATAAGAAACCATTCCTTTGCCAGAAGGATTTGCTCCTTGTAGCTTATCCTGCGCTCCCTACAGTATACTTTTTCTAAAACAGCACTTCTGTTGAATCTGAAAAACAATATGTGATTACATGCTGTATTGTTATACTTTGAGCCCCTGGGTGCCGCGTTAGTGATGAGATTTTCTTTAAGCACTATTCTTTTATAGCTCTTTCAAAAAGATTATCTTCCTCCGATTTCCACAGAGAATCTTAATTATTAAGAGTATAGCCTCTACCAGATGCTGTTGATTCAAGCAGTCAGAATTGAATCATAACAAAGGTTAAAGAGGGAGCATGGTGTGAGTGAGGTAAGATACAGTTTTTAATTTTTTTTCTCGCCCACACTAAATTTGCCAGTGCTCTTGGACAAGTCTTTGAACTGTCTTCTTTCTAGGGTATACTAAGACATATTTATAGAATCATAGAATCATCATCAACGTTGAAAGAGACCTTTAAGACCATCCAGTCCAGGGGTCCATCCAGCACTGCCACTGTAACACCTAACCCACACCACCTACAGCCAGAGGCCTCGTAAACACCCCAGGGATGGTGACTCCACCACCTGCCTGGGCAGCCAATTCCAATGCCTGACCACCCTAACAGTGAAATTTATTTTCTAATCTGAATCTCCCCACTCTCATCTTAAAGCCATTTCCTCTTGTCCTCTCACTGCAGGCCTGGTAGAAGAGACCGGCCCTCACCTGGCCACAGCCTCCTTTCAGGTACTTGTAGAGAGCGATGAGGTGCCCCCTCAGCCTCCTTTTCTTGGAGATTTACCTGAGGAAAGAAGCCTTACCTTGATTTTTTTCCTCAGTTTTAACCTTCAGCAACCAACCTGACTAAACTGTACTGGAACAACCCCCCGGCTTCTTTCTGGGCTGCCATTAACCTCTACAATCTGGCCTCACCGATGGCGGAGGTCTTTCCCACCCCAACTGATCCCGAGTTGCAGGACCCGCGCCGGGAGGGGCGGGAGCAGGGCGGTGCTGCGGGCCGTGCCCGCCCTCCCGGGCCGGGCGGTGCGGAAGCGCAGGCGGCCAGGGCTGCGTCCCCGCCGGACCCCGGGGGGCGGAGCGAGAGCCCGGGCACGGCGGCATCCTCCGGCGCGGCCATCGCCGGGCTGCTCCATGGAGAAGCGCGGCCCGGTGCTGCACATCGTGGTGGTGGGCTTCCACCACAAGAAGGGCTGCCAGGTGAGGGGGCGTGGGTGTTCCTTGACTCCCGCCGCTCCGCTCCTGCGCTTCCTCCTGGCCCTCCCCCGGTCCCCTCCCCCGCGCTGAGCGGCGCCTGCCCGGCTGCGGGAGCTGCTGCGGGAGGGGCGCGTCCGGCGGGGCCGGGGGGCTTCGCTGTAGTCAGGGGGCGGTAAAGGAGGGGCTGGGAGCCGGCGAGGCCCTGCTTGGCCGCGGCCTCCCTCGGCCGGGGGATGCCTGGCTGGGCCGTGACTCGGCTCGCCCCGGGCAGGTCGTGGTCATGGAGCTGCCTCCATTCCCGCCCCGCCTCGGCGCTCCCGCCGGGAGCAAGGCGGAGCGAGGGCCGGCGGGGTGAGCTCCCGGGAATGAGGGGCGACGGCGCATACCGTGGCACCGTATCTGTTTCGAGTCGTGCGTGTTTAATGCGTTCAGACAGAGAATTCTGAGGAAAAAACCCTCCCAAATGGTGTTTTAATCTACCTTCCTCTCTCCCTGCCGGCCCAGCGTTGAGTGCTCACAGGTACATCTTGTACCAAACAGCCCCAGGGTAACAAGCCCACCCTGGATTTAAGTTTTCTTTGCCTGTCTCTTCCCTGCTTTCATAAATGCTTGACTGCTTTATGTGGCCTATAAGTTAGAAAGGTTTTATGTCATGTATTTCATAGCTGTTTTATGCTCTGATTGTTTCAATTCTTTTTTAACCCTTGAAGCAGGAGGTGTGGTTGCCCAGCTGGGCTGCCCATACAGTTGCTTTGCTGTGACAAGAGCAGATAGACATAACATTAGATTTCCAGTGAGTCTTTTTCCATAGTGAGTTCTTGGCCTTTATAAAAATTGCCAAGACACTAATGAATGTGGTGGTTATTGTTATGCAAGAGTAGATCTGACATAAACACGTTCCATACAAGGTAGCTGAGAATTAAATTAGACCTTCAGCAAAAAATCCAAGCTCAATTCCTCAGAAGCTACGATGCAATAACTCAATTTCTGAAAGATGTGCATGGTTTTCTAATGCATCCTTTCTCCTCGGGGTGTCTGGGGGCTGTTCACATATGTATGTTCACAGGATCAGTTCCTGTGAAGTAATTAGATCATCTGGGTTGTGAGATTTGTGATATTTATCAGGCACTTTCTTGTCAAACACTATTAAAAGGTGAGCCTTAGTTGGGTATCTGTAGGAGTAAGAGCATATTTTTGCCCTCTCCTTGTTGTTGGCCTCTTGGAAAAGACCTAGGCTTTTGTTTTTTCTCTTCTTCTGGAGTGTGTATTTATTTTCTTGTACATTAAGCAGTGTTGATGCAAGGGAAAAAAAGAACAAAAAACCCAAACAATCCCCCAAACTATATATTAGTAGCAGTGAATTTTATTTTGTTGCCAGTTAAGTGTTTGTAGAAGTACATTTTGAGGTGTTGTCAAAAATTAGGTCGGATACCTCTGAACTGAAGTTTTCTTTATCTCAAGAAATGACCTGGAGGAGCTGGAGAGGAAGGCAATTTGGGAAGGGGACAGGGTAGCGGAGTCACAGGGAGAAGAACTGCAGGAATAGAATTAACAGTCAGTAGAACCACAACCAGCAAGGCTGCCTAAGGGAAAGCTAAACAGAAATCTAATTTTAAATGTGTCCTACCTCTGACTTAGCATATTTTTTACTGAACTATGGAAAACGTTTCCTAAAAGGACTGGAGGCAAGGAGCTGCACAGCTATAGCCTAATGAGTTTGACATCAGTAGTATGCAAGACTCTAGAGAATTTTTGAAGGAAAGAATTAATTAACAACATGAAACTAAGTAGACTGAGTCCTATGTGCATTTGCTGAAGATAGATCATGCCTGACTGACCTGCATCTTTTGTAAGAATAAGTGATTGAATTCCTTTCTCTGTGAAAGAAATGGAGTAGCTCTAGTTTGCTGCGAACTTGATAACAGATCACACCTTGTTTTTAAGGCAGAGATACAGGAGAATTAATGCAAGAGCTGGTACTTGGGTAAAGAGTAGTATGAAGGAGAGGAAGCAGAATCAGATTTGAGTCAGAAGAGGAACTATTGGTTTGAAAGGTACTTGCAAGAAGTGTTTCTCAAGATTGAAAGTGGTGCTGGTATTGTTTACATCAGAAAGTTGAACTATGATAAGCAAACTTGAGGAATCAGTGTTTCAGAGGAAAACTAGAAAGTCGTGCAAGAGCTGGACAATAAGGAATCCTGGACTGATAGAAATGGGGTGCATTATGAAGTTATGCAGTAGGAATGAATAGTAACTATAAGCTTGGGAATCGACACGAGGAAATGTCTGGAAGAGAAATGAGACCACATGTGATCAAGGCTGAGTCACCAAAGCAGTGTGATTTGAGGGCAAGAATGACAATGAATGTAATCCTATCGTGTGATGTTTATCGATGCATATAAATTCTGATCCACTTTTCAGAAAAAGGGATTTGGATTCTCTCTTCCAGAACTGGATGAGATAGTCCCTGGGCAGTCTGCATTCAAGGAAAACATAGAAGAGCTTCCCTAAACAGGCTAACAAAGTAGATTTTGAGGCTGTATTCACCTCTGTAAGTACAGGAACATTCTTCCCTTTTTCTCTCCTGCCTCTTCACAACTGGAAGGCAGAGGCAGTTGTGTGGTAAGCTGAAATGGGGAACTGAGGTGACCAAAAAGCAAGCCTTGTTTTGGTGGGTTGCTTTTGAGGTAGTCGTTTCACAGGTTTTGTTTGCCAGGTGGACAGCTGCAGAGGACAGATACGTGGGCACAAGGAGAAGACCAGTGAGGGTGAATCATCTCTCTTGACCTGCTGGCCACATTCCTTTTGATGCAGCCCAGGATGTGGTTGGCTTTCTGGGCTGCAAGTGCACATTGCTGGCTCGTGTTGAGTTTATCATCAACCATCACCTCCAAATCCTTCTCCGCAGGGCTGTTCTCAATGACCTTTAAAGTATTGATAATGGCCTTTGAAGTATTCACTGAAACACTGCGTTACATGTAGTTGTATTCCAAGAAACTGTTGGAAAGTTAAAAATGAGGAGGAATAACAGCCATTTAATCTAAATGAGTGTTGGCACAAGAACCAGTGGATATGAACTCTCTGAAGATGTGCTACATACCTGAAACTGTGAAGTGCAGAAATGCAAAGGTCTACAGCAGTGCTCAAGTGGACGTCACTCAGAGTGAATTTGGAAAGCTTGAGAGATCACAGAGCTAGGCTGCCTGTCCTAACAGGAATCAACCTGGTTTGCCTGAGAAGGCTCCTTTCAGTTTCTGTTCCCACCTCTTTTCTCTGTAGTCTTACTAGGAAATGCATGTGGAGATAGGATTTTCTGTGTATTTCTGGATGCTAGGTTCTTTCGTTAGCTGCGTTTGCTTCTGAAGCTTCATCACTTGAAATGTACAGCTCTTCCTGTTGATTGACTTACAGGATAAGAAATGTGTAACATGCAAAAGACTTTGATGTGCAGTTTGGAAATGTATAGGAATATCTTTTTCTTTCACAGACTTGAAAAACAATCCATATGCATTCATTTTTGAAAGAGAAGGAGAGTCGGAGAATCTCTTTCTGTGTTCCTTTGGATTGGGAATATGAGCACCACAATTGTTCATCGTGCTCCTTCCAATGGCTGACTGTTTAACTGGGGGTCTTTTTGCTGGAATATAAGAGACAAAGTGAAGTTTTGCCATATATACATTGTTTAGTCTGGGGATCCAGTTTCCCAGGCAATTGTTAAAAGCTTGGGAGTTGCCACTCACTGTCATGAAGGCATTGTGTTATCTGAAAGCTAAAGCACTAAAAATTGTGGACTCATTGGGAGGAGTTTTCTCTAGTAAGTATGGAATAAACTTTTGGAGAACCTGGAGGCTTTTGTTTGTCTACGTGAGCAGATTGCCATCCTGTTTCTCTGGGCCCCTTAGATACTGAGTTGAACTGTGAATCCAAGGAGATATGCAAAAAGTGCTGGTTGCTGTCTCCTTTTGCTAAGGATTAGAGGTAGTTATGGCAAAGTGTCCAGAGAATGGGAGGAGAAACTTGGCTGCAAACTACTCGGTCCACCTAGTATTTGACACACTTTCAACAGGCCCATTAAGGAAGGGAATGGCAATTGGCAGGAAGCAGGCATGGTGACTGGTTTCTTGGCTTTGTACGTGCTGGCTGACTTATTATGGGAACCCTCCTCAGTGAGTCATTAAATAGTAAATGTCCCACAGTGGGCAGAAATCATGGGCAGTACGCATTCAATCATGATTTTCATGCATCTGAAATGAAATGACAAACGTTAAATATTCCTTTTTTGATCCCTCTTTGCTATGGGTAAGAGGAGTGGCCTCAGGAAAAAGTAACAACAAACACAGTGTAGTAGCACAAACTCTTTCCCGTTAATGTAACACACACAACTTTGGTGCAGTAGGAGTTCCACACACTTCTCAGGCTCTGCAGAACTTAAGGCACAAAAGCATTGGGGCACAAAGTGGTAATAAGGGAAATCTGCCACAGAAATGGTCTGATGTGTTTTGGAGTGTCTGTAGCTGCTCACCTTACTACCTACTGCAGGGGGTTCTGTTGATCTGCTTCAGTGTAGGGTGGTAAGACTTGGACTTCAGCGTCATTTGTGCCTCTCTTCTGGAGCAGCTGATAACAAACTCCTCAGTAGTTTTGAGGAACTGTAGTAGTGAGTAACTAGTGATTTCAGAGCAAAAAAGGGGAAAGCTTTTTTTCAGGATCATGAAACACTTTCTCTCAATACAAGTGAGTGATAAAGCACTTCATTTGCCTTACAACGTTTTAATTTTTGAAAGCATTAACTG
This sequence comes from Edolisoma coerulescens, assembly GCA_013397115.1. Lineage (NCBI taxonomy): Eukaryota > Metazoa > Chordata > Aves > Passeriformes > Campephagidae > Edolisoma > Edolisoma coerulescens. The sequence continues at coordinate 960,522 of VWZW01005045.1, forward strand.
GTGTGGAAGGTCCTTACCTACCTTATAATAGAAGTCTCTAGCAAAAATGTAACCTGAACAGACCTTGACTAGCAGATGCAAATTGTGTTGAAAATACAGGGAAGGACCTTTACTTTATAGTGAAAGTAGAAGACTGAAAGTCCTGAGGTGCAGTTCTCCAGTAATGATTGTATGTTCTGTGACCATCGCTTGAGCTCTGTCTCCAAGCTTTATTTACATGGGGAAGCAGAGAGATAATAGTCTCTGAGGGTGTAGGAAGGCTTAAAATATCACAAGTACTCTAGAAATAATTCATTTTGACGGCAGAGTTAAAATGAGAACTGATGTATTTATAAAGGAGAGGATGGAAACATTTCAGCAAAGCTGGAAAAACTTGCGGGGAGGAGAGCTGGGCACAAGTCCTGTAAAGCCCCTGACTGGTTGCTGAGGAAGTGCATGGTCCTTTTGGTGATGCAGTGCCTGACCTGCCACAACAATCCCCACCTTCTCCTGATGCTGCAAGGGTGCTGAGATAATCACATCTGAGTGAACTCGGGCCCTGGGTCACTACCAGTGAGGCCACACAGAATCTCACTTCATTTGGGGCAAGGCCCAGCTTTTCTGCACTTGATGTCCTGAGCAGTTGTGCACATCACTGCTGACCTTGTGCAGCAGGTGACCGTTGTCTTATGTATCCTCTAAAGAGCTTGAAATTATTCCACATTACTCTTGGCTCTCTTTAACATATGCATTTCTTACTGTGTTGTGGAAAAGAATTAAATTGTGAGTGGTAGGGAAGGTGAGGAAGTGTGTCCTGGAATGCTCTCACTGCCGATCAATTTTGTTTGCCTTTGTTTGATCTGTGAAATAACGGCAGTATACCTTGACCTACTTCTCTGTACTTCTGTGGAGGATGACATTTCAAACTCCCACAGACATGGGAGTGGATTACTGTAAATACCAAAAGGCATACTTCCATGGAATCCCAAAGTTTGCCATGAGGATCTTCAAGGTACTGAACTTTAAAATGTAAATGTGATGCCTGCTTTCTCCAAAGTAGCGTCTGAGTGCTTGTCTTTGTGAGACTGTTTTTTGTGCGGACTGTGCCTGAAGACCAGTCCCCCTCTTTTGCCTGTCCAGAGGTTTTCTTCCTGGCATGCAAAGGAAACCTAAGATCAGGAGTGAAACAGCTGATAACCACTCTAAGAGAAGAGCCTGAATACGATCTTTGAGAGGGAAGAATGCCCTTTAATTCTTCCCTTCCTGAATTGTGTATGTGATCTTCATCATTTGAGAGCTTCAAATACTTGAGCTCTGGAAGATGGTGCTTGTTGTGATCTGCAGAAATCGGCACCTGATACGGCCTGAACAAGCCATGCACATGGCCTTTTTCACTTGTGCCTAGGAAGCAGGTGTCTTTAAGCAGAAATATTGACAACTTGGGCTTGATTTTGCAGAATTAGGAGATATCTAAGGAATGAGCAAGGTTAGCCTGCACTTTTTATCAGCTCTTGAGAACTGCCTGTGTTTCCAGGTCTCTTGATTGCAGCACATTTTTTCAAGAGGGAAATACTGAAGTTGTTCTCTCCCATAGATTCCATGGGTGGGAAGTTTCAGGGGAACACTTGCAACCTGTTTTAGTCCCTGTTTTGTTTGCTGCCTTTCTTCTAAGATTCTGCTTTACTGGAGAATTACTTTTTTCTCTTCTTGATCTTTGTCACTCCAGTAGTTGCTGTGATCCTCTTAGATGTGCTTGATGCGCTTAAACATGTGAGTGAAGTGTATGCTTTGTTGTCTTTAAATTCCTTGTGTCTTTGTTTTGGGGGAGCACAGTAGGCAGGTATTATGCAATAGGTAATCTTGTCTAGTGATTAAACAAGATCTTGTTAATGGAACAACAGAAACAAAAATAAGTTGAAAAGGAACTAGACTGGAGTCAAGCTGAAGTGCTTTGTTCCTGTTTCTGTTGATGATAACCTGTAAACATGAGCACAATTCCTTTGGTTTTGTTCCCTGAAGGACCATTATGAGCATGAAATCTTCTAATAAAGTTAATCATAGCATACATCAAGTATGAAAGATTAGTCTTTTGTCTAAAATATGGATTTTATGCTCAACAGGTTGTAACTTTTAAAGAAGCTTTTAGCTTTTATTTGTAAGGCTTCTCTAATTGGCATGGGGTGCTAATAATTTTCAATACACGATGAATTGCTGCGTACACATGTACTTCTGTAAACAATACTGCAGACTGTGATCTCTTGTGTAGAGTTAATGATGAGTTCCATTTTCTGCATGTCTGTTTAATCCACTTACATTGTATTTAGCGTTCATTGTTCAAGAAAAACTTCGGGGTATGGTTGTTTGTTTCTTTTGTTTTGTTTCTTTGTTTAGTTTTTCAAAGAGCCCTGTACTTCGATAATCTTGCAGTCACTTCTGTGAAGTCCTGCCCAGGAAGTAAAGTATTCCATACTGAAGGAAGGATTCCATGCTGGATATTTTTTCCATAGTTGCCCTGATATGCAAGTCGAGAGAAGGTTCCTAAATACCCATTTGCAGTTATGTAATGCTTCCCATAGTCATCATAGTTAACTTTCATCTTATGATTTTTCTGTTCTTTGTATGTGTCATAACATCTGAGTAGTTATTTAAGTATTCTGTGCCAGGAATCTTGGCCTTTCTCTTGAATAAATGAATGAATGCTAAATCAATAAAACGTGTATTTCTGTACTTCTGTCTCACCTTTCATTTACCTGTTTCAGAATGTTTTCAAATAATGACTCAGGCTCTTGGCACTTGTAGGTGGCAATGTAATTTACATACATATAGAATAGAGGGAGGTTCAAAGCTATAAAATCACTGAACAGAGGTCACTCCAGCTGGAGTAAATTGGAACTTGCAAGACTCGACTTTGTGTTCCCTGTCCTAATGTTGCCTTACTTGGTGATCTGTGCCTAATTTTGGTAATCCATCTCATAGCTTGTATGAGGTGCTGAATTAATACACCTAGGCAGCATGCTGTTTCATGCTAAAAAGCAAAGAAGGCTGTGGGTACAAGATGCGGAAGGAAGTTCCGTGCCTGCCCCAGCATGCTGGGGGGCAGGACACAGGGCTGCCTGCCGGCTTCCTTGGGGTTACCGAGAGCAGAGGGTGTTCTGTACTTCATTATGTTATTGTGTTTGTGCAGCTTCTCAGCCTCATACGTGGTAGTGAGCCAGATTTGCTGGCTCTCAGGAGTAATTCTGGTGTTGAAACTTGTAAGGAAGGGGCAAATTCACTAAGAGCAATTCTGGAAAGAGCCCGAGCGCTTGTTGGCTCATAAGACCAAGTGATGGCTCGCTTGGACTGCATTGGTTCAGCAGTAGATGCTGGATGAATGACACACAATGGCTATTTTTAAACCGATGAGTAAAAGTGCTTAGAAGCTGCCTGCTGTCCTGGTCCTCCATTTTCCCAGGGAAAGGTGGATTCAGTGTATCATTTGTCAGCTTGCTGCTGGCTCCTTCCTATTGGGAACCAGGGCATGGAGCAGAGCTGGGGAAAGACTGTGTGTCTGAGTCTCATGTGTGAGGTCTGGGTGCTGTCCCTGGAGAGGGGAAATGCCACAGTCCTTGCAGCTGGGTGTGCTCATTAAGAGCCCGTGGGCACCAAGATGGGCATTAAAAGCCGATCTGTGGGTGAACAATTGGCTGCTGCTGACGCCAGTCTCCACTGGCTGCTGTGTTGGACAGACATCTCTGTTAGGGGTAGAGATTAGGGTGCCCTCGCTTGTTTAATCAGGGAAGCTGCTCTCTCTTGCCAGAGTTCATCCTTTATGAATTCTTGCTTTCTGTAATGGTACGGATCTTGTCTTGATGGCATGGAATTCCCTAGCAAGTCCCCTTGGCTGGAATGGTTGCAGTAGTATTAAGTTCCTTTTCTGGGGGGAGTGTGTGTGGGTTTTTTGTTGTTTACTTTCTTCAAAGAGACTGATAAAGAGCCAAAGTTCCAAAGCACAGGAGTTATGTAGGGCTTGAACTCTATGACTATAAAAAATGAAGTGTTAAATAATTGGAAAGAGTGTCTACAATGCATGCTAGCATGACTTTGAAAACAAAGGGTTTGGTGTTTCAGGTTATTTTATCTTGTAAGTGCCTCAGTAAGAGACCTTTGCTAACCTAGTCAGAGTTTTTTAGCAAACTTGAATGGTGATGTTGTGCATACAAATGGTGCCTTAAGAACTTGTATAAGTGGCCACTCTTACGGCTTTAGCAATATGGGAATGTGAAGAAGTACCAGTTTCAGGAACTGAAAGGATGCAAACAACTATCCCCTGCCTCCTTGTAATACAGGGATTTTTTACTGTTGCTATTTGTGTATACAGTGTATTTCAAAATGTATTTATGTAAGTATGTATTATATATATTCTTCATATATATTTTTGTATGCATTTATACATGTATTATACATAGTTGTCACAAATATTCGTATTTATGTAAATGTATAACATATATTTAAAACTCTGCTGTTAGAGGTCATTATATTACTGCATAGGCATTATTGTTATGTGTGTGGGCTCTTCAGCTTGCAGATCCTGATCTGTTGGTTCTGCGTGCAAAAATGGGGAAAATTTGTCATTTAAATTCAATTGTTACTTAAATAATAAATTGTTCTTAGTGCTGAAAGATCAACAATGCTCTTACATTTTCATTTGGCTGCATGCTGCAGTTGTTATGGTGATTCAGATAAGGTCATTGGTGTGCTGGTCTTCTCTGGGTCTGGCTATGCTAGGATTAATAAATTTGGAAAACTGGTTTTGGAAATCCCTGCTTTGAGTGAAGAACAAAGGCTGGCTTATTTGTAAAGAGGTGTCAGGTTTTAGGTGTAATTTTCATCTGCTGGTGTTTTTGATTACTGCTGCTTCGAGTTATACTCTATTTAGCATATTTCTGCCTTTCTTTCTTAGAGAGGAAGGGTTGGTATCCTTGAAATTAAATGTGTTGTAATGATTTATGAAGGGAAAAGATTTTCTAAATAGAAAGGTAATTAGTGGGTTTTGCTGATCTCCTTTTCTTCATTTCAAGCATTTATGCTACATGTTTGTTGCAGTGGGAGAAATCATCAAAGCAATTGTTTAGAGGATGGAATGGGTTTGCTTCCTGTAAATTAGGTTCTGTAACTTACTGGAAGCATCCTTGGTCTTTGACATAATACTGTCATTCTAAATATTTCAGATTTTTTTTTGAGATTAAATAATCTCTACATTGTACCAATGCAAAAACTTCACATCTAATCTGAAATCTTCCAAAATACCTGTTAAACTAAAGAGGAGAGCTTATATTGTGACTATAATTCAAATGTGGTAGTAGATGCAGTGGGCAGGATGGGAAGGTTATACTGACTTGCCAGCACATTTTAAAATATCACTGTTTAGTGTTCACTGAGGATCCTACTTTGATTAACAATTAAGCACTTTTCACAGATAAGGAGAACAGCCTTACCTGAGTGTTAAATTAATGCCAGCTACCTGTCTAATGTTTGAGTGCGATAGTTTAGGTGGACAGGCACATATATTTGGAAATTCCTCTTTTCTCAGTGTCCTTTTTTAACCTCTCTTCTGATTGTGTACTTGTAATTTAGTAGAAGATACTATCAATGCATTTTTCTTAAAGAAAAACTATCATGTTAATTCTTAGATGCAGGAACTGAAATGCATTTTTCCTTGCCTGCTCTTATGTTTTCTTACTGTAACTTAATGAATGTGTAGTAAATTTGTTCTGGCTAGGAAGTGCATTTAAAGACAAGGAACAAAAACAGATTGCCTGGATTTTTTTTTCCCCACAATTAGAATTTTGTGTTCATTGATGCTTTGCATCCAAACTGTTAGATTCAATACAAACTGCATATTAAAGGTTAGTTAATGCTGCAGAATCCCAGAAAAATCAAAAATGTTAGTTCCAGAAATTCAATTGTACTTCAGTTTAAATAGTTTTTAAAAAATATATTTTAACTTGATCATTCACAAGAGTTGAAGTATTTTGTGTAGTGAAGAGCACAGTTATTTATTTCTCTCCTAAATCTCAAGACAATATTCTGTATTGTTTTTAGTTCTGAAATCCATCAGGACCTATCTGCTTACAGAACATGACGGTCTGAACAGGCAAAAAGCATTGCCATCAAAACCCCTTGACAGGTGTGAGCAATATTTTCAGCTGGAATGAAGATCCCTGACATTTGAAAGAGTAAGAAATGCGTGGAGATACTAATTCATGTTTTATGTAGTTTATTTTGAAGTCTCTTAGGAGTTCAGCTTTGAATTTGAATTTCATTTTGTTGAGGAGTCTTCTTTAATTCAACTGAGGAGACACAAACCTGTAAATTTTCTCTGGCAGTCAGCTCTGAAAATGTGTGTATTTCTTTGTTCCTGTTGACTATTGGGCTTTATGGAAAGATTTTATTTGTCATATTTGTGGGCATTTTTATAATGATACATATATTAATGACATACAGGGACATTTAAGTGCATGTTTGTGCATGCCCATGAATATATGGATGGATTTACATAAGAAGCCATTGTATTTAAATTAAAAATGAGCTCCTCTTTCTTCATTCTGTGAAGAGGGTGAAAAGGAGGTGTGAGACAGGTCTCTTCAGTAGTCCCATCTCTTCCCTCTGTCGTGATTTGTCTTGGTTTTAAGGTGGAAAATGATAAGAAAACAACTTTCTAAGTTGCCTTCCCTAGGAGCACTACACTGTAGTTTGCGGGCTGGGAAAAGGTTTTTACTGAGACTCCAGTTGTTTGAAAGCTCAGAAGGGATAGAACTGAGATTCTTTTTACCCCATTATTACCACCTTTATACATGTGCACAGCTCAGTTTCATAATTTTCAAGAACTGTGAGGTTTTAGCCATTTTTTTAAGGCTGCTCAATATTCTTATAGTACTTTGTTTTTGAAATAATGATTTCTTTCTGTACAAAGGATTCCTAACTGCAATTGATCCAAGTCTGCAAATTGAGCTGGAGAAATCAAGCAGAACATCTAGAGGATGGGGAACAGTTAGGGTGAGTTTCATCTGCATTAAGTCAGTCATCTGCAAGTTAGACTTAGAGCTAGCTCTCTTCAGAGGTGGTCAAAAGAAGCAGATCAGATGAATCATCCTCTGCAGGTGTCTGTTTCCTCTGGCTATGCAGAACACTTAAGAAAACTGCCTCAGAGATCTTGCTTTTTGACATATAGTCAGCTGACATGAATCCCACCTGCAGTGACTGCTTATTTAATATCAAAAAGTCAAACTTTCTCATCACTGGGAACTGCTAAGTTGGAGGAGGAATGGAAGGAAGTCCTCCAGGGCATTGCATGCTCTTCTTGTTGTTGGATTGTGTTGGATTGTCCTTTTTCCTGTTGCTTTGTTACTTCCACCCTTTTGGTACTTTGACCAGCAGCAATTCTATTAAACTACATGAATGTGATTCCTCCTTAGAAACCAGGATACATCCTATATGGATCCTCTTGGGGAGGAGGAGGAATAATAGTATGTCGTAATGTAAATCTGTAAAATAGATTATTTAAGGCCACTTAAGCAGTTTTAGTTTTGATTTATCTGAGTTTCGTGATCTTCTCTCTTGCACACGCATACAGAAATTTATATTAAAAGAGATTTTTGAAAGAAGACAGCTAATAGAAAACAAGATTGTCATCAGTGTCATTAATGCCTGTTCAGTTTATTGAAATTGGAACAGACAGAGCCTGCAGAAATCCCTGTTGCTGGGATTATCTGATAGCAGCTGAGGTGTTGATAGCATATTGTGAGCTAGAACAAAGTAGTTCTTCAGCAAATTTCACACTGTCGAAAGAACACAGGAGCCAGATTTCTCAGCTTTATTCTGGACTTTAAAAAGGAGTGTTCCTTAGTGAATACGTGTTTTTCATGTAGTTTGACTCATCTTACCCTTCTTTCCTTTAAATTTGTCTCCTAATTCATTATTTGGCTGGAGTGCAAAATACAATTGTAATTCTGAAGGTGCTTGGAAGCAATGATTTCTTAAATCCTTACTTACAGTATTTCCCTGTCAGGAATGATGCTTTGAAGGTATTTGCTGGAATCTAAGGAACTCAGGATTTCTTCTGTGTTTGGTAGAAAGAAGCTCCTTCAGAGGGTGAATCTGAATCCCTCTCTGTTGGCTGTGCAGTGAAATAAAAAACCTGAATCAGGACATAAGTTTAGATGTTCCTTGACTATCTATGTTTTAAACTTAGGAACTGTGCTATATTTATTGCTGAAGTTACTCCTGCAAGATTACAGTAATAATTCTGTAAACAGTGTTTTCAGCCAGCAATTTGAATCTGAACAGCAGCAAAAGGTATGATATTGCAGACATTTATGTGAAACTTCTACCATTTTAATTTTCTTATCTGTGACTTGAAAAGGATAGCAAGGAATTCTCAGGATGTATGTGTGTACTAAATGGCAGACAATTTCTCTGCTCCTTGTATGGGTGCTAATTCCAGTGTTTGTCTCTCATTTGGAAGTCAAATGCTCTTCTTTTTTGCTTAGTGGCATATTTTGTTTAAAGGACTTTATGGATTCCTAATAGTTACAGAGGATTACAGGGGTGGCTTCTCTGAGAGGCTGCCAGAAGCCTCCCCCATATCTGACAGAGCCAATGCCAGCTAGCTCCAGGACAGACCCAGGGCTGGTCAATGCCCACTGGGTGGTGGTAGCACCTCTGGGATCATGCATGTAAGAAGGAAAGTTATTGCAGAGAAGCAAATTGCAGCCAGAGAAGAGAGGAGTGAGAGTATGTGAGAGAAACAGCCCTGCAGACACCAAGTGAAGAAGGAAGGGCTGGAGATGCTCCAGGCACTGGAGCAGAGATTCCCCTGCAGCCTGTCATGAAGACCACAGGGAGGCAAGGCTGTCCCCCTGCGGCCCATGGAAGTCCGTGGTGGAGCAGAGATCCATCTGTAGACACCCCCATGCCAGAGGAGGTGGAAGCCTGAGGGAGTCTGTGGCCCCATGGGAAGCCTGTGCTGGAGCAGTCTCCTGGCGGGGCTTGTGACCCCACAGGGGAGCTGCGCTGGAATCTGTTTCTGAAGGACTGCACTCTGTGGGAGGGACCCACACTGGAGCAGTTCATGAAGACCTGCAGCCTGTGGGAAGGACTCAAACCTTGGAGAAGTTCGTGGAGCAGTCTGCTGGGGGAGGGTCCCCATGCTGGAGCAGGGGAAGGAGTCCTCCCTCTGAGGAGGGAGAGACAATATGTGATGAACTGCCCGCAAACCATTCCCATCCCCCTGCATTGCTGGGGGAGGAGGTAGAGAATCAGGAATAAGGTTAAGTCCAGGAAGGAATTAACCCACCCCAGGGTGCGGAGAAGGTGTTTTCAGGATTTGGGTTTACTTCTTATTATCTTACTCTGTTTTATTGGTATAAGGTAATTTCCCCAAGTCAGGTCTGCTTTGCCCATGGCAGCAACTGGTGAGTGATCTCTCCCTGCCCTTATCTCAACCCATGAGCCTTTCATTGTATTTTCTCTCCTTTACTCAGGTAAGGAGGGAAGTGACAGAGCAGCCTTGGTTGGCTCCTGGTGTCCAGCCAGGGTCAACCCCCCCATAGCAAGGAATAAGGAAACTTGAAATTGATACAGCAGGTAGTAAGGCTGATTTCTCGTGGTGTTTTCTTGTCCTTTGTGCCTTTTTCTCAAGTTGGCAACAGTTGTAGACAGTGACATCGTGTGTTAAGGTGAAGAATTTCACTTTTCCTTGGTACTCTCATCTTTCACAGGTTTTTTCTTTTGTTGTTATTATTACTATTTTATTTCAGTATCCATCGAATGCTAAGACTATCTGTATGCTTTATCATGCTTTTTGTCTTCCATGTGTACGTACATTTTACAGCTCACTAGTTATGCTCGCTGACTAAATATCCTTGGAGAGAAGTTGCAGTATCAGTAAACAGTTTCTTTTACTGAGAAATTTGTGTTTAGATTTTGTTCAGTAAGTTAAGAAATGCCATCTGGAAAAGAGTTGGTGGAAGTGACTGGAAACCCAGAGGGGTCTCCATAGGAAAAGAAGATTGCACTGTAAAGATGCTGATTGTGGGGATCTGTGGTAGACGTGTAGTGCAGTGCAAGGAATGGAAAGGTTGTCCCTATTTCTAGGAAAAAGGGGTAAATGGCAAATAAATGCAAGGCAAAATTGAAAAGCAGGATTTCTTAGTGAAAGGAAAAGGAGATACTTTGGGCCATTGTGTAGAACATGTTGCAGCCAGTGACATAAAAATATATAAACCAATGTTTTGCTGTTAGTATAGTTTCGGAGATGATTCAATATCTTGTAGGGTAAAATAGAGGCCTGCATGTGTTAGGATTACCTACTCACAAGCACTTGAAGGGCTCGGAAGTCAAATCTGATTTCAGGATATGTGTGCCCCAGCAATGACCCCTGCTGATGTTGCAGGTGTGGCAATGTGCTGCTGGCTCTGGGCACACAGGGAAGAAGGTATTCAGCTCTTGGGTGCTGTTTTCTGCTTGAAGATCTTTTTCATGTCTCTTGAGGAAAAGGAAATAGGCTGTAGAAGCCAAATCTGCCCAGGACCTGTCAGTTCAACCACACGGGTCAGTCTGTGGGTGCATTGAAGGATGAGACAAGGAATGCTAGTTGGAAGAAAAACACTTTTTTTCCATAATATTGGTAGGAAAAAAGTGCTAGGCTGAATTATAGAGGCCTGCTTGTTTGGTAACTGTAATGTATTCCCTCTTTTTCTCCCCGTTGTTTTCATTTGTTTGTTTAGGTTGAATTTTCCTATCCTCCCCTAAAACCTGGAGAAGGACATGACAGCCACAGTTTACCAGAGGAATGGAAGTACTTGCCATTTCTTGCCTTACCAGATGGCGCTCACAACTATCAGGAAGGTAAGAAACGAGAGAGAAAAGTTGTGTGTACTTCTACTGCAACCCAGAGACAAAACCTGATATCTGAACAGGTGACCAATGATTCTTTTTACTATTAGACTTCCTGCACTTTTTGTTTAATTTGGAAAATACATTGGCAAGGATATGTTCCTTCAGAGTTTAGGTGAAAGTAGATCCTAAAGGTGTACCTCCTGTATCAAGAATTCCGATGCCAATAAAAGCTTAAGGGTTACATATCAATATTGCATAGTCCTAGCACAAAGCAAAGCTACTGGCTTTTCAGAAGTTCTTTGAAGGGTGAATAAACTCTCCTCCACTAATTAAGAGATTCTTAAAATGACCTACAAGTCATGGAAGGCCGTGTCAGTATAATGGCGTGAGCTTTAAAAGTGTATTTGTCGGCAGAATAAAGATAGAAATATCCATTTTCCATATAGTCAGCAGCAGGTTCATTGCACTTTTTTTTTTTAGTATTGCATTTATTCTTTTATTAGCATTTCTATTCATCCCTGACATTTGTATTTGTGTCCAGTTGTTTCATTTTTTTTCTGCAGAGCAGACAACAAGGAAGCCACTTAAAACAGCAAAATCACAGAAACCCTTTACTACTACTTTTAATTAGTTGGGTTTTTTTAAACTTGATATGCTTAGCTTCCTTATTGTCCACCTTTCGAAGATTTCGTTTGGAAACAAAAGAAATTTATCAAAATAATCCCTTTCCTCACCGCAGTAAAAGTGACTCTGACTCTGCTCTGGGTCACGATTTTTGCAGGATTTCTGCATTGTTAAATGCGTTACAAGAAGTAGGCTACATTCAAAGCTAGGAAAATCACATGCAGCTGCATTTCCCTGCTCTCTCTTCTCTTAGTACCATTCCAGTTAATACTCAGCTTTGGGTGTTTTTGTTGCTGTACTAGAAGAATATAAATGTTTATTTTTTGGTAAGGAAAAAATGAGCATTGGCAGCAAAGTGGAAATACATATTCTTATGTTATGTAGGCAAGAATACACATGAACTTGAAGCAGGCAAATAGATTTTCTGATAGTAATTATATTTCATTTACTGTAACTTCATTAGATATCTGGTTTTTGAGTTTTAAACTAATTCCCATGGATAGTTGCATTTGTGCAAAGAGGATGACTTGGTACAGAAAATCGTCTTACAGGCTTTCTAAAACCCTAGGTGATCTCCAGAACGTAAACTTGATCAAGGGAGTCAGCTTTTTAATAAAAATCCCCCTCTCTGTTGATCATAATGCATATGGGATTGTCTCTCCTGTTCATTTTCTTACTATGAAGCAAACAAAAAATTAATGGTTGGTTTCAAAAAAGATTTCACGTGTATTTTGAAAGGAGAGGACAACTGTTTTCCTTTACTTGGGCTTTTGCAACTTCTTTGCAGTAGTAGCAGGTGTGTGTGTATATGTCAGTGTGTGTGTGTGTATATCTCAAGCCATAAAAGTCTTTCTCTTCTCCTGTTTTATGGATACTTTTCATTTTCATTTTGCACTTGCACAGAGAGAGTGTTTTCTGTAAGACCAGGTTTCACAAATTCTTTTTGTTAGTATAGTGCTGGTGGTGGTGCGGATATCTACCTTGGCAGTGGTAGCAGCTACTCTAACTCTTCAACTGTGTGTATCCTCCTTGGTGTTTGGGGTTTTTTCTTATCTTGATTGTGTTTGCCCTTTTAATGGCATCACATTCCGAATTGTACCCGCTGACTCACAGTGCCTTGCCTTTGCTCCTTTGTACTGACCTGGGAAAGCAGCATGCCTGTAGGTTTCAGTGGTGCTTCTCTGCAATAGATGCTTCTGAAAAGATGCTACTCTGCAGTAGATGCTTCTGAAAAGCCATGTCAGCTTGGTCTGGCTAAACGTGAAGCTGTCCTGCACAGCTGGAGATTCTTCCACAAATTATCTTGCGATGTGAAAACTAATTTGGGTTCAGACATAACTTTATAGGTGACTTTTTCTTTTTCTGTCTTTTTTTTTTTTTCATTTTAGAAAATAAGTGTGTGCCAGCACTTTCAGCGGTAAACCTTTTATAAATAAGTGATGCTGAGGATAAATATACTGAGCTCTTGTTAGTGACTTACAAAATAACCTCTTCTTTTTTTCTAGATACCGTGTTTTTCCATCTGCCGCCGAGATGTGGGGACCGAACCACAGTGTATGGTGTCTCTTGCTATCGGCAGATTGAAGCAAAGGTAACTTTTCAAGTTGTGAATTAATTATATTAATGAAATAATAGTCTTGATGCATTAACAAACCTAAAATTCAGTGGCTTGCATTACACCAACAGGCAAAAACTGCATGATTTTCTTACATTAAAAGTCTGTGAAAATGCTTGCAGTATGTAGGCCCAGAACCTGAGAACTATTATTTCCCTTACATCAGCAAGTGTATTGTGATCTTTTGAAATGTTCAAGGCAATTGAAAAATACATTTTGTGTCTTGAGAGCCAATCCAGCCATCAGCACCAAGGAGCAAAATTCAATTGACAGTCTGTCAGGTGGAAAAGTTAAGTTTCCAGGAAGTAGGCTTTTTGGGTGGAAAAAGTTGACATTTCTTCCCACAGAGAATTTGAGTACTTCCTGGGATCTAACCATGAAAGTGTAGGGATGCTTCTCTTCACCTGCTTCCTTTGCCAAAAGTACACTTGCAGAGTAGACTGGAATTTTCCCATTCATGGTAGCTGTTTAGCAATACCAAACTTTAGCAGTGAAGCTGAAAAATTGAGGAGAGCCACAGTATCACTGAGGATCACACTGAGGAAATTAAGTACTCGATCTACTAAAATCATCCCGTGTTTTCAAAAACAGTAATGGTAGTATGATCTGTGCACTTAGAATTGAGAAGTTATTACAAATTTATTTTAAAATTACTTCATTTTTCAGTGAATTGCTAAGAATCTGGTATTACATTTGGAATTTACATCCTCTGAATATATGACTTGTTTGTGTATTCTGTTTCTGTGTTAATTATGTCTTGATTATATTTCAAGTTCCTGGTCTTGCTCTAGGAGAAGTTTTACACATGCAGTTTTTAATTCCATTTCTTTTGAACTAAGGTCCATGTTGGTTTTCATTCACTCATTATTTTTGCACCAGCCTTCACTGTATTCTGTGATTTAGAGTCTTGCTGTATTTAACTATGCAATAACTTGGCTTTATTGTGCTCTTGATTCCAGTTTATGCTTTTTAGTAACCAATTAAGAAGATAAATAGATGTTTAAAATGATCTCTTTGGAACAACTAGAATAAAACCCAGTGTGTTTCATATGACAGCTCTAGCACTCTCTCCATCTGTCCTTTTTGATGTGTGGGCTGCAGTCCATACATTTTCTGTTTTGTTCAGTTAAGTGAATCATTTGTCCGTATTCTGCCCTCACCATTTCTGGGTTTGGTGGTAAGTGCTGGGACCATTTGTTCTGGCTGAGAATGTAGCTTATTTTGTGGATTAGCTTTTATTTTATGGGTGGCTCAAAAAAGATGCTTGGGTATGAAACAAACAATTTCTAGGCAGAGACTTTTTAATCTGGTCCCTTTTTGCAGATGATGTTAGAGAAGAGCAAGTGATTTGTTGTGGTTTCTCTCCCATACATTCCCCTGAGTTAAAATGCCGTTTCCTTTTCCAAGCTGTTGCCTTTTTCTCACGCTAGTGTCTTTCAAACAGTTCTTTGCCAATCATCACAGCTGTATTTGGATCTTTGCTGGACACAATGAGACGAGAATACAGCTCTGACCTGTCAGTGATATGACCCTTTTTACTAGGTAGAATCATAGAATCGTCATAGAATGGTTTGGGTTGGAAGGGACCTGAAAGATCGTCTAGTTCCAACTCCCTGCCATGGGCAGGATGCTACCCACTAGACCAGGTTTCTCAAAGCCCCATCCAGCTTATCCTTGAAAGCTGCCAGGGATGGGGCATCCACAGTCTCATTGCTTTCCTAGCCAACATCTACATGGTTGAATTCCTCCATTAGGATGAGAGCTTGCAAGCACGATGCTTCCTGTAGCTGAAGCAAGAAGGCCTTGTCATCAGGCTCCCCCCTGATCAGTCAGCCTGTAGTAGAGCCCAGCCAGGTGTCCTTTGTGGGTGTTGTCCTTGATTTTTACCCACAAACTCTGAAGCTGTTTGTGGCTGTTTCTCAGAGGCAGCTCTTCACAATCTAGTCATTCCTTAACATAGGGGATGACACCCATGCCTCTCCTTCCGAGCATATCCCTTCTGAAAACATAAGAGCATACTGTTGCATGGTTTGGCTATTCCACCATTGAAGATAGCCAGTTTTAGGATTTTGTTTAAATAGGAGGGTAGTATGTGGCAACTAGACTTGGGAAAGAATTCTTTTTGAAATTGTGCTTGGGTAAAAATACTGTAATACTTCTATTTCTTAGGCATTAAAAGTACGGCAAGCAGACATCACCCGAGAAACTGTACAGAAAAGTGTCTGTGTTCTCAGTCAGCTGGTAAGAATGTTTGTTTAACTCCCAGAACACTTTCAGGTAACCTTAACAATTGTTCTTCCATATTCTTATTTGGAACATTTGGCTTCAAACAGCTCTCTCAGCCATTGCAGAGTAACAAAATACTGAAGTAAAATTGAATTGGAAGGTTTGGCATTTGAGTGAGTTGCCTTGAATTGTGGTATCTGCTTGTAATTGGAAAAGTGTCTGCCTGTTGTCATGGATTAGGATACCTATTTGCACTTTTGATCCTTCTTATATGCTACTAACTCAATTTCCTGTGGTAGAATTGAGGAGTTTGGCTGGTATAATCGTAGAATGGGTGGGGTTGGAAGGGGCCTCAAAGATCATCTAGCATAGTAGCTGGAGAGAGTGGCTACTACCTTTCAGCTGTGAGGGAGGTTTTCTGATAGCTACACATGCAGCATATTCTTGTTTTGAAGAGATATCATTTATTTCTACCTATTCAGCAAAAGCTGCTGGTCACCAGGCAGGGAACAGAAATCCTTTTTGTGCTTCAAGCTGAAGAAAGTAGTATTACTGGAGCTGCATGAGCAGTGTTAAAGCAGGAAACTACTTTTCCAGAAAGATGTCCAGTGAGAGTATGGTACATGCAAATGGAAAGAAAATGAAATTATCATCATTTAAAATGAGCACAGGAGAAAGATGCTGGGAGTTAGCCGCTGAGGACTGCTCATCCATTAACTCCCTGTATAATAAAGTGTCAGTATTGCAAGATTAGCAGGGAAGAAGATTAAAGTTCAAAATGAGTGACTAAATAGTTTTATTCACTTGCTTTTGTGTTTGTTTTTCTTCCAAGCCTTTGTATGGGTTACTTCAGGCAAAGCTGCAACTCATCACACATGCATATTTTGAAGAAAAAGACTTCTCACAAATTTCAATTCTAAAGGTAACTGCCCAGTAAAATCCACACAGAACAGCTTTCAGTGTATGGCCACAAACTTTAGTGTTTTAGTTTAGTGCTCAAATATTCATTTTGCATACGTCATTCAGTTATTCAACTCCTGTAATACTTTAACATGAACTAAATGTACTACCCTAATCTGACAGAGAGTCAACTTCCTGATTTGTAATGAGATACAAGTGTGATTGTCAGCCTGTATCTCTCTTGATTGCATTAGTAAAATTTTGCTTTCTTTCTGGAATAAGCCATTGAAATCCTTGAATAAGTGAATTTTATTTATTCTGGATTTTGTGTGACCATGTGCCATTAACACCTTCTGGGTTTTTTTTTTTTTTTGCCTTTATTCTAACTTTTACAGGAACTTTATGATCATATGAATACTTCTTTGGGCAATACTTCATTAGAAGGGTCACAAGTTTATCTTGGTAAGTGACTTGTTTTGTACAAAGCAGCAGAGATGATGTTACACTAAACAACACATGCGTCTCCTGAGCTAATTTGTTTATGTGCATTAATAGATTAAGCACCAGAGGTCTGCATTTCTTTATTAATGAACTTAAATAAATGTAAAATGTAGTGTTGCTTTCATGATAGGAGTTAGTTGCAGGTTGAAAGCCATATTTCTCCTTGACCTAAAAGTCTGACTAGCAGCTGTTTATCTGCTTTTGGTAAACAATACCTTCTTAATTTTTAGATTGAGCACCCCACACCATCAAATTATTCAAGCTTGCATCTACCTGTTATTTAGGATATCTCACCACCCAGTTCTGACTCTTCCTTGTGTTTTCTGAATGTACAGTGTAGTATTTACTTCAGTGTTTCCCTAATGCTGTGTGGCAGCCAACAGAAGTTTACTCAGAGCACAACTATTCCTGTTATTATTATCTCTATTGTCTCTTTTGATGAATTCATCTCTATTGATGAATTCTTGCTCCTGCTGAAAAAAAGCAGGATTTTGTATGAATTCTGCTACTGAAATAACCAGGTTCACACAGAATCCATAATGGGTATCTTCCTCACACTGAAAAATGGTGACAAGAAGTGAGTTAGTATCCCTATGAGCTGTTGAACTGTATTAATTGCTCTCTTTTTGGTGTCTCAGGTCTGTCTCCTCGGGATCTTGTTCTCCATTTTAGACACAAGGTAGGCGTTCTCTACTAGATATAGAAAGCACTGCACTATTTTGCAGAGTAAAATGCTTTGTGAGGAACAGGAAAATAAACATATCTAGACATACCTGAGCTAGGAGTAAGAAGACTGTTTCCTAAGTACTGCTGCTTGCAGCCTCCTGATTTTTTCCCTCCAATTCCACCTGCATAACTTCAGTGAAAGCACATTCCAGACTAAGGAGGTTTGTTAGTCTGAGGGATTCCTGGAGATTTCTAGGTTTGTGTGACATTTTTTAGTCCTGTCCCAAAGTGCAAACGCTATCTCATTTGTGATCTTGTGTCTATTTCCTGTTTCTTGTTTGATGAATGTGATAAAAGACTATTGCTAAAGTCTGTAAAGACACAACTTGGAGCATTTTTCCCATGTTTTGTAAATTTTGTAGCTTCTGCCATCGTAGAACTTGAGGGGACTTGGACCTCTCCTTCTTTTCCTTATTTCTGTTGAAATTGAGTGTGTGTCTTATAGCTAAAGTACAGATAGCATTTAGAATCTTTTATTAACTGAGATGCATCAAGGAAACAACTTTGAGAATCTGAATTTCATGGTGTATTTGCACCCGCTCAGTAGATTTTTGGGGTAGGATTCATGTTTGTTTAACTTCAGATGTCTGCCAATCATACCCCAGAAGCATCTGTGTTTTTCCTTGAGTGTAGAGAGTGTGGACAGCCACTGCTAATCTAGATGCTTCTTCTCTAGGTGCCTAAAATTAGGTGAGGTGAATACTGTTCTTGGTATTTTGCTGGATTTTTTCAGTAATTCTGTGGTGGAACCCTTTTATGTTTATGCAGTTTACTGTTTTTTAAAATTCTGGAATTGCACAACATGTTCTTTCTGCTAAGCTATGTATGATTCAAATTACACAGCTCTTGTTTGTGGAGGTTTTGGTTGTTTTTTGGGTTTTTTTTGCATCTCATGCTATTTTTAAATGTGTGCTCAGGTGGAGAAAGGATGTTGGAAGACAGGTTTTCACTGGTCAAATGCATTTGGCCATTTGATAGTTATGCAGTGATTAGCATAAAACCTTGAACAAGAGATTATGCTTACACAGTATTTTTGAAAAATGGCACTGGTTCACTCACCATGTTTTTTCTTTTTGTGTTTTTTTCAGGTCTTGATCCTTTTTAAATTGATTCTTCTAGAGAAAAAGGTAACGTTTTGTAAGCTGAGGCAGGTAGTTTAAATAGAAATGCAACTGTTAAATTTTTTTCATACTTAAAATAGAAGCATCTGAAATCGTATCAACAACTTTGCATCAATATATAAATTGAGTTATTAGGCTAAAAGAAACTGCTGTGTGTTGATCTATCAATTTGGCTCCGCTTCTGTTCTGTCCACACTTTGCTTCTTTAGTTGGTATCCCAGCCAGAGTAAGTAAAATGTGATGAAATGCAACCAGAGAAACTTAACCTACTGTAAAATATAGGACAGGATACACATCATGCACGTAGGTACCTGTGTGGAGGAACTGGTAGGAAATTTGGCTACCTAAAAGGACACATACAGCTTTTCATTCAGAGATCCAGTAAGAATCAGTATAACTTCTGGTTCAGGCTTTAAATAGACAGACCAAAGGAAACAAGTGCTAGAAGTGTCCTTCACACCTGAATTGCTTGGACACCTGCAGGAGACAATGAAGAGAGCTGGATCTGTTAGGTCAGGCTGAACTCAGATTATAAATTGGTAATAACTGCTGAATTCTAGGCTCAGTGCTTGCTTTGGGTTATCTTACTGCCTCAGAAGCAATGCTATATTAGTAATTTAAGTGTAATATGCAAAATGTGAAAGCAGATGTGAAACTGAGACATTTGTTTGCTTCTGTGTTCTTATTAATGCCCTAGAACAAGAACTTTGAGTGAAATGACTGTGTATCAGCTGCCAGACACATTTATGCGGGGATTTTGTTTTGGTTTGTTGAAAAACATTGTTTAAAGTTTTGTTTCAGTTTCCCAAATGCTACTTTTTCTTCAGTGAACCTGCTGTGTTCAAACCCAACTCCTTTGGGGTGCTGAGAAGGCATGTTAGAATTTCCTGTTAGCTGCAGCTGGAAAGTCAGTAGGATTTAATCTATAAGTTATCAAAACAGTTGTGGAGGTGTTTCTTTAAGTCTGTATCCGAGACCTAGATATCTTTTGTGAGGCAGTAAATATGCTATTCCGTTTCAAAATAGATGTAGCAGCTTCTCCAAAGCTTTAGCACTTGTCACTTAATTCTGTAAGTCAGATATGCCTTGACATTTCTCAGTATTTGTTGATGAGAATAAATGCAGTTTCTGCATTAAAGAGGCATATGCTGAAGATGACTATATTAAAGGCTATGCAAAAGGTATACTTGAGAAAATACAATTATGGCACAGTAGGAGTCACCAGATCAGTTCAGCATTTGGGCATATACAAAGAAAATACTTCACTGAGCTACAGTTCTTTTCTGAGACTGCTCAAACTACAAGACACAAATTCACAGGAAGAGAGGAGAGAGAAGGTTTCCCAAGCGTGTTCACATTACTCAAACATACGAAATTGTTTTGAAAGTAACTGAATGCTTGTGGAACAAACCTGCAGGTTACTTTGTGTCTGTTTTTCCCTAAGCTCTGACAGGAAGACGACACTTGAAATTTCAAAAGAAAGTTTTGGTTTTCAGGCACTGCCTGTTTTCTGGTAGATGTTATGGTTTCAGAATAACTGTGGGAATCTGTATGTTCAAAGGCCCTAAATATAATATGCAAGAAGCCACTAGTGGTGCCAATTTTCCTTGATCTGAAAAATGCCACAGACTAATTTCCTTTAATCTGTAGCAATTTGGTTGATGTTTTTCCACAGGCTAAAAGAATTTTTTTCACCTCTCAGCTGTTATTAGGCTGGAAGACTACTTCCAGATGGTGATCATTTCACTTTCTGCTGCCAGGACCACCCAGTTTGCTGATGTAAATGCTGTGGGCCATGTAGTGGGGTTGGGAGGGATAAGGAACTGTGCATCCTTACAGACAGAAAGATGGCAGAGCAACCCGGTGAAACAAATACAGAAAAGTATTTGCCTTAAGTAGGTGGCGTACCCAAACAAAAACCTAGACTGGAATAGATTTCTTTAAAACAAGGTACTTCTTTATAGGTTTAATTATTTCTGTAGGCTTAAAAATAAGCTAGGCTAAGAATGCATGGTGTCTGAGAATCTAAACCTGTGGGAGTATCATAGGCTTTCTGTTGCAGTTCATTGCTATTATATCATGCATTTTTCATACATACATTATAAAGCAGCATCTTTAAAGTTAGAATTTTTGTTCCCATTGGAGTCAGCCAAAACTCTTTCCACAGATGAGCTGCTTGTTCTTCTTATCATGCTTTTTCAGTGGTTGTTGCAATTTGAATTCACCTATCTTGTACAATTTTTCTTTTTAATGTGTTTAGGATAATATACGTAGTCTGTTTTTAGCTGAGGTACAATTAAACATCATTTGGCCTGTGTTAAGGCTGTGTAAGTCTTTCTCTTGGTTCAATCAATTCACTACCTTGTAGACTGGCAAATACTAGTGGGACATGAGTCAGTCTCTTCTAAAGAGACTTCTAAAGTCTCTTATTTCTTACAGCAGAAGTCTCTTATTAAGACTAAGTCCACAAACTTGCACTTTAGATTTCATCATACACCTATTAAACTGGACTGCAAAGTCATGAAGTCAGATCATTCTGTATTCCTTTGCATTCTTGGTCCCACGTAATGCTCATGTGTGGTTTTTTACTGGTATTGTGCTGATTAAGGATGTAAAAATGGCATTTTTAAACAAGTTTACTTTTGTGGGGATTTTTTGGGTTTGGGTTGTTTTGGTTTTGTTTAATTTTTTTTCCTTTTTCCCTGAAGGCCTAGTTTGAAGAAGTTCCAGTAGTAATATTCAGTCTGCCTTCTGTTTCTTCTTTCATTGCTAGCCTTTGACACCCCCTTTTGAATTCCTAACTAATTTACTAATTCCAGTCTCTCTGATTTAATTAAGGAGATTCTGTTTTCCCATGTTGTGCCTTAAGTGCTTTACCAAAGTTAGTATCAGTCATGTCTTCTGTTTCCAAAAAATCTTTTTTGTTACATATGAATATTACTGTAATAAATGCATGCCGCATTTATCCTGTTTTTCATTTATCTACATATCCTTAATATAACTCCTTAAAAGAAATGGTTTTGCATAGGTTTGTGTCACTGTTCTGGAATGGAGATTATTTGGCCTCTTTGATTTATAACAGAGAATTTAATGTGCTACAAATGAGCAAGAATTTATGCAGCATGCCAGGAACAACTCTTTTCTGTCAGTCCTTCAGTAACTGGATCAATTTGGAAAAAAATCTTAAAAACTGATAGAAAAATCTGAATAACTGACAAGTGTGTTACAAACACATGTATATGTGTATATATATATATATAACATATATTACAAATATTATACAAGGATTCTATAGACATATTTAAATATTTACTTTGAACTGTTGTAGGAAGTTTTGTTGGTAAGCAGACTTTCTAATGTAACATAAAAAGCAGTGCCATGAATAGTTTGCATGTGTCATTTGTCATGCATAAGTGTAATGTTATTTTTCTCATTCTCCCCTCCCTAATTCCCCTTTCCTCTCTTGCATTCTCTCTTCCTCCCATTGCCCTCCCTCCTGCCACCAGGTGCTGTTTTATATTTCTCCTGTGAATAGATTGGTGGGAGCTCTGATGACTGTCCTGTCACTCTTTCCTGGTAAGAAGAGAAGTTTGAACTTCTTTTTATGTGCTGCCTGGTGATAACTGAGACTGGTTGTGCTGTCACTTGGAAATCAACTCATGTGATAATAAAGTTAGGTTGATACGTTGCCTGAAAAATGGGTGGCTTGTATGCATGTCCATGTATTATGTACGCACCTCCGAACACTTACTACTTGCACTTCATGGGTTGTTTCTTGTGCTTAATTGGAGCCACTGGATTTTCTGTATTTCCTGTGGGTGACATAGATGGGGCCCCTGAATAAGTCATGCGTTTGTGTAGAGTTCCTTAAAACCCCAAAATACAAACTTTTCCTTCCACATGTGCTCTTCAAAAACAAGCACTCAAACAAACATAACCCCTAACCTTGCTAATCCTTAGCTATTAACCAGTCTTCTTAAAGCAAAAATGTTAGGGCAGATTCTTTAGGACAGAAAGCATGGGGTTTGGGTTTGGTTTTTTTAACACAGCCCTCCCTCCCCAAAGCAGTGTTTTAAAATACATTATTTCCTCTATGTACACAAGAGCACTTTTTTTTTCCCCTACAGAAGTCACTTAAATTTCTATTGAGATGCTGATATTCGTGTGTGCTGTTACTTTCCAGGTATGATTGAACATGGTCTTAGTGACTGCTCACAGTACAGACCAAGAAAGAGCATATCAGAGGATGCTGGCTTGCAGGAAAATACACCACAGTTAGATGACTATGCTTCTGTGTCTGCTGCTGATGCTTCAAATGCAAACTTAGGAATGGGAAAGGGAGACAGGAAGATGGCAGGAAATAATTCACTGGAAGGTCAAAAAGCAAATGTGCCTTTCTCCCAGCCCGAGAAGACTTGCAATGGAGCTCAGTCCTCCAATGGTACTGTGCAGCGCTTGAAAGTTCCTTCCCGTGCTTCTCCAGCGTCCTCAGAAAGTGACTGGGAGACCCTAGATCCCAGCATTTTGGAGGAGTCTAATTTGAAAGAAGGAGAACGTGAGAATGCAGCATCAGAGCAGGCAGAAAATCTTCGGAGCAAAGGCGTGAGCTCTGAAGGCCTTCCCATCACTGTGCAGCCCCAGGCAAACACGGGGCACACGGTGCTTGTTCAGGGACTGGTGTCTGGGTTGGAAGAGGACCAGTATGGGATGCCACTGGCTATTTTTACAAAGGTAAGCGTGTTCTTTGTGGTACCTGGTAACTCATAAAGACTTTTTTTTTTTCTCAGAAGTGGCTAATAATTTTGGTTACTGAACTCCAGGTGGACAGTAGGGTACTGCAAAACATGTAAGTATGGTCTCTCCTAGGCAGGTGGAAAGACCTGAGAAGGTTGTGCCCATGCATATTTGCATTCCACTTTCATACCTATACTTTAAAACTATTTGCAATTTTTTTGCAATTTTACATGGTGGTAACCTGCAGCCCCACTGTGGTTAATAAATGGTATGTAGCAGAAACGACAGTTTTCTTTTACTCTGAAGAATTGGTGATCTAACCTATATAGGGCAAGATCAGAGTACTTCAGAAGCCTTTAAGATACCTTAATCTAAACAAAGATTCTGAAAGGTCTACCTTTGCTGACACCTAAGCGTATGTTTTCCTCTTTTAATTTATGTCTATATATGTATTTTTAAATTTATATGTGTATATGTGCACAAAATGTGTGTATAAATGCATATATACATATATACACACACACACAAAAAAAGATAAAATTTCACCCTTCTGTTCATGATAACTCTTTCTGTTTGTCTGTGTCTCTTTGTCTGTGCATGGTGCTGAGCTGCTGAATTTTAAGTTTGCACTGATGCCTAACTGAACTCCAGTATTCCAGAATCCCTTAGGACTCTGATAGGCATAGTCAAATAACAAGCAATAGGTCTGGTAAGTAGGGCTCGTTAGTAGGGCTAGTTTCCCACAAAAACCAGGTAAAATGCATCCCTTTTAAAGATACTGCTACCAGTAAAAGAAGTTATATAGTACATTTCATTGTTTTGTTTTTAATGTAATAAACTTTTAAGTGAACATTTGCACATAGTAGGAAGAGAGAAGATTCAGATTTATTTCCTCAAGCTGGTGATGTTCAAAGTGTTTTTTCTTCCTTTGGAGGGGTTTATTTGCATTTCCTTGCAGAATATGGTCTTTTATGATTGTGTTTAAGCTTCTCACTGTAGCTTTCATTGGAAATAGTAAACTGTGTGGGCCCAAGTGAGCAGCTCAAATGTCATTGCCCTGTATTGCCTCATGTCACCATTAGAAATGCTGTTTCAACAAAGATGTGCATCTGGTGTTTGTCCTTATGATCTGTCTAATGTGAACTGTAGCCTGTAAGTTGTATGTAGTCTTGTTCTTTGAAAATACTAGATGGAAAACAAGAATAAAATAATTAATAAGGGGACCTCCAAGTGCAAACTTTGGTTTGTAGCTAAGCTCATCAAATGGAAAAGAACTTTAAGGAAGTTGACAGTTTCTACATGTTTACTTTCTGTTCCACAAAGGTGGATTTATTGAGTTCATCCAATGTAATTAAAGCGGAAAAGGCTTTACATGTCTGAGTTAGCAGAAAAATCTGATTCAAAGTTACAGTTTTAACCACTTACTGGCAAGTTTACATCTCTTAACTCAGGATTGTTTTATGCCATGCCGTGGAAAGACTAATAAATCTGACAAATTCGAATGGGAGGAGGTTTTGCCAGGTGGTATAATACATTATCCAGGTACACCTGAGCATAAGGGAAAATAGCTTGTGGTACTTGTTTCTTTAGTACCAGTTCTGTAATATCTAATAGGCATTTCATTTGCACTCTTTTAAAAACGAATGGAGCATGTTCATGGAAATAAAAGTTGTTGTACTTACAAATGTGCATTTGGAAACTGACATTTGATACTTTAAATCGTGAAAGATTTCCCAGACTTTGCTGCTTTAGTGTACAGTAATTAAACCTTCCTTTTCCTGCTTCTTAAGCTGTATTTTTTGAAACCTTTCCATTTTAGGTTTGTGATTCCTTTCAAAGCACTGTTGTTCCTTTGACACAGGCTGTTTGTTTTCAACTGATAAGTGCTTGTCATCTCTAAGGCCATCCCTGTGTCTAATATAACAAAAGGGAGTAGTTATGCTCCTTTCTTCCATATGTTTCCAGTTACCACGTACTGGGTGATAAAGTGTGTGTGCTCTTTGTTTCTGTCCAGTGTGCCATTAGCCCTAGGGAATAAATTGCTTTGGGCTTTATGCAGCTGAACAGCTGGAATTAGATGTCAGGGCTATGTTGATCCTGTATTTAAAAAGAAATTTACCTACATCTGCCTCTCAATAATCCCTCAATGACTAACTCAAAGCCTTTTTCAAAATGTTTCAGGGGTTTTTTTTAATTGGAGGGTAGGATAGTAGATTAATTTACAACCCTGAGGTGTCTAAAAAACACAGTGTGTTGCTTTCTGTCCTGCTCCTTCTTAAAGCAGGCTTGCATATGCTTATCAAAAATTGATTGCTATCTCTGGTGTCTGGAAATGTCCACCCACAAAATGTGGATAGCTGTCTGTAGCTTTCCTGCATTATGGGCCTCACAACTACCGGAAGACATCATGTGCACAGTCTCACTGGAGAGATGAATCCTTATCTCCATTGGCTTCTTGTCTCTGAACTGACCTGAGGCCTCATTCTCGTTGCTTATTTTTGCTCTTATACTGCTTATTCTGTTGCCTTATAAACACATTTAATTCTTTGCTTTGGATTTCAGTTTCAGTCCTGAGACTGAAAGGCAACACAATCTCTTGAAAAATTTAATTCATGTGGAATCCAGTGGCTTCGCTTTGCAAATGTCATGTAGCAAAACAACAGATGATTGTGGCTGAAACTGTAATAACCAAGGTTCATTCTGGGTGAAATGTGCTGGCTTTTATTAGGAAAACCTCTGAATACAGACACTTTTTTAAATGTTATCTCTCTAAATGTCTCTTGCCGCAGGGGTACCTTTGTTTGCCGTACATGGCGCTGCAGCAGCATCATCTCCTGTCGGATGTGACCATCCGTGGCTTTGTTGCGGGAGCTACGAATATCCTGTTCCGTCAGCAGAAACACCTGAGTGATGCAATTGTGGAAGTATGGATCTTCACATCTGAGCTGGGGGGAGAGTGGGGGCAAGCTGAGGTTCTATTTTAAACATAGCTTTACAGTTTCACATGCATGCCTGAATTTTGAATTATTTCCATATGAAATAAATTCTCAGCTGCAGAAGTTTATTAAATTTCTATGACTTGAGAGGACAGGGTTAGATTAGCTGTGCAAAACTATTGTCCGTGTTTTTATATGTATCCAATATTTGAATTTGTAGGGCACTTGTTAAAATTTTTTTGTGTTGGTGGTGTAATTTTATTTTTCATGTCATGGGCTTTTTCATGGCTTTGTAGTGAGGTCTTCAAAAATAAGTGCTTGCAGATGAGAATCAGATGTGCAGGTACTGATTTGACTTCCTTCTGATTTAATCAAGAAGGTAAAACCACAGTATCTAAAACACCCACTGTGTCACTTCTAGCAAATAGACACAACTATATAATCAGCATCCGGTAACCTAAGATGGTTCCATATAGGTAATCAACTTAATAAACAGAGGTGATAATCAAAGAGCACCATACTTCCCCTGCCAAACTTTCTGCCAAATCAAATAAGCGGCTTTTACTGTGTGCCAAGGAAATGATCGAATTCTGGATATATCAGATATATCTGGCTTTCTGAGAACAGTTAGTTCATTGTTTCTTTGGCCATTTGTTTCTTTTTGCTATTTTGGGGGAATGAGGGTTTACGTTTAGGTAGCAATATGTAGTAGTGTAAGTTTGTATAAGCAGTTTTATTTAGATAAATGTTTACCCTTGGAATTATTTCAAACAGATAGAAGATGCTCATGTACAAATCCACGATCCAGAACTCCGTAAGATCCTGAACCCAACAACTGCTGACCTAAGATTTTCAGATTACTTGGTGAAGCATGTAACTGAGAACAGAGATGATGTGTTCCTTGATGGCACTGGATGGGAAGGAGGAGATGAGTGGATCAGGGCTCAGTTCAGTGCTTATCTTCATGCCCTGCTTGCTGCTGTGCTGCAACCAGGTAGAACAGATACCTTGTCTAGGGATGGAGATGAGGGTGGACATGTCAAGCATTTGTTCTGTTGCTGTCGATGTGTGGTCTGTCAGTGGATCTTCCTCTGCCTAAAGTTTCATTTAAGGCTGCTTTTTCAGTTGTCTTTGTCTATCCTTGTTATTTCTTGACAAGCTCGCCATTAATCCTTAATTCACAGCCTTACAGACACTTTCTTATTAGACTGTCTTCTTGATTTAATTAAGTTTTCCTCATAAGTAGAAGTACCTGAAACCTGTCTATGATGAGACTGTTTCAAATCTGAGTGTCTTCTAGACTGTATTGCAACCTGAAGTTAGTTTTGGGAAACTACTTGGATTCAAGGAGACATGGAAGTTAAGCATCTGCCTTCAGGAAGTTTTGCTAGACTGTTACAGCTCTTTTCCCTTCTTGCCATGGTCCTAAGAAGGGATTCACATAAGTGAAAAGTGTCACCTACAGGCTTTATAAGCTTTTGTTTCCCAGAGCTCAACATTTTTTGCGTTACCTCAGATGGAATTCTCTATGTTCCAACCTTTTGTGTGAAAATAAATAAAAGAATCAGTGTTTTTTATTTGTGGAAAATGTTTAGTTTGCCCTGCGCACACCCTGTTAACTTCATTCTCATAATGATTTTTTTTCTATTCACACCAATTAAATTCAGATTTCGTTTTGTGGTATTTGTGAGAAAACATGGGATTGAGAACTTGATTTTAAAGTCTGGAAGACGCTAAGTTCTTGGCCTGACAAAATTAATATTTTAAGAGGATTACCAGATTGGTATGAAATATCAGGGTTTTCTGGGAACTCATACTACTTCACTGGCTGGCTGTTAAATTATTTCCTATACTCTTCAGTGTTTTAAAGGGGTTGTTGTTATAAGTTTATTCCACAGTATTTCCTACTGCAGTTTTGGAGTGGATTTGGGAGTCACTAAATTTGAATGAGTAATAACAGTACAGCAAAGCCCAGTGTATCTGACCAAGACCAATGCAAATGGTGGTTTTGTTCTTGTTTGCTACGTAGCCATTCTCTTCCCTTTCCTGTCATTGCCCAGAGAAAAAGTCAAGAGACATATGTTTGGATTATTTTTTTTCCCCAGTTGAGCTCTTAGAGGTTTATAAATGAACTAAAAATAAGAAAAGTGGTTTTTAGCTTTTTTTTCCCCCCTCTTGTCCTGGTATTGTATATTTTTGACACTTTAAAATAAACATAAACCGCTTTTGAAGTACCCAGGTTTTAGTACTGGAGTTCTAATTGTTATTGACTTGATAAGAGCCTGGAAAAATGAAATTTTTCTTTACAAGAAGAAAAGTAATTTATCTTGTAATTATTACGTCTCTAATGAATTTCTGCAAATTCTCATCTTTATTTTACTTTATCAGACAATGAAAAGATTTTGTCAGACTTTGGAACAGCATTTGTGACAGCCTGGAAAAATACCCACAACTACAGAGTATGGAATAGCAACAAGCATCCAGCTCTTGCAGAGGTAAATTCTAGGTAAGGAAACTTTTTAGTATTTACTCTTAATTCTGGGCAGTGGTTTTATGAAGAAAAACATATCCAGAGTCAGGAGAAGTGAAACTTATTCAAGTTGATTGTCAGCTGTCCCCAGCTACAGAAAGTTTGTCATTCTTCAGGAACTGTCCTCAGATGGTTCTGCTTTTTATTAATTACTTCCAGGTGTACAGGGAGTAGCGTGTCCAAGGTTGTCACTGGTGGGGGTAGGGGGGAGCTGGCTGTTTGATGTGTATTTTCACTGAAAGATTCAACAGTGCCAGGCTTGGTACCACTGTTGCCTGTGCGTATGTTTTGTTTAATGTTACTTTAGCATTTGTTTAGTTTTGTTTACTATTACTGTACTGCAGGGAGTTCTGTTTGCTTTTACTTTGTCAGTTGCTGTAGTCTGAAAAAGGTTTTTCCTTAGACCTACAATGCTGTTTTGGTCTACTTAGGAAATGTTTTTTATTTGCTTTGTGGTGCTGGAAGGTTTAGAGTGTGAAAGAGTGTTAAGGTGTTTTGACTTAGTGTGAAAAGGTTGTTAATATCTCATCTGTAAATAGAAGTCATCTTGCAGGTAGTTCATAAGAAATCTATTGCTGAATAGTCACTGCAACCCAGACTTCTGTGAAGTGACAGAGTACTATATCTGCAAAATATTTTTTAAACTTTTTTTTTTGGTAGGGCACAGAGGGGAGTACAGCTAATAGTTATGTGATACAGATGCATCATGAAAAAGAAATTAATGTTTTCTTGGGTTTTTCTTCCTCTTCTAGCCATCCATTCCAGGGACAGTACTCTGTATCAGATGTTAAGTTAAGATTGTCACAGTAAGTACATAGTACCTTGATTTGTATTTTTTAAAAGTGTGGTCAAATGTCAATAACTGTATAACTGTTGCTGTCATGAACTAGACAAGATAAGATTCAAATTGGCCATCTTCATGAAACTATGCTCGATGTTCTTTCAAAACATCACCACATCTAAAGATGAAACATTTGCCTGAAATAAATAATAATTAAAAAAAAAAAGTCTAATGCACTATTTTGTGTTGGACTTTATATAATAGAGCCTTGATTTTTTTGCATTGCAATTATAAGGCTTTTGTACATGTATTTTTAATTTTTCAGCTAAAGCTGTTAAAACTTCTGTCAGTGATTTGACTTTAGGTCTCATTATTAGGAGACAACAGGGTTTTTTTTCTTTCTAATTAGCTATTTTTTACCAATGCTAATACAGCATTGTTCTAAAACTCAAAGTTCACTGTATGCATGCTGAGATGTGGTTCAGTTCCTTCAAATTACAAGTTACAATGAGTTTTGCATAGTTTTTTTATTGAACCAGCCTCAGCTGAACTTTAAGTTCATCTCAACTGCTGCCTTTAGAATTCAAGTCTAAAATTCGGTGGTGCTTGTTTTTTCCATAGCTGTTCAGCTCTAACTGAAGCCAGAATTCAGCCTGGGGTTTATGTAGCAGGCAGAAATGATTCTTTTCTCACTTAGCTGTGCTGACCATAAAACAACAGTCTCTCTCTCTCTCTCTCTCTCTCTCTCTCTCTCTCTCTCTCATATTAATGGATGATCTTTCTACAAAGACTTAATTTGAAAGCTCTGGAGGTGTCTATAATGTTGATATAATGTCTATAATGTCCCTCAGGGATTGTTTTTGTCCCCTTGTGTGAAAGGGGAGTTACTAACTCATCTGGGTAGTGTGAGATCAGTGTAAAAGGACCAGTAGTTCTTAGTGTGCTTCTAAGAATAAACAGTGCCTTTATTCTGCAGGTGGGACTTTGATACCAGATCCTCCTCAAAATTACTTGCCTTTGCAAACTGAGCCTAAACTTGGTTTTGGTGTATTCTGTTTTTTCTGCTTTTTCCATCTACACTGAAGATTTTTGAAAGTGGGAAAAGAATGTGGCATGATGTGTTGTTGAGTTTCACATTAACAGGTTTGCAAAGCCTGAAATGTGGACTTGAAAGTTACAATTTAAAACTAAATGAGATTATTTTCAAGTGATTGTACTTGTGCAGTAGAACTGATTGCTTTTGTGCTTTTCTTTCCAAATGATGATAATGTCTGTCATTTTCATGCATTTCTTTAACAAAAGAATGAGTGTAAACTGTCCTTGATAAAAAAGTTAATCTTAGACAAAGATACAAAGTAAACTCTATTTAGAAAAAAAAGGACTGATCGGTTACACTTGCTGTTGTGTTTAAAGGTTATGTATTAGGGCTAAGAATTCCCAAAACTGCTGCAAATCTGACTTTGTGATTTAGATCATAAATGCATTTTGGTAAACGTTTAGGAAAGATTGATTGAGCATTGGAATGGGCTGCCCAGGGAGGTGGTGGAGTCCCTGTCCCTGGAGGTGTTTAAGGAATGACTGGATGTGGCACTCAGTGCCATGGTTTGGTTGACAGGGTGGTGTTCAGCCATGGGTTGGACTCAATCTCAGAGGTCTTTTCTAACCCGATGGAGTTTGTGAAAGGTTTAAAGTGTGCTGTATAAGAATGAACCATTGGCTGGTTTGATTTGCTGTCCTGCTGGCAGCATCTTTTCATCCTCTGAGAAGTTTGCCTAACTGATCTCTGTGGATGAGTGCAGGAATTAGGCTTGACCATATATATGAACTGTATATATATATGTATGCTCTGTAAGTCTGTGTGTAATGGTGCATACTTTAACTAGTTTATTTACACCTGGGAGTAATAAGAAGTCAGTCAACTAACAGTCTTCAGTATCTCTCCTGTTTAGCTCAGTGCAAAACAGTGAACGTGGAAAGAAGATTGGAAATGTGATGGTTTCTACCAGCCGGAATGTGGTACAAACAGGAAAAGCTGTAGGTAAGAAATCTATTTAAAATCAGTTTACATCTAAGCTGGATCTTTTTTGAAGACGCATTCCATTTATATTTTGTTTTTGTCCAAGTGTACTTTATAACATGCACAAATCAGAGCAACATTTTGAAGAGTAAAGCTGCTGATTGAGGCCCCATATATTGTGTAATAGTGGGAAGAGAAGCAGCTAGACAAAGAAATTAGTGTGCATTCCTTCTCCAGTGTGGCCTGGAGATAAATATGGGAAGAGAGATGTTCAGGTAAGAGATCCCATGTAATCTGGTAAATACTTCAACCACGCCACCATCAGCATTGAGTTATTCTCAACGTTGATATCACTTTGACTGAAACTATCCAAAGCTGGTTGAGATCAGAAAAAGTCCTTGTGTCAGTTCCTGCAGATATTGCAGCAGTCTGTAATTTTCTGGAAAAGCACTTGTTGCACTTGAACAGGGGCATCATCACGTTGTCATCTTGCAGTGTGAGATAATGGGAGTTCACCTGTTTAAGGGTCTGATAGTTGTTTGGCAGTAGCTGTGCCAAAAATTGTTTAACTTTCTCTTTTATTCCATTGGAGTCTGTCTTTTCTTTTTGCTGTGGGGCACTCTGGCCAGGAGTGCCTTTCAGCCCAAAGTCTACCAAGCCTTCCCAGCCAAAGGACATCATAGACCATTTCTGCTGAGCCTACTGTGTTCAAGTTCTTTGAATGTTTTCTGGCACAGACTCTGGAATTGGATTTTAAATCCCAAATTGGACAACTGATTGAGTAATTTTTAAGTTTTTTGAAAAATATTTCTTTGTAGCAACTCAGTAAACATAACACTTCACTATTGATCTTGTTTTGTATTGCAGGTCAGTCTGTCGGAGGAGCCTTCACAAGTGCAAAATCAGCTATGTCGTCATGGTTCTCCACTTTCACACAGTCAACCCAAAGCCTTGGGGACTAAATGCTGGTTTGGCAGAATGCTGCTGACTGTTTCAGGTGCAATCTATCTCTGAGCTGTAAAAAGACCACTCCAAAATGTAGGAGTGGGGATTAACTACCCAGGACCAAAATAAGGTGTATGTTGCTTGCAAGCAGATGTGGAATGTTATTATTCACTTTCCCTAGAAGTATAGAAGAATGGTGAGTGTCACCATACAATGGAATGGCATTTGCAGTATATTGGTTATATTTAAAATGACTACTTCTCTTTAAAACTGAGCCTTTGCAAAGACATTAGCAAACGGGGCTTGTTGCAAGCCAAATGTGTTTGACTTTAGATTTGTACATTTTCTTGGATGTTGAAGATATTTATGTAAAGTAGTTCTATTTTTCAATCCAGATAGCCAAATGTTTGTGAATTCTTGTTAGAAATAAGCAGAATATAAATAATAATTCCTCTTTTAGGTTGGATTTGAGAGAATCTCTGCAACCCTTAAAGGGTGGAACTTTCTCGCTTTTACCTGCAAATTGAAATCAACAAGGTGCAGAGTAAGACTGTGGCTGACAAGGGGTTTTTTTTCCTCTTTCCTCTGTATCCCTGTAGAGTTGTTTGAATGAATCTGTCTCTAGTTTTCTTTGTGTCTCCAAATCTGTGTGACAGTTGCAAAATCAGTAGTTTTTTCATGTTATGCAGTAGGCCTTTATACCTTTGCATATGTTTTGGCTGAGTTTTTCCCCTGGGACATGAATGGGATTCCAGTTGGAGAGATCTCTACAGGGAAAGTATTACAAAGCATTTCTCCCAAATTGGGATTGGATCATAGACAGTTTTGTGAGGTCTTGCTCTATTAGGATGTAATTACAAAATTAATGTAGTTGCATACATATGAAGTACTAAACGCACCCAAAACTAGCACAGTAGCAAACTCTGCGTGTTTTGGGTTTTTTTTTCCCCAGTAAAGTTACGAGGACTCTTCCAAATGAAAATCAGCTATGTGGATTTTCTGTGTCGACTCAGGGAATGTGCTGTTTGGATAATTGCTTTTTTCATAAGGAAAGTAACACTAGAATTGAGAGTAACTAGAACAGCTCAGTTCGTATCCTTGTGTGAAGAAATTTAATAGTTTATTTGAAAAGATGTGGCATAATGCTGTATTTCCTATGTAACATGCATGTGGTGTCTTCGTACGCAAGCGTATTGCACTTCCTACATTTCCTGATTCCAAGGGAGATTATTTCCTGTGTTCTTGAAATGTGCGTGCCTCTATATGCCTTCTGACATCCCCACATGTTGCTCTTAACATTTTCTACATTACATTATCAAGTGTTCCAACTTCTCTGTACCAAAAGGCTCTTAGTTTATTGCCTCATCAGTATCTGTCAGCATTTTGCCATGTTCTTTTCTGGGGCCAAGATTTGTAGCCATGGTTATTTTTCCTGTTCCTCAAATAAAATGCAGCAGCTGTACAAGAGATAAACAAGAAGGCTTGAATGTTTTTAAAAAATTATGTTTAAATTCCTTATGTGCATTTATAAAGCTAATAGAAAAGCCACACTTGCATCACATTGTCACTGTCCAGCAACTCGGTTGTCGGTTTTTTTGCTTCAGTGATTTGAAAACTTGGGATCTGGTTTAAAGCCTTCTTTAATTTTTTTTCCGGACAGACTAGATAGAATGACTGTGGAAAACCTGAAAGTAAACAGCTGGTTTGAGTAGTTTGATTTGAGAAGGGCAAAAAAGGCCCCTAAAGCTCTACTAATTTATTGCTTCTGACTCACAAGTAAGATGTATCTATCAAACTGCACCTGTTGCTCCTGGTCTCTGTGTGTCTTTGTATATCTCCTAAAACTTCTGATGCTCTTTTCTGTTTTATTCCACAACTCTGTAATAGGCATTTATATCTTTTCAAAGACTAGGTATTACTTTATATGCAGTGAAGTAAGACTAGAGCTGTTTATTCATGGTGTGTCTAGAGTTTTCTGAATCAGCATGCAGATAAGAAAATAACCCAAAATAATCACCTGCTTTTGTGAAATGACTAACATTTTATCTGCTGTCTGGGATTTAAGTAGTCAGGTCCATGTTGTAATGAAGACTGGAGAAAGGTCCGTAAGGGGTTTAAGCACCTATAAAACTAACTTCAGCAACTTAAGGCGTAACTAGGTAGATTTAGGCTTAGGAGCTCACAATGGTGAGTTCCAGAAGCCAGGCAAGTGGTTGGTATTTATGTGTACAAGCTGTAGAAGCAGGACCTTCAAGGGTCCCTTTTCAATATCCTTGTCTTCGTCACCTCCTCGCATGAATTTTCTCTGTTGAATTCTCAAATGCTCCAAATTTGTATGGCAGACTTAGTAGCTGTCTGCATTCCCCTTATTCCCACTGATTCCCTTGCTGGCCTAGGGATTTTAGAAAGCTGACCTTTGTTTGTTTGTTTGTTTTCTGGTGGATTAATCTGAGGAAAGAGAGAACGAGGTGCCCTCATTGGCTGCTTGTTGCTTTGTACAGTGACTCTGTTGTGATGCTTCACAATTTTTCTCTTATGGGCAAGAAAAGACCAGACAGATCTTTCTCTGCAGCTTTTTTCTCACTGTCCCAGCTGTCTCTGTTGTGGAACCAAACATACAACCTGATTAAGAGTATTTTCCTTTCTTTACAAATGACAGAATAAAAACCGTACGTTACTTTTCGGTCTTTTTAAGAACTGGCACCCTGCTAGCAAGTTGGACTCAGATTTAAACTCAGATTTAAACAGTGATTAAGACTCACGGAGAGTGGGTGGAGATGAAGTGATCTTCATAATTAGTTGTCTTCATTAACATCGACGCTTGCACTCCAACATTTGCTTAAGCTTACTTTTGGGCTGTAGGAAGGCATGCAGCCACTGAGGTTCATCTAACCTCATGCAGTTCTCTTTTTAATTTAAGGCTTGTAACCTCTTTAGTTAAATCCAATGCAAATGCAAGTTATTTTCCTCTCCTCTGTTTTAAAATTTCCAGTGCAGGCGTTATTAATTATTCAGAAAGATTTAGGCAGTCAACTTCCATTTCAAAAGCCCTGACATCCATTTCTGCACCATAAGAAACAATGGGTCCTAAGTGAATTGGTGATAGCGCCTCTAATCAGTCAGCTGTGAAGGTATTGTTACAGCTCTGTCGTGATTTGATGTTGCAAAGGTATTTCTGGCTGTCAACATGCAGCACACACTGACTTACAGGTAACACAATAGCACACCTCTCAACTTCCTGTCATGACAGGCATCAGCCTCAGCTTTTTGTATGTGCCAGCATTTGAGGAACTGCCTGTTGAGCATAGATATGAGATGGAAGTCCCCCAAACCCCACAAGACTTAAATATTGCTGGCCTTATATTTCATTTGACCAAAGTGTTCAGCATCTTTCATCAGTCATTTTCATGTCATAACCTTAATTCCTGTACACATCTTACATCAGCTTCCTCAAATGTTACAATTTAATTAGAATTTTTAGGTCAGTGTTCTGGTACATTGCACTTGTTTGACTTTGTACTTCTGTTTTAAGCACCTTTGTAATTAAATATAATATTTTGCCTAAACAAGCTTCTGATTTCCATAGAAATTATTACTAAGCAGAGAAACTAATGTGGCAGTATTTAATTGTAAAAGTGAAGGTGTGAATGCAGTTTTTAAACATAGAAACTATTGCTTGATAATTGAACATACAAGTAATGTATTTGATTTTTCTTGTACTGCTTGAAAAATAAAATACATCCAGCCTGTTTAAAGTTCCATCTGCTCAAAAAGCTGTATTATTTTAATAAATTAATTCCACCAGAAGACACTTGCAGGCATCTGGTTTTGATATTGGTAGCTGCTTGTAATTCAGTGGCAGTCTTTTTGAAATTTGTCTTATTTGTCTTCCATTTAAACTGATTATGGATGCTGCTTTTTGCAAATTTAGGACAAGAGGATCCTCTGGAGTGACTTTTTATTCCCTGTGGGGTGCTGCTTGTCATGAATTGATTGAAGTCCTCAGGAGGTCACAGACCTCTCTTACATTGATAAGAATTTCAAGTATAACTAAAATTTTGGTGTACATTTAGCTTCAAAATAACTTGTAGTTTCTGTGGATTGTGACATCTGGTCAAAATCAAGATGCTGTGTAAATTAATTGCTGCACTTCCAGTTCTCTGCCATAGTGAGCTGTTGTAAAACTTCAGAACTTCTACTGCAGCTGTTGCTGTACCTGTCTGAGAACAATTTGGTAAATGGGTGCTTCCAGAAGGAGGAAACTGACTGCCTTGGGTAACATTTAGATGTGAATTAGACAAAGGTTATGTCTAGGGAATGGTTGCAGTTCCCTAAAATTTGTTAAGGTTTTTCCGACTGTGTGCAAGTAGTTGTACAAAGACACTGAAAGATAAATTTACATCATGTTTTTTATGCTCTGCAATTTCACTTTCTTGCAGGTATTTGGTTTTCATTAAAAAGGGCAACATGGAGAGCGTTCATTAAAGGGAGAAACACTACATTATTGTATTATGATTAAAGATGTATGACAAATTGCTTCATGGTGTTTTGAGTCTTTAATGCTATATTAGAGAAGGGACTGACTTTAAAAAGCAGGCACAGAGCTTTACTTCTGTGATGTTTCTGGTCTTGACCCCATTCTTTAGCAAACATCAGAAGCAGTGTTTGGATTAATAAAAAAATAGGGAAGTGGATCACTTCTGTCAGTTAAATAGTGACCCTTACTCAGATTGCCATATTCCCTGTGAATTGACATCGTATGTGCATAACATCTGTGCATAGGAGGCTTAATCTCAGTTGGGATGGAACATGGAAGTCTAGCTGTCTTGAGTCAAAATTGTTTAATCATACATTGTATGTAATGTAATTATATAATCTTGTAATAATTCCCCAAAATCAACTAATAAAGTAAGGTGGTTTTTTTTGCTTCTCCACCTGAATTTATTGACTAATATTGATGAAAGCGCAATCAATCACTGTTTCCCTTAATAGTAGCAGAGAACACCTACGCAATCTTCCTTTTTTTTGTCTGAATCCAGATCACCAATAATGTGGCACTGCTTTCTGGATCAGGTGAGCATAAACAAGCAGGAATGTTTAGGCTGAAGGAAGAACAGTTATTTGAAGTGAAGGCAGATGTACAGCTATCATCTTGTCTTAAAAAAATAGGGGAATTAACATCACTTGCATACTATATGAAATAGATGGAAAATACTGGAGAAGGGAACTCAGTTGATTTCTCATCTCTAAAGAAATGCACAGAGAAACACAGTGGAGAATTTAAAAGTCCAGGCATACCAGAAAGTGGCAAAAAATAACACTGAGCTTAACGTACTGCCTAATATGACCTGTGGTTACTGACTTTGCTGCTGTGAATAATTTGTGTGTATATGGATTTTGCCATGTGCCAAAGAGCTGGCTGAAGCATATGTCAGCTCTTAAATTTTGCAAATTGTTTCATGTTTCTTTTCTCTTCAGAAAAAGCATGTGTTCAGCATTAGATTAGCTAGCTGTGTTTCTTGCACTTTCCAAATAAAATCTCAGTGTCAAGATTTATCTTGATGTTTAGCACATGATCGGAGTATTCTTTAAGGTCTACATGACATCAGTGCCTTTTATTGTTAGTTTATTTTATTGGTAGGACCTTTTATTGCCCTGTTTACCAGTTCTTTGGTCATGTTAATGCAGCAGAGTGCCCGTGTGTATCCAGTACCGTTCCCTGTTTGAGGGGATGAAGTCAGGTCATGCTCCAGGTGCCCAAACTTCAGCACTTCAGTAGTGGGGTGTGTACAATGCCTAAACCCTTTCTTTGCTGAAACAGAGGTGCCTGGTGTCGCAAGTTAGACCCGGCCCCAGAAGAGCTGGGTGGTTTAGAGGAGCAGGGCAGAAAAGCAACACAGAGATACTTCTCCTTCACCTTCATGCCTGTTCCTTCTTCCACGCCAAAGGCTCTGTGACTCAGTACTGACCCAGGTCTTGCTCTCACCTGCTGGTTCAGGCTGTTCACTGACCTCTTCCATACTGCAACCTGCGAGCTGTGTGAAGATGTACAGAGGCCATAGAGGCTGGCTCCTGGTGTTGCCTTTCCCTGGTCTTAAAATTAAAAGCCAGACACGGTTAAGGGAAAAAGGGGTTTTTACCTCGGTATTTATTTAAGGATCCTTAAGGTGCACTGCGTCGCCAAGGTGGAATGCGCCGAAATGCACCCTCCAATAGATTGCATATACAATTTATAGACCTTGCAAATTAGCATATCTATCAAAGATTCCCCCATGAGAGACTTGAATCAACTCCCCATCTTGAGGAATTCTCCCTTGGATGGGCTTATTTTAGTTTACAGGATGTGTTTTAGAGAAGACCTTTGTTTCCCAGGATAGCATAGGGCTTTCCAGCCTCCAGGAGCGAGGCCTCCAGGATGTTTGGTCTCTTAGCTTAACGGAATATTAAGTTTATGCTAAGTTATCCAACTTAAGGAATTACAAGTATGCATGCTAAAAGCACTGAAGATACATAAAAGTTATATAAAAGGGTGTATAAAAAGTATATTTAAAAAGGGCAAAAAATCAGCATGGCATCACTGGCATCAGGAGCCAACCCTGCATTTTATGGGGTATCAGTATCAGTCTGCTGATCCTCCTCCTCTGGGCTTATAGGCTCTGTAAGAACTCTGCCTTGCTGAACTGTACTCATGAGAAATGTTGTAGGAGGGGGGTATTTTAAATACTTCTGAAAGTGGAACTAAATGGAACTTTGTGTGGCTAATGGTAAGCATGAAGTGGAAAGAAACTGGTTTTAAGGGTGAGCCTGCTTCAGAGTCTGCCTAATTTATACCTCCTTTCATGTAGGAATCCAGAGCAAAAAACAGAAAACAACTTGAAGGTAGCTGGAAATGGGAAACAAAGGAGGAAAAACACTAGCCTGGCTAATAAGTTCAGTGGTCTGCAGGTTGGTCCACAGGTGTCCCTTAGCTGTACTGCAATATGGCAGGTGCTTGTGCATCTTAACCGAGGCACTGAGAAGTGAAATAAATACTGTGAAAAACAGTAGTGCCTTAAATCTTAAAAATACTTATAATGTTATCAAATTATTTTCCCCACAAATTTAACTATCTGTCTGATCCTGTTCTCTGTAAAGCTTGGCACAGTTCAGTGTCCCAGATCTGACTGATCCTTTTCAACAAAAATTAAACTTGCAATTATTTATGTATTTAAACAATAGCAAAAAAATGATAGAATCTATTAAAAATTAGCAGAGGCCAGATCACTTTTTTTATTACTTTAGGTAAGTGAAACTGAAACTATGTAGGACTGGCTTAAATTAGCTTCACCAGAAAAGAGGTAAACTTTATTGCAACTGTAGCAGAGCTTGAGGACCTGAGTTGATTCATTGAAACTTGTATGTAAATGTACTTCAAAGGCAAGTACAGGTTGAATAGTCTAAGATTAGAATGAAGCTTTGTAGTAAGACACTAGTTAGATCTCTGTGAAGGCTTTAATCATATTTGCTCTATTTATGAAATGAGAACTGCATTTTTTTCAGCTGTAGTCTTTGTTCCTGCAAAAGTCTTTCTCTAATTCTACCACTAGTGACCACTTCCAGGCAGATGACAATGTTTGCCTGCACAGCTTCCTTCTTGAATTATTCAAGGAAAGAATTTAGACTGGAGAATAGCATTTACCAGCTGTTTTCCTTTGAGGATGAATACTGGCTCAGCAACTAGTTGTGTAAGTGAACTAATAATGTCTTTAGCAGTCACTAGAGAACTGTGCACCACTTGGCTAGTCTTGTCTTTAAATGCCATATTATTAATAGCAAATAAATTTTAAATAAGGTACTATATAATCTTGGGCCACATAAAATACAAAACATACAGGTAACATATAGGAAAAAAATATTAAAAATGTAGATGAGCAGGAAGTCAAGTAGACTGTCTCTATTTCAAAAGATGTTCCTAAATGGATAAAATCAAGTTCTTCCAGGTTTTGTAAGGCAACTGTGACTTAGAGCCACTGCAATTTAGTATTTCCTATTTAGTATTTCTTATTTCCTATTCAAATTCACCCCTTTTTTTTTATTTGTTTGTTTTCCTTTGGTAAGAAACTACACATAAGATTTTAAACTCAAGTTGAAAGTTCTTAGTAACAGAACGAGCCCACTCTGCTCCTTCACTAGCTATAGATCATCTGCACTTAAAACACCGAAGCCTTGTCCTAAAGCCTAATGCAGCCTGATAACAGTAGGGTGAAGTGAGAACCAGCCACAGAACTGAGCAGCCCATCCAGGCTGAGTTACTTGGA
This sequence comes from Edolisoma coerulescens, assembly GCA_013397115.1. Taxonomy (NCBI): domain Eukaryota; kingdom Metazoa; phylum Chordata; class Aves; order Passeriformes; family Campephagidae; genus Edolisoma; species Edolisoma coerulescens. Next base: position 1,001,335 of record VWZW01005045.1, read on the forward strand.
TACAGCTCTTGTTTTTGCCTGAGCTATGTGATTCTCCAAATTGCATTGTAAAGGAGTATCTCTGTCTTTCTTTTTATGTATGCGCCCTTGCACAGGCTTGCAACATAAAAGCAATATAAACAGACCTATCAGCAGGAGCTCCTGAGTCACCTCACACCTCTTACCTAAAAAATGTAGGTGTTAAAAAAAAAGTTTATGTAATGGTAAATGCAAACGTGTTTTGTCACCTTCATAAAAAAAAAAATTGGTAGCTTGCCATTGTTACTCTGAGTCCCATAAATCCTCACATGGCACAAAATGCCAAAGCATCAGGAAGAGTTTTATATAAGGCAGCTTTCTTTTCTAAAGTCCCTTTTCTAGTCAAAACCTGTAATAATTGTACAAGACAAAGCTTTGTAAAGCCCTTTGGGACCCAGCCCAAACAATATATAAGTGTTGTCTTTATTGAAGGCTGCAGTTGTATTTAGTGCAATAAGAAACAATTAAGGAAAAGCCAGCGACAGTCTGGACAATGGAGTAAATAAATTTGCTCTTGATTATTAAAGACTGAAAATAGGTCTGCCATCTTCTGAACTCAGAGAAAACATTCCTCCTTAATGCCTGCTGTTCTTCGCTTTCAGTAGGGCAGAATTTGTAGCATGAGTGAAGTGCTGATTTACAAAAATGGTGGCAGGGGATTCCAGTCCTATGTATTCATCAGATTGACTTCAATACCTAATTTCCAGCTTTTGCTGAGTAGTAGTGAGCACAGTCAATTTAACATACTCGTCTCCAGGCTTTTTGCAGCTTAACTATTTCTAGCTGCCTTCAATAAGCTACTTGCTACAAGTGTGCATGTGGTGGGAGGGTGGCATAGCTCTATTTATTTCAACCAAAAAGCACACTCAGGCAGTTGGATTCAGTCTTTTTTAATAAATTAATGTCATTCAAAATACAGTGCCAGAACATGATGCAGCTGAACATGCTAGTAAGGTTTGTCATGAAGCACCTGTGTTCATGTTAGGTTGGCGGCACCCCGCTACTGCTAGTGGTTCCTGGGATTAATGCCAGAGCAGCACTAGGCATCTGCTCTCCTGCACACACAGCACAGGATATTCCTGAAGTTTGCTCCCCCCCCAAAGTAAAAAACCTGACAGCTAAGGGATATCTATACACAATCACACTACAGTAATGCTTGTTATTAAATTAACAGAAAATAAAGACCTGGTTAATCCACACTAAAACTTTGTTTTACAATGGAAAAATACATCAGCAGCAGGAAGTAATATACATGAGCCAATGTTACTGTAATACAGAATGTGGAGGCATTTACTGATTAAAGCCCCACATAGACCCGCACTATGAGGGCTGGCAATTCATATTGCAAGCCCAGCAACTTAAGTCCACACCTGGTAATCTACCAGCTGCTTGGAAGACCTGTATTCTAAATAGACAGGTATAAGTTAGTGAAAATAGAATACATGCACCTCATCATACAGCTTGACTGAACCTGCAGTCATTTTGCCCAGCATGTTACCATACAATGGAAGATCTACCCTTCCTACCACAGGTAGATCCATGGGATTTGTTTCTTTTTCTTTTAATGGCATTACTATACCAACATAGATATTAGTATTTAGTAAGTGCAGCACAGTTCTTTAATTAGGCCACACTGACAATTATATAACTAGCACTTAAGTAGAATATCCAGAAGTAGTTAAAATGTAACTGGAAGATACTTTCAAAAGAGTTGTGACATCATCCTAGAAACAATAACTACTTTTTTTCTGATGCTAATTTTCCTGAACTGAGACTTTATAGAACTAGAATTAATTCTTTAGACAAGTCAGATGCTTAAGCTCATGATATACATATATTTTTCTCAATTATCAGATAATAGTATTTGAGATTATGGAAGCATATCTGCTCATTTCACTAATTCATACTGAATGGCGGCAAGTGTTAGGTAGGGCATAAAAATACAACTCATGAAAGACAGCTCTGAGATTTCCATCCCCAGACCTGTTCTTTCACAGCCATTTATTTCATTTATTATTTTATAACTGAGCACAGACTCAGTTGTGCAGTCTAACTTGGGAGCTATACAGGTGGTAAAGTAACCATCTCCCCATCCAGCTCAAATTCATCGGCTCCATCTGGTGAGAAGAGATACGTTGGAGGTTTCCACGGGGACTCTTCAAGGCAAGATGGATACAGCTTTCCTACAGTGCACCGGAAGTCTTTCCCCAAGTCCCACAGCACACGTTCTGATATGTGCTGCCTCAGGAACCAGCGGTCGAGTTCCAGGTCATACTGATAGGTGGCATACTTGGCTCTCTCGTTCATGTGGGTCTCCCGTATAAAGACACATAAGGAATTGGAGATGACAACGGCCCTGACGCAGGGGTCGGAATAGCGCTTGGCAGGGATATTGGCTGCCATCCTCCATTCGTTTTTATTCACGTCATAGATCTCCACTGTTACAGAAGACCCATCCACAGTACTGCTGGGGAGCCTTATACCAGAATTGCTGGCAATGTGCAGTCCTCCGATATAGAATATCTTATCACCAAAAGCAGCAGCTGAAGCAAAACATCTGCTTGTTTGTCGCATCGCCATCTCCACCCAGGCATCCGAGCGGGGGAAGTAGCAGTACATCAGGTTGTGTGCCATGACGTAGATGCAGTTGTGAACCGCCACGGCCGTGCTCCACTGCCACGCGCAAGGCAGGGGGCTGACCATGGTCCACTCGTCCTTCTCGGTATCGTACCTCTCCACAGTCCTCCTGTTGAGCTCGCCGCCGACGCTGTCTCCCCCGATTGCATAGATGTATCCTTCACAGCACACCAGGGACGGCTTGATGCGCACAAAGAGCATCGGCGTCTTGGGGAACCAAGTGTTCTGCTGCGCATCAAACCAGTAAAAGCAATTCACAGTTCTGAAGGCGGCCTGGAGTTTGCTGCTTTTACTGTGATTGGTTTTTGTGTTCTTCAGAGGAACCTGCCCGCCTGCTATATAGATGTCATTATCGGGAGTTACCAGCGTCCCAACCTTATGCAAGTCAGCAGGAGGGTTGCAGAGTTTGTAAACTTTCTCTGCCTGTGGGCTGTAACAGACAGAAGAGTAAAGACTACCAGGGTTTTCAGCAGCAGCTTCAATGAATATCATCATCTCCTCTTTTGTCATGCCAAGTCTGGGCTTGAAAAATTTGGGCATCGATTTGTACAGTCCTTGCACCACCACTGATTTATCATTAGGTGGCAAGCCTTGGAACCAGGCTCTCTGTGTTACTTCTGAAAGTGCATCGATCCGGATTTGGCTAAGAACAGAGGACAAATACTGCGAGCGTGATTCCGTGTTGTACTCCAGCCATAACATAGCAGCCTCACGCACTGTCTCCTCCTTTTCTACATTTAAATTGTCACTGCTTAAAATATCTATCAGTAGATCATGTGACAGTTGCATGAAAGCCTCCTGGTGGTACACAGCTGTGAACTTGTGCTCCACCATTCTTTTAGCACTCTGTTTTAACTCTTCACAGCTGAAGAGATCAGCAAAACTTAATAGACGCACACAATTTTCTGCATTAATTTTTTTGATTAAGTATTCTCTACATCGTTGTAAAACATCATCTACCTGTAATGCAAAGAAGAAACACATGAAGTCTTACACATAAAATTTATGCTTTCAAGTAGCACCAGCACATAAAAGTACCTGCATCTGGTGTTGAACAACACAGTACAGGCCTGGAATACTATACATACACAAAAATACAGCAGTGACTCACTCAACTGCTTCATACAGATCAAGTACACGATGTGATTATGTCTGCTGGCAAAACTAATTTTCTAAATGTTAGAAGTGCACTGGTTTACTTCCAACCTTCCAAAGGGACTGTCATACAAGGAGGGATGGCTACATGAGCAGATTTGGCAAGCAACTGCTGTCTATACTGAGTGAACTGAACAAAAGTATGTTGAAATGACTAAAAGAGGAAAGATCTTTTAAAAAGGTAAAGAATAACATGGTTCAGAGATTAGAAGCTGTTATTTCATCCTCTAAACATTCCTACCTGTAAGAAGCAGGCAGTTTCATAGAGCTGCTCTACTGTGCTGTCGCTTATTGCCAGGTTACCCGTGTATGCGTAGGTGATGATGATCTGCAGCGTGGCTGCATCCACATTCCTCAGGTGTACGTGTGTCTGTTTGCTCTCGCTCAGCCCACTCATGAACATTGCTCTGAGGAGAAACACATATTAAGACAAGGATCAGCAGTGAGTAATCTTAAATAGTCACCTGTAAGCCTTTGGTGATTACACTCCTAAAGGTGAACAGTCCTTTTGCTGGCCTGTTTACAGGTGTTTAGTATTTACCTTAGGCTAACATCTACTATTTAGGATAAAACATTTGAACACAACAAAAGCACCATCAGTGCCTTCTGCAGAAATACTTTATATTCATGCAAACTCTTCTGTGTTAATCAGCAGACAGCTCTAATGATTTTGGAGTTTTAATGATGCAATTTAAATCTATTTCTATGATAGGTGGTAAGAGGGAAGAAACATCCTCCAGAAAATACACAGCTAGATTTTAGATCCTAAAACAAAAGCAGATTTATGTAATGGACTGAGCTAAGTCATATCAAAAAGGATGCTCCTCTGGGAGGAGAAAAACTGGAGCAAGGACTAGCACTCTATGAATTATTTCTTACATACCATTCATCATAACATGCAGTAAACTTCAAATTTGCAGGCAAAAATCAGTAACAGAAAAACCTATCACATCTAGTCTGGGAAAAAAAAAAGAGCAAGTATTTCCATTACATCTTCCTGAAAAAGACTAGAAAGGCAATTTAAAACACGGTTATTGTTTCCTTAATGCTTTGCACACCTCTTACCCATTCTGCTATTTTAATTGTAACACAGTTAAGAACTAACTGGAATCTGGTACTATAAGCCACGTACTTGTCAATATTCTTAAAATAGGGGACATTGGTTTCAAGAGCTTTATATTGACTCAGGTTTGATATTTATGGTTGTGTTAAAACTTCAGTTCAAGGCTCTTTATATTTATTTGGGCTTTTTTTCTTTTTAGGAAACCAGGCATGAGAGAAGTTAGAAGGGACAGTGAAGGTTACTACATGTTGTGATGCATGGTATATAAGAAATAATTCATAGAGTGCTAGTCCTTGCTCCAGTTTTTCTCCTCCCAGAGGAGCATCCTTTAGTCCTGCTTCTGGCTGCAGAGGTGAAGGGGACATGGAGATACGCTCCCTAAGCAAAGCCATTCCAGGAAGCATCTGATACAAAGACAGTATCCCATGCCCATTTCTCTGTCTTCTTCTAAGCTCCTTAACTCAGGGCAACTTGCATTTTAGGAGGGATCACTGACTAAGCAAGTATCAACTTGCTGTGCAGTGATTTAAAGGTAAGCAAGAGGGTACAGGAGGGTACAGAGACTCCTCTTCACAGAAAGGAAGAGGGAGCTGTTGGAGACTGGCTCTTGCTCGCACACTGCCGAGCAGCCTGTGCTGGAGCAGGGCTGCACATCGTTCAGACACAAAGATGGAAGGTAAGCTGGCTGCAATCACACACAATGGCTGGATCACACTGAAAGATGCTTTGCTTTTCTTCCCCCTCCTTCAGGGAAGAATATCAATTTTTCATAATAAAGCTAAATTTAGGGAGCTGAGCATCTTTTTGTAAACCAAAGTAGAGAAGAAAAACAGAACATGACAAAACCACAAGTTTGATACTTCTTTCAACCAGTGCCAAAACCTCATTCCATAAATAATAAACAAACACATATGAATAAGAGATTTGACTGCACATTCTGATGCAGCACACTGGGTGGATTCATGACAGCTTTCCAACCTTATGATTAACCACCCACATTAAATCTGGCTACATTTCCAGTGGCTGTTATTTTACAAACTGTTGGAACTATGTCATCTGCACAGGGCCAATGGTAATAATTATTATCTAGTGATCACACAATACTTGTTGCTAAAAATTGGACCAGATTCATCTAAGATGAAAAAATAAACAAAAAAGCCAGCAGAGACAAAAAATTCTGTAAAAGTAATAAATTAATCCTTATACAGTTTTCTACAAGAAAGGAGACAAACTACAGAAAACATCTTAGATGTGTTATGTATAGCGAGCCTATCTCAGCAAAAGCAAATTTGTAAACCTTCCTGTGATTAAACAGGAAAGAAAAGTTATAATCCCTCCACAATGCATCAGGAAGGTAAAACATGCGTGGATGTCACCCCTAGTTTCAAGCTTCAAAATTCCTTCCAGACAGGCAGATTAATTATACTATGTTGCCAACAAAAAATGATTAATCACTGCAGAAAATTCATGGTGCCTCATCATCCAGGTCTTGCTATAAAGGTATTTGCAAAAAGTGGTAGCACTGAACGTATCTTATTAATAAAAATGTTTTGAAAGACCAAAGCAGGACATTTGGAAAACAAGAGCTACTGAACTAAAAATTTCAACTGTATCTTGGAGGGGGCATGAAACAAAAAAAAGAACCCAAACCACATACAGAAAAACTCCTCTTGCATTGCCACAACACTCAAGCAAGGGAAGAGTTTCTGGCTTTGCTGAGCAGAGAAAAGCAGATGATTCAGAAAAGAAAGCCATGAACTTACATAGCAATCCCTACTTTTAGCAGATGCTTCTACTAAGAAACTAGTTAAACATGACAATGGAATTCCCACAGCCAAGTCTCAATAATCCCTTGTTATCCTACCTTGGGAAATAAAATCAGATTAAGTATTTTAAAGATTAAGTGTGAAGAATAAGAAATTTACTAATTATTCAGACTCAATTAACTCCCTAAAGAAAATGAACCATCACAAGTGTGATTTTTTTTTCCCCCCCACACTTACTGTATAAACTACAATAACTATCTAGAATAAGTCCCAGGATGCTAGAAATTTTATTTTACTCTGTGTTGGAAAGTAAGGATATTTAGGTTTCTTACTTACTTCACTGATCTTTAAGTCTCTGTAACACACTGTTAATCAATTACTATTACACTCACAACCAGGTACCCCAGATTTTATAGCATTTGAGTACTTACCTGAAATATGAACTGCACGTTGCAAGAACCATCTTATGGCAGGGAAATTCAGTGCCCTCAACAATCAACACTATGTCAGTTAGCAACTGCTGTTCATAAAAGAATTTTAACTGCTCCAGCAAGGATACAGCATACTCTGTATTTATCTGCCTCTCGTCCTGGGTAGACATGACTGTATTCCATTAATATTTCCAGGACCAGAGAGAAAAGTCAAGATCTCTTCACCAAAGAAAGGTCAGTTGAGTGTTTCTGAAGTTGCCAGGAAAGAAATGGCAGGAGGTCTGTAGCCTTCAGAAGTGATACTGATAAAAAGGGCAGTGTTATCTTGAACTGCTGAATCAATGTTTGAGACTTTGACCTCCTATTAGGTCATCATGCTTTGATTTGATGTCCCAATCTGTTCAGAGACTTTCAAGAGTGTCTGCAGAGCTCCCGTTGAGATCTATGATGCAGCAAATGAATGAGCAAAAGTGAAGTCTGAGGTAGATTTTGTGGTAACATCTCGCAATCAAGGGCTGCACGTGACTGACTGAAAGCAGGAAAATAAAATTAATTTACACATTAGCACGTTTTGAAAAACCTTTCATAGTTACCCCTTAGAAGTAATTGTCTAATAAACATTTCTAAATTAGTACTTCATTACTTGCAATAAAACCCTTCTAAGAAAAATATTTAAACAACAAAGGTATCAAAGAGAAATGAAAAGCAGAGGAGTTTGTACATTAATTCTCATATGACCTGGACTCACAAATTATAATATTTTGTCAACACAGCTCCTAAGGCTGGAGAGTTAAAACATTCAGACTGCATTCCTCCTCAAAGAATTACCCAGATTTCCCACTGAGTACACCTGTGAATTTCATTCAACCATTGATAAGACAGCCCCTTTTTTTTCATTTCTACATTAAACATCAATTTTTTCTGTTTCTTTGTTTTTGTCTACTTAAAGCTTATCAATACCGGGCCACTAAAAATATAAATGCAGTAATTTCAACATTCCATCACTTTCCAACTAAACTCTCAACATCATCAGCAGCCTGTTTATTTCACCTTTGGCATTCTAGTAGAGATGAAACAGAACTAGCGCTAAGGATTAAAAAAAAAAAAAACCAACCATAATAAAAAAACCCCCTAGAAGTCTGTATTTCCAATGCTTATTAAATTCATCTGCTCCATGCAGAAGGGCTTCACCTATTAATATTTTACATTCCCTTTTTATCCCTTCCGAGTAATTTCCATACAGCCAGGTAAGCTTCACTGCTGAACACAGGAGAAAAGAAAAATAAGGAAATAACAGAAGCAAAGGGATGCTGGAATAGCAAGGCTTAGAACACCTACAGTGGCTACCAAGGTCTATTATCTTGTTTGGACATTTCTCCTCTTAAAAATGGGGTCAGGTTTTATTTCATCTTCCACATGAACCCAAAAACCTTATTAAGAATGGGATAGTTGTGACGGTAAAATTACCATCATAATGGGCACCAGAGTACCACAGCTATCAAATGCTTCCAGATTTATTTAATCTTGCACCATTCTTCTGCATTCCAAAACTGAGGAATAACCAGGACATGTTTGTCTTATGTCTAAGATGTTGCTATCACTACAGTTCATGATGAACAGAGAATGCAGAAACAACTTGCGTGAAATGACATTCCTTAAATTCCACACAAAAATACAAGATTTAGTGTAAGACGAAGGCTGTAGAAATACCTGCCAGCCACACCGAAGATCTACTATTTCAACAGAGCCCTGCTTGTAATACAATTCAGAAACAGCTGTCTTTCAACATTCATTCACTTGAAACAGATATGCTTAATTAATGCCACTTTAATTACTACTAATTTAGTGTCCCTGATCTTTTTCTTTTTCAGTGATAAATATACACAAACAGGAATCTCAAACTCTTGGTTTTCCCTGTTTGTTTAACTGGAAAGCAGTCCAAATAGTCAAACCCAATGCTCACTGTTCAAGGGAAAGCAGTTAATTAAGGAAAACAGAAAAGCCTTTGATACTTGGGGGAAGGAGTAGATACTACTGTGTGCTACAATAACAGATACTAGCTGTTACAACCAGATACAAGTCTGACTGAAGACCTTCAAGTTTCAGGTAACCTCTGAAGTCACTAAACCATAAATACATCGAGGATATAGAGATACTGCTCCATCTAAAGCAATGACCTTCTGCCTCAGGTCACAGCTTCTTTCCACCAAGTTAGTGTGCATCCCGTCTCTGCACCACTGCCCACTCTCCCGGTACTCTGAGAACAGCTCACCATGCAACCCAATCCATTGACAGATTTTGCACTGAACTTTAAACGGCTACAGAGACACACAGACTTCCTGAGTGTGTTAGGCCCACAGAAATAAATAGCTTGTGGCTCTGCTGGTATCCCGAGTCTCTCTACAGCATTGTTTTTCCTGGCTTAGGAGTAAAGTTTCAAGAACAATACAAGCCGGTGGATTAATCTCTGTTTGGGCAGAGCATCAGTAATACTAGGCTTTAGCAAAAGAACTCACTGATACCCTAACTTCCTTTTCTGATGTAATTGTAAAGAATATAAATATTTCTTCAGAAACAGGAGAAAAAGAAGAAAATTAATATGCACTGGTTCAGTCATTAGGTACCAGAACAAGTCAAGGATGCCATGGAGAAGTTGATATACACCTGTTAGTAAGATTAAAGACATTTTTGGCAGCTAGCTGCTGACAGTCAATAACTGAAAAAGCAGACCTGTTCAGCAGAAGACAAGCTGAAACTGTGAAATTAATTACTATAAATAACTGGAACATTTGAGTACGACCCTCAGTAGCAGAAAAGATTGAGGAGATGACAGGAGTCCTGTTGCAGAACATTTATGTGATGTGGATCACCTTTGAATCGTACATTTACAAAGCTGGAGTCTTTGGTTTACAGGAAACCATCTGTCGTGTACTCCAGGGAAGAGCACATGGTAGGAACATGCTACGTACACGATTCCTGTTTTCCACATCCATACTGTGTTTTGCTGCCAACAATAACCATTTGCTAAAGAACAAAGTTTTGTATTTGTCACAAAGTCAGGAGACACATCCCATTCCCTTGTAATGGAAATAACTACATCAAGGATCTTTGAACTTCTGGTCCAAAACTGCCATAATTTATATTGTCATTTGCCCAAGAGAAGTGAATCTGTTCAAAACATTAGGATAAATGGTAGGAACATCATTTAGTGCCTGGAAAATAATCCAAGATTACCTACCTTTCTCACACCTCTTTGGAGAGTTCAAGACAATTTTAAAGGAGATACTCTCCTCACTTTAGAGGCTGAAAAACTGAGACATTGAAATAAAAAGCAGCTTGTCCAAAGCCATGTACTTCCAAAGGAGAAAAGCAAGAGGCTTGGCTCTTCCCAATCTCAATCCAGCATCTCTCCCACTGCACTGTGCCTGGTTGGCATACAGTTATTGGATCTGAGATAAATGAAAAACTATGGAATTGAGAAAATGTCTACAGATGCACTACTGTCTGCTGTAGTCCCAATAACTATGCAGCAGTGGACATTTCTCATTTACGGATGAAAAGATCTATGGCTGAAGTTAGCTTAATGTCCTGAACTGAAATTCTGATAGAATAAAAATAATCCCTGAATACAAGTTCTAGGAATGAGACTTTCCCCTTCAGTGATGTCACTGGAGTGATCATTTTGTTCTGGGTAATTTCTTGGAAGCCAGCTATCCAAAACAGGACTGGCAGGTAGCTGCTGGAAGGCCACAGGGTGCTACATTGCAAATGAAACCAAGTAATCACCGGGTGATCCAAAGTACCTCCCTATCAAGCTGGAGAGCAACGTTAAGTAACATGTTGATAAGAGGGTTTGTTTTTAAGTAATTATTCCTTTTTGCTTAAGTAATTTTAATGAGGTGGCTTGTTAACACTTGTTCATGTACTTCAAATCTGAATAAGACCATTCAAAAAATTAGTCATCAAACGTTAATGAGTTATGGGATAGGCTATTAATTGCCTTCCTTGAATCTGTTTATTTTCTGAGGTCAGGCAAAGATTGATAAACAGAGATATATACTGCACTACATACATGGCAGTGTTAGCGCTATACTTCAGTGTGTAACATGGAATAGGTATATTGACTATTTCCAATTCGATAGGGAAAGATATAAGAAATACAGATATAATATTCTTCAACTGGACTTACTAAAAAAATAATTTATTTTTCCCCCAAATTATAAGAAGGGCAAAAGATATATAGGCATCTTTTGTTTTGGGGTTTTTTTTAGAGACTCTGATACTCAGAACAGTCCTTCTGAAAATCCCATTAATTAGTCTGTCAGATTAGATGCCTAACTTCCCACAAAATGCTGGGAAGCACGTAAAAGATCTATGAAAGTGTCACAGGTTCCTATCTGCATCTTCAGCCATCTAAATACCTCTTGAATTCTAACTTCACTAACTACAATTCACACTTTAAAAAACACACTTCATCGTCTATATGTTTGGAAGAAAAATTTTAAAAAACCCCAAACAACCAAAACTTATCTCCCTGGACATCAATTTATTTAATCTAGTTTTAACTAATTAAAAAAAAAAAACAACAACCTAACTTTAAATACTACTTTTGTGCACTTTTAACCAAATTCCTATTTCCATCCAAGGGCAGCTTCATAGAAATAACAAGTAAAAACACGCCTAAAGAAGTGAGTCATTCACTATTTTTAACATAATAAAAGGTCAGAATTTAGACCTGAATAACTGTAAGCCAAACTACACAAGCCTCGGTGTGTGTGTGGAGATAGCAATCCTCCCAGCTAGCAACACAGTACCCAGCTCAGGCACTTCCAATACTTAGTTACTAGGAGGGATACTCTGAGTTACAAACCAACCAGTTTCAAACTTATTATACCAGCTAATAGCAAGGGGGAATGTGAGTACTAAATCTGATTAGAATCAATTATGTAAATCGACACACCTAGCCAATAGATCTCAAAGATAGGAAAGGAAGAAAGAAAGAAGAAAAAGGAGTTGGAAGCTCTAGATTCTTGAGTAATGTATCAAATTTGCATCCTTGGCAGTGAGAAAGAAATAGGTAATTGATGAAGCAGTTCCAGACTTGGAAGTTTTCCTCTCTTCTAAAGCCATCAAAGGTGTCTTTGATAGCACTGTTGTCCAGAAAACTGAGGACATCAAGGAGACTCTAATAGAGCAACAATGTGAAATTTCACTAAAAACAAGGACAAATTTAGTCCTACAACTTTATCTTGAAAATGACTATTCACTTGGAAACTACTATTATTTTCCATACATATTATGCTTGGGAGGTGATTTACAACTTTGAGGTAGGTGAGTTTTCTGAAACTACACAGAAGCTAGAGACTACAACTGTCAGACTCCCTGCTAACAACATGTTTGGTCACAATGCACTCCTGTTTTTCTGCTCCTAAAGGAAGTTATACACTAAAGGAAATACTACTCAGAAAGAAAATTAGCACATGATAAACCAACAGCTTAAATTGGCAACTGGACTTCTAGCTGAGCACATGTAGTTTCCATCCCCAAGGGTGTTTCTGTTTTGTGGGAAGACGACCTGTTTTGGAAAATTAACCTTTGAAAAGAAGTGGGCCATGGATGTCTCCAGTAAGATCCAGCCATGTATCCTGTATATACAAAATTTTTTTTCTCTGAACTCCAGTACATTAATGAAGCTAGTCTGTTTTATTTAACAACTTAAATTCCAGCTTAAAAGTGTCATTTTCTTAAATAGTCACTATATGACACTTAACTATAAATTCAAGCATTTCTACATTAAGAAATTAATTAGTCATTAACGTGGCTTAATTAATTGTAAGTTAGGTCCTGAAAGGTTAAATCTCATAATGGATATCATACTCAGGCATATAAAGCACAACAGTCACTAAACTAAGAAAGAGAAATTTTAGGATTTGCACCAATTCTGGTCTGTTTCATAATCACATGACCAAAACAAAAAAGCCTGCTTCAGCAAAGAAAAAAACCAACAACAACCATCTGTCTAAAATGTAGTCAAAAAATACTAAATAAGCAGCAACATCTTTTCTTCCTCGTTGGTCTGTTCCTGAGAGATGCTCCTTACACATCTTTGAGCATAAAGGGCCCTTTCTACTCGACACACAAAAACAATTAGGAAAAAGGTGTGACACCTATACTCAAATCATGAGACTACTTGATGTACGCATCGGAGGACATTGAATACTAAAAATTACCTATTCCTCCAGATACATTTCTGAGAAACTGAACTACATGGAGTGTGCATTTTAATAATCTCTTAAATACATCATCTGAACAAAATTCATGTAGCTACAGCCCTAGGTGAGCTCACAACAGCACACGACCCTTCAGGCCCACTATGATCACAAAGTAGATATACATGATGTAGAAAAGCCAAGCTGGGGTTTTGCAATAAAACCTCTAAAAATGCACATGCTAAGTACAGCAAAAATCCATTTCTAAATCATAATTAAAGTTATTTCAAAAGCACGATGTATTTATCCTATTCACAGCAGAAATAATGGTAAACGCCGGAAAAATCTTAGGTATGCAGATGTACTAACTTCAAAGCTATACCATGTGTTTATTTAGTCCAGAAAAGCTTACTAAGAATTATGTGACTCTTCAAAGCCACATGTGACCACAGAAGCCCACCCTCGGTCACTGCAGGTACCCATAGTGTTTACATGCACATAACTAGATAGCTCAGTAGGGAACGCAGGGGCAGCTACAAGGAACAGCAATGCCACTACACTGCTGTCCTCCTCCAAGACTTCACGGCTTGTGTCGCTCCGAGCGCTGCCAACCAAACACCGAGGTTTCAGACATCCCCACCTGCTCAGCCCGAGGGGAGCCCCGCTGCCCCCCACCCCCCATCACAGCCCCGCGGTC